>MU159032.1:326141-451119 GCA_015888305.1 Antheraea pernyi
TATATATATATATGATAATGGTATAAGACTTGCTTCAGATATCGCTTAATCATTAATTGTGATAGTTAGAAATCAATCACTGGTAATCATTGCATCAGGTATTTAAATATCGCTGTGAAGGTAAAGTAAGATGATAGATTATATGAAACTTCGTTTGTGAAAGCTTAATCAACAAGTGAGGCATTATGGAACGGGTATTGCGATTTTATGACTTAAGTAAATTGTCTAAGATTAACTTGATAGTTAATGCTAACCATATCCATAGGTTAACTCGAAAAATAAATATAGATTTAAACTCTTCGGTGATTTTCTATTTTATTTCTAAAACAACCAGTATCTAGATTCATAAAAGAGTGAATCGCGTAGCGCGCCGAGCCCATTGACTGGAACAAATTTTAAAACGCTTCGTCGCTTGTTCTCTGTGTACTTGAACAAAATTGAAATGATAACATGTTCTTTGACTGTTAAACATTTAAGAATTATTTTACACTACAATACAGAAAAAGAAAAGAAACCCATTCGTTACATTTATTAGAAGTATTTTTAGTACCGTGAAGCTGTGGAACAATCTCCCGGCCAGTGTGTTCCCTCCTTCCTATAACATGGGGTCCTTCAAGCGTGAAGTGAAGTGAAGAGACATTTACGCAGGCTGGCATGACAACGGCTTCTTGGATTGTACTGTGTTCATCATGAGGCACAGTCCAGTCAATTATCTGTGCTACAATAAAAAAAATGATAAAAAATATATTGTTAGCAGACGACTGTATCAGAATTATCCGTACTATTGACCTAAAACGCCATTGGTCGAACTTATAGGCCGATCTCGACGTCATTGGTCGAACTTATCGGCTGATCTCGGCTGATGGTACATTAGTGAAATGTTATAAAAAGGGAGTCGGTCGAGCAATTGAGGTGGTCATCACACACACTATGGATGCATTGAAGGATATCTTGCTTGCTGTCCGCGAAGGTGAACAGGGACAGAAAGCAGCTATGACTGGCCTCGCAAAACTCCTCCAATTCAATGGATAGTAAGCCCTTAAGAGTTGTACACTGGACTGCTCAATCACTGAGTAAAAAGGGGAAACTAGTCCGAATTTTTCTCAAAGAACAAAATGTGGACGTAATGTTAATCTCGGAGACGAGACTAACAGACAAAGCTCCCTTCAAGATTGCCCACTATATCACATTCGTGAAAAACGAAGTTACGACGGATGGCATTGCCTACAGGGGACTGGCGGTTAAACTGCAAGGGTCGTCCTGAAGTTAACAACCTTCGATAATAAAACGGACAATAAATTTTCATACCGTTACCACATTCACTTTCACTTCACTCGACGGTCATTGACACTGTGCTTTAACATAAACGCGTAGAAAATTGAGTATAATTATTGTATTTTTCTAGATAATTAGGTCAAATATTAAGTACCTATTTTTTATGGATATAGAACGAGAATCGAGTGCGAAGTATCTTCCAAAATATTGCTACTGTCTAAACTCTCAGCCTGTTACTACTATTAGGTGCCCGCCTCGGCTTCCCACGGGCGTACAAACTAAAATAGCAACTGAACTGAACACTCCACCGCACCAGACCGTACTCGCGGATCTTCCTTCAGACCATCGGCCGGTTCTGCTTGAATTCACCGGACCGACTACGAGAATACAATTTCCGAGGAGGCGTCAAGTCACCGACTGGAAAATGTTCTCGGAAGAACTAGAGCGCACAACGCCCTCTAGGGCCATGACGACGAATGATGACGTATCGTGGCTAACAAAGGAAATTACAGCGAGTATTAATAGAGCGATCGACAAAACCTCACATACGATCAGTACCACGAGACGATTAGAACCGCTCCCGAGGAAACTACAAGAAAAGCTGTCCATTTTCGGTTGTATATATGGTTTTTCAGTGTCTGCTGCTTCCTTGGTAATCAATTCAGCTCGGTATGTTGTTAGAAAATGTTCAACTGTCTGTTGGTGGTGTAAGTCTATAACCGGGTTAGGCGTAAACTGCTTTTCTAGCGATGCGGCAAAAATGTTTGCTTGCTCTTGCGCTGTGAAGTACAGTCTCCCGTCTTCACCGTATATCGGTCGGGCCGGTTCCGGCACTGTGGTTAGCTTGCGACATAGTCTGTGTAGGCCGCTGCGTGCTTCTTGTGGTTGTAGGCGGTGATCAGAGTGTTTGTGACCCTGGCGAGCTGCAGTGTCGTTGAGTGTCCCTCGCGGAACCCAAACTGTTCTGGTCTGAGGTCGATTGCCGGCTTCATCCAGGTTAATAGGATGCTTTCGAAGAGTTTGGCCATCGTATTTAGTAGCGTAATTGGTAAGTTGGCGCAGTTGCTTGTTTTTCCCCGGTTTGGGGATCATTATGATGACTCCTAACTTCCACTCTTCGGGAAAAAATCCCGTGCGCAGTATTCCGTTAAATAAATGGGTGAGTGCCATTACTGTTTTCGCCGGTTCCCGAAGAGTGGAAGTTAGGAGTCATCATAATGATCCCCAAACCGGGGAAAAACAAGCAACTGCGCCAACTTACCAATTACGCTACTAAATACGATGGCCAAACTCTTCGAAAGCATCCTATTAACCTGGATGAAGCCGGCAATCGACCTCAGACCAGAACAGTTTGGGTTCCGCGAGGGACACTCAACGACACTGCAGCTCGCCAGGGTCACAAACACTCTGATCACCGCCTACAACCACAAGAAGCACGCAGCGGCCGAGCTTCTCGATATGGAGAAGGCCTTCGATCGAGTGTGGCATGAAGGCCTACTCTACAAGCTAGCTACACAGACCAGATTGCACAGTCAAATCTTCCTTGTGCTACAATCCTATCTACGAGACAGGAGGGCGCAAGTAAGAATCGAAGACAAGAGTTCGCACATATTTTCCGTCGGCGCTGGGGTGCCACAAGGCAGCTGCCTATCGCCGCTGCTCTACGCCGTCTATACCAACGACATCCCGTGCATCGCCCCCGCAGAGCTTGCGCTGTTCGACGATGACACGGCCTACATAGCAACATCAATGAACAAAAAGAGGGCGGCAGCGTTACTGCAGCCGACCCTAGATGTATTGCCTGATTGGCTCGATAGATGGCGCCTCGCAGCCAACGTACAAAAAACGCAGGCAATTACATTCAGGACATCAATGAAGCAGCCACCATTATTGAAATTGAGAGGTCAAGAGATACCATGGCTCGAGGTGGTGAAATACCTCGGCGTAAATATCGATAAGAAACTCAAATTCAAACACCATGCCACAGGAGTAATTACGCGTACCAAGAACGCCCGCAGGATGCTCCGTCCAATGCTTACTTCAAAGCTTTCAAAGCTGCGGACTAAAATCGGGTTGTATAAAATGTACATTAGATCGCGGTTAACCTACGCATTTCCGGTGTGGTATGGTTGTCTATCCAAGGACACCAAGGAAAAGTTCAAAAGCCAGCAGAACATGACGCTCAGAACCATCACAGCGGCCCCTCGCTACGTCAGCAATAAAACGATAGCGAGGGATCTCAACATTGAAAGCCTGGACACGTTCATCAGCCGCCTCGCGACGAATATGTTCACACGTGCGGATGCGTCGTACTTCGCGCAACTCCGAAACATCGCACCGCTTCATGCGAGGCCACCAGACGAAAGAAAAATCAAGAAAAGAACACCCGATCCCCTCGTATAAAGAGGATAAGGATGCGCACGCAAGCCAGACATCTCGTCAACATCGTGGAAACCATAAAGTGACCAGAAGAAGACGAGATCAACGAAAAACGAGAGAAAACTCAACAAAAAAAAAAGACACTATCGTCATTACGATAGTAGCAGACGCCACCACCAAAGGCGCTAGCCTTTTTTTTTTTTTACATGGGGAAATCCTACTGGATACGCCACCCTCCCGGGGGAGAGAGTGGGTTATGTCCGACTCGCACGGACTAAAACCCCATGGGTGCCCGCAACCGTCATGATGGAGGACAAGGGATGGCAAAGCACTCCGCATGTCGCCCCGACGGCCGGCCCAGAAAGAAGATCCTGGGCCTCCCGCTAAAGAGAGACAGCCTGGCACGCGTAGACTGCCTCCCAGACGGCTGAACCAGTGCAATGGAGAGACGAGCCCCCCGACCCATCCCCCTTGGTCCGGCTTAAGGACGAACGTAGGAGGCGAGCCTCCCCACGTCCACCCAACGCCTACGTTGACCTCTACGGAGGTCGTGCCGCCGGAGGAAACAGGAGCCCTTTCACGGGAGGCGGCCTACAGGTCGCGCCCCCCATGAAGTGCTCAGCATTCCTTCCAGCGGCAGCACAGAAGGCGCAGTGCAGCTTCGTAGCTGCACAAGCCGCTGCCTTATGGCCCGGCTGCCCGCACCGGAAGCAGAGGTCGCTCCGGTCCAACTCTGAGGGGCACAAAGCCCGGGTGTGACCCACAGCGAAGCACCTGAAACAGCGCAAAGGCTTCTGCTCCAGGAGCCGCACGCGGGCCACACACCAGCCCACTAGGAGGCGACCTCCCTCCACTAGCGTTTTCGCCGAGGCAACAGGCAGCGAGATGTGCACGCTGCCGCTTCCGCTACCAAACGTGCGTATGCCGCCAGCCTTAATTAAGGCCGGCTCGCACCCTGTCTTCTGCGTTACAGCAGCGACGACCTCTTCAACCGAGACGGTTTCGTCGAGGTCGACGATGCGGACATCCGCCCTCTTCACCGGCGTGCTGACGCTCACCGAATCCGAGAGCACCTCCCGAAGTCTCTCCGCCAGGCGGACAGCGCCCTCCGCGCGTTGCGCACCGGCGACCCGGAGAACCCGGACTCCAGTCATAGTCCTCCTGACGGAGAGGCCCTCTATCCCAAGACTGGGCAGGTCGATCTCCTGCCTTGCCTTGAGCAAAATGTCCTTATATTGTGTCCCCTGGGTCCTCGCTGCGGTCTGCAGTGTAACAACCACTGCAGCCGTGCGCGGAACCGAGGGGAACTTCGCCTTAGGACGGCTCTTGGCAGCAGCAGGAGCCGAGACTGCCGCCTTGGGCGCCGAGGGAGCAGCAGGAAGCACCGCAGCCTTCTTCGCCTTTTTCCTCTTTTGGCGACGTGACACAGTCGTCCAAGTCGCGTCCGGGGCTGCCGCAGCAGGGAGTGGGGCCCAGTCCATTCCCAGGACTGACTCCTGGGGAGGTGGAACAGTCCCCTCAGACTGCTGAGCTTCAGCACCGCGAGCTCTTCTCGCACGAGGAGCCGGCTTAGGCTTCGCCGGTTTGGCCGCAACGGTCCCAGGCGCAACCGTAGCCTTAATCCGATCCCCTGCTAGAGGAGGACGGACAGCCTCTACCGGGAGCAGCCGGTCTTCTAGCACCACCAGGCGGGCACTTATTTTCTCCACAGAGCGCTGGAAGGAGCACTCCAGCCCCTGGATGGCGCTCAGCACACCGGCCTCTTCCCGACGAGGAGGCTCCGGATGGTCCTCCGGTGGGAGCTCAACCACTTCGCCCGTAATGAGCTCCATGGTTGGAGGCTTCGGCGGGGAAGCAGCCAACTCGGCCTTCTCCTTCAAAATCTGTACCTCCGCACCGAGGTTGGCGATCTCCCTGCGAAGGGATCTCACCAACTTTCGAAGGCACAGATTTTCCTCATTGGCGGTGCGCGACAGGGCGACCATCAACACATCCTGAAGGGTTCTAGCGGACCTCTTCAGTGCTTTTATCATAGGGCCTTGGAGTCGACCCGACTTCAGGCACACTCTATAAATATTGGCGACTGACTCAGCCGCGATCGCCTTCAAATGTTGCGGATCTTGGGAATCAGTGTCCTGCGGTTGGGCCACCGGACTCAGCCCATCGTCCTCCACATCGACCCACTCCTCATCTGGACGCGACGCCTTAGGCACCACGTATCCCGCGCCATTAGCGTCGTTTGGAGCCAGCTCATGCTCGCGCTTGCGGCTTGAGCCAGGCATTGGCTCCAAAACAACCTTGGCAGCCTTCGCACCGGCTATGGCTACAGCCTTAGCGGCCTCCGCCGCATCCATACCCGCTACAGCGGTCGACACTTTCACTGCCTTAGCGGATCGAGTTTTCCGCCCCCCCTCCTTAAAACTAGGTTTAAAATTTATATTTTTTTTGCACGACATTTTTGATCCCACGAGTATGGGGGAAAGACGGTCAGCCCAGGCAGTGCCCCCTGTACCTGGGTAAGCCTAGCGTAACCCGCCAGAGAGTCGGCCGTTTCTCCGACGGGGGTCGCACTGGCGACGGATCTCCCTATCCGCCACGCATCCCCTCACGGTGCGCCGCCGCTTGGGATTAGGGTAATTTTCTATAGAGGTTGTCTTCCTCGTGGGCCGGGCGGTTAAGCCAAGACCCTCGGTCCCGCTTGGAGCCGCGAGACATGACCACGACACTCCAAACGGGATTACGAGTTTGGCGGAGGCAGATACGGCAAAAACGCCGCACCCGCCCGCCCGACGGCAGTGTGAGTGCACGCCGGGCCCGCTAACGCCCCGTCATCCGCCTCCTCTGCTAATCAGAGGAGTGCTCGACAAAGCGTCCCCCCCCTACCAGAGATAAGCCGCCGACCGAGAAGCGGTCGACGTTGCCCGGGGTGCGCCAACGTGGAGGCTCTCTGGCATCGCACCCCAAAGGCGCTAGCCTGACGTGGTTCCCCCACTCGCGAACAAGAGGGCGCGAGTGAGACGACATCGAGAGTGGCATTGGGGTGTAGTCCGGTGAAGCTGTAGAGGCCTCCAAAAAGGCCAATAGCGTTAATTGCCAA
This sequence comes from Antheraea pernyi, assembly GCA_015888305.1. NCBI lineage: Eukaryota > Metazoa > Arthropoda > Insecta > Lepidoptera > Saturniidae > Antheraea > Antheraea pernyi. The sequence goes on from MU159032.1 coordinate 332,893, forward strand.
GTTATATTGCGTGACTGTTGTTGTATTGCGTCAGTTCTTTCCAATTTACACTGTTATTTCTATCTCTGTGTGTTTTAAGGGTTGATTGTGTTACTTGAATTATTAAAATGTTGATGTGAGTTTTCGTGTATAGGTATGTAATTGTGTTATTTATTTGTATAAATCCATCCTGATATCTAAAAATATGTTTAAAATTAACCGCTGTTTCGAAACCCCGTATGTATTATAGGAGTCCGCTCTATACAAGTTATTTCCTCATTGATAATCAATGCTACAATTTTATTTTGTTACAGAAATTAGGTTTATCCCATTATCTTAAAAAATATGTTTTCTTATCGGTCGCATATGAATTAACCGCATATAGAAAAAATCATTGATGTTCTACTACAGTAAACTATAATTTCGTTTCATTCATACACTAGCCGTGCCCGCGACTCTATTCGCGTGTTCCTATTGGTTTTCTTTAAATTTTTTTGACAATTTTTCTTTTTTGTATTTATTTGTATTTGTCAGTAAAATACATATAACTCCAAATTTTCATCTTGCCAACCTCTCATTTTTTATTCGCGATGTAAATATTTTTGTATTAACAATATCCAAATAATTCAACGGTCGTTCGTATTTGAAAGAAAACGAAATTGTTAATGTTGCTGAATGACAGATGGCGCTATGTCTGCCTCCTTGCAATTTCTTCCACACATGCGTAAGTCATTCAATAAACCAACTAGGTATGTGTTTGAGTGAGTCCCTCAATTGTTTGGTTTCACAATTGGAAATGACGGGAGTCGATGTAATCGGGTTCTAGGTATAATAAATATTTTTAGTTTGTAAATACAATAGAACCGGTAAGTAACCAATTACACGCAGAGGAAGTTGTGCGGGTCAACTAATGTTTTTTTTATATCATAGGTGACAGGCGAACAGGCGGTTCACCTGATTTTAAGTAATCACCGCCGTCCATAGACACTAGCTACACCAGGAGAGTCGCAAGTGCGTTGCCAGCCTGTGTTTGGGGAAGGGGAGAGGAGAGGAGAGGGAAGGGGAGGTAGGCCTCCGGCGCTCTCACTGACCGAACGAAACGCAACAATGCTAGCACTGTTACTTGACGTCAGTGTTTCTGTGGGTCGGGTGGCACTACCCCGAGCGAGCCGACCCATTCATACAGAAACAAGTAATAGCTTCAACGTGGCTCTACCACCTACAAAATAGTGTATAGATAGATTGCGAGTCTCTATAGTTCCTTTCCTGATAGTACTTTAAGTCATCTGATTCGGGTATAACATACTTGATTGGTTCAGATACAAATTATTTATAACATAACATATAAATAATAATATCTGTTCAAACATAATATTACTATGCTTAAAACAGTGAGACATCTGTAGATTTCATTATGTGATAACTTTTGTAGAGTAATCACAAAACTCATTTGTTCAGCTTAAGATCAGTTCACCTTTAATTCATAAATCACATTGAAATCCGTGACTAGCGCTTGTAATTAACACTGTTTGATCAATCTTTAGTGCTCAGAATACAAAATTCGAAAGGAATCTAAATAAAACATTGAAATCGAAATATCTAAAGCAATAAAGAAAAACGAGGCAAACCGATATCTCACCCGATGGCTGTCAAAAAACTTTTTTCATTTTAAACTCGTATCCCGGTTATTTTACTCGACTACATTACAGCGATAAAAGAACTCAATTTCACTGATCATTGACTCGATAAATAAACACGTTTGCTTGGTTCATGAAAACAAACATTTAATCGAATTTATATTTTCAATTAAATGGGCGAGTTCTTTTAAACTACAAATCTAACTACTTACTTAAAATTCGCAATCATAAAATCACCATCTTAGGCTGTTGACTGTGATCATATTAATTTTAATCTTTAATTGATGTGATATAATGAAATTATTACATAGTTATTATGTTTCCAATTCTATCTCCAATATTATGTAATTCAAAGATCTTCTTGCCACCACTATATATTAAGCACATCTATGCCGGTTTTAAGAAAAACGTCCTAACCTAAAACAAAACAACGCATGCAATTCAGTGCACGTAATAGAAGCAATAGTATATTCATTTGGTGGTCAAAGAAAAGGTTATCTGGTAGTTTTGAAAGTTTGTGGTTTTATAAAATTATCTTGAGTTGTATTCTAGAGAGTGTCAGTTTTCTCTAGTCGACCTGCTGACCTAAATTGATGGTAATTACCACTAATTATCATTGCAAATAAAAATATTTTATTACGCTTAAAAATGGTGAAAGCACAACTCCTCCAAATCACCACAATAATATTTTTTATCGCCGTTACTGTCAACATGGTTTCTGTGATTTGCTTCCGAAATACAGGGTTTAAGGTAAGAAACCTGTTATCAGAACAATACAGAAGAACGTCGGTGTATTATAAAGACAGCAGTAGTAATCGTTATAGAGCATATTCAGTAGAGTGAAGAGGGTCCGTAGTCCGGTGAAGCTGTTAAGACCTTGCTTAGTCAATAGCGTAGTCAGTTAGAAAAAAAAAGAAAAAAAAAAAGAAGAGGGTCTATGAGATAAAACATTACTACTACACAAACACTATTGTTTTTACTGAAAAAAGGTTATTCTATAAATTATAGAACTATTTTTCTATTCTAATTTACTACATAAAGGTGTTTATCTAGTAGGAATATAAAATGAGATATTGTTAAGAGACTGTTTTTGGGTAGCATTTTTCCAATATGGCGTCGCAAGCGATAAAAATACGCATAATTCAATTATACTATAAAGTCGTTGTATAGTTCTTTCTTTTTGCTTCATTTGTATGTTGCGTAGCGTCACGTTGCGAATAAAATGTTCTGCTAAAACTAAAACTTATAATTGTATTACCCATTGCGCCCAAAGAAGTTTCACAACAAAATACTGACCAAAATTAATATCTTTATAACTTGTCAGGATTCTGTAATCCGATTGGAGCTTACGAAGCTCCATGGAGCGTGTACATATGGTAAAATTACTTTTGAACTTGCAGTATAATATTTTATCCATATTTAAAATACCCCTAGAACAGATTATTCAGGATCCTTAGATATATGCATGAGAGCTTAAATTTCTTGATTATTGTGATATATTTTTGTATATAATTATTGTTAGTAACAGTTCGCGACTTCGTCCGCCTTAAATTAGAATATAAAACTAAATAATAATAAAATATAGCTTAACGTCTACATACTGGTTAGTTATATTAAAATAGATATATAAAAAGAAAATCTATGAAAACTAACTTAGTTATTGAAGTTATATCTATATTAATATTCTAAAGCTGACGAGTTTGTTTGCTTGAATGCGCTAATCTTAGGTAGAACTGGTCCAATTTGAAAAATTATTACAGTGTTAGCTAGCTCATTTATTGAGGAAGGCTATAGGATATATATCATCACGCGAAATCCAATAGGAGCGGAGCACCAATGAAGTATGTTGCAAAATCGTTTTTGTTTCCCTTTTGAGTGCTTCCGCTGCGGAAGTCGCGGGCTGTAGCTAATACAGAATAATTGGGAAATAGTGTAACAAATTGGTAAACAGCATGATGAATATTCACCACTTCTATAACAAACAACACCGTAGTCAGAAACTAGTATAATATATGTAAGACTAGTCGACTGCCGACATAGCAACACATAATTAAATACTCAAGAATTGTTTTTTTTTTTCGTTTCCTTTTAATTTATTTCAGTTCATTCTATTTTATTAGTTAATCTCTGGAACTAGGTGTTGTGTAGGCGGTAGAGCCACGCTGGAGATATTACTGGTTTCAGCATGAACGGGTCGGCTCGCCCGGGGCACTACCGCCCTACGTTCTCATAGAAAACCGACATGAAGTAACATTGCGTGCATTGTTGTTTCGTTCAGTCAGTGAGAGCACCAGAGAGCCACTTCCCTTTCCCCCTTCCCCGTCCTCTCTCCCCTCCCCCCAAACCAGGTTGGCAACGCAATTGCGACTCTCCTGAAGTTGCAAGTGTCTATGGACGGTGGTGATCACTTAACATCAGGTGACCCGCTTGTTCGTTTACCTCCTATGATATAAAAAAGCGGTAGAGCCACACTGAAGCTATAACTAGTTTCAGCATGAATGGGTGGGCTCGCCCGGTGTAGTACCACCCAACCCACAGAAAACCGACGTGAAGTGCGTTTCGTTTGGTCAGTGAGAGCGCCGGAGGCCCACTTCCCTTTCCTCCTCCCGGACCTCTCTCCTCTCCCCCTCTCCCATCCCCCAAACACAAGTTGGCAACACACTTGCGACTCTACTGAGGTCCCTGACAGATAGATTTTCGTTTCCTTTATTATTACGACAAACTTTATGTTAACAATATATTGTAAATAAAAGATTCACGCGATTTAATTTTATAAGATTTTCTTATAAAAATGAAATTTAATAAAAAAGTTCCAGTACTTGAAATAGTCAGCACACAATAAGGCCGGGGCCCACAATTGAAATTCCTCACCCAGGAATCTTCGAATGAAGCATTGGAATCTTAGAAGTGGTTTCTGCTGAAAACATACGATCGTTTATAATTATATCGACGCGACGACGAATAAACGCTTATCATATTAACTGCCACGGTTTGTTAATTTTTATGAATTCAAGCTAATTTAATATTATCAATTCGATTTGTTGATAAAAATGTTCTTGGCGAAAAAACAGTGCGTGTAACAGCCACACGTGATTGAAGTAAAAGTTCTTTGACGTTATAAAAGGTGGCGACTAAGTTAAAAATAAATTCATCATATGAGAATTTTAAAAGGCATTTATTGATGATGTAACAATAGTAATATATACATTTATTATAGTCGACCGATATACATTTTAAAACAATAATTTAATTACTATTATACTTCTCATATGATATGATTGGTTTATGATAACTGAAATGAGAAACATAAATTCTACTCTGTAAATTTCCTAAATTTATTGAGAAAACTGCATGTGTTATTTAAGTTTCGAATTAGCTGATAGATGGCACTACAGATAATGAAGCTTTGATTTAATTTGTTACTTACTTATATTGAAACCAGATGACAGCACGGTCGCGCGCTCATATATACTTAATTAATTCTATTATAAGATTTTTATTATTAACAATTTAATAATTTTATTTTTCAATAAAATTAGATTTATTTGTTTATAAACTGTTTATTGACAAACTCAAATATATTTAAAAACCGGATGATACAGAAATGTGACGCCATATTGTTGTAACGGACTTCAATTGCATTGTCGTCCAGTTACCTCCTAGTAACACCTAAAGAAGTTTTACTTTAAAAAAAGAACTTGCATTACACTAAAAAATAACTACATTAAAAGTATCGCGATTTCGAGTTGAATAGTGGTTGCTCACCAGATAACAGATATTGCCACAGCTACATTAGTCTACTTCGCTTACTTCTATATCATAATTCATTATAGTATTTTAGTGTGTGAGGTAGATGCCAATTTTATATTACAAAAAAGGCCGGTTTAAGCCATTTAAAATATGGGACCTTATAGACTGTTTCAAGAATTCAATATTTTAACTCAGCATCTTAACACATTTTTGATAATTTGATGTATGTCTGCAAAAAATATATCGAATATATATAGGGTGGATCATCACGAGAACAGTAATAATGCCTGGAAATAATCTCTCTCTGGAGATCCGTTAAAAATGGGTAAAAAAAGAAAGGATAAGAAACGATTAAGAACCAAAAACAAAACAAGTAATATTTGCAACAAAAACATAAACCAGACGGGTTTCATGCTGGCTTTTCTTTATGAATACCAAGATCCCAATACAACCAAGATTGCGTTAAGTACAATGAGTCCTCGACATTGCGTTCCCAGTGGATTTGTCCAAATTGCGTATCGACGTTGAAAACTTATATGGATCTATACTAATTAAAAGTAACAGGGATATTTCTTCCCCTGTAAGTATGTCGCCTTCTGTATTGAATGCATCGTCTACAAATCCATGTACTATTTTAACAGAAATACGTATTCTTCCTGAGGATTTATTAATGAAATTTGAAAATCAACTAGCTCTATTAGAAAAAAATAATACTGTTATTATAAAGATGCGACAAGAAATCCATGATCTTACTGGAAAGTTCTTCTTGATACGCGATGAATTAGATGACGCACTAAAGTCCATTAAATTTCTGTCTGATTATCATGATGAACAGATAAAGACAAACGAATACAATAATGGAGAGGTAACTAAAATTATTAATGAGAATACCCAGCTACGTTTTCTTGTCCAGGAGTTGGGTGCAAAATTAAATGAATTGGACATTGATACATGAAAGTTATCCCATCTCTCAGGTTTTATCTTCAGACAATTAAAAATATTTCAGCAGCCAATGCTAACCATTACCATTTTTAATTCAATGGTTCGTAGTATTCTGGAATATTGTAGTCCAGTATGGAACCCTTGTTATCAGGTTCATATAGATAGAATAGAAAGAGTACAAAAACGTTTTTTATATTACCTAGAATCTTCAGATTTAAAAAAAAAAATACCCTTTAGTGTGCCACGCATAGGCAGTCGTTTACTTAACAGGCAAACTTTTCATCTACCATTAGCAAGAACTATTATATATTATAATATATTGTAATATAATATATTATATTACAATGCAGGTCAACATTGCCCTTTATATCGCATGCTTTCATTTTGTAATAGTTTACGTTTCAAATTCGATATATTTTTTTGTGTTTCTTTGGCCTCAATTAGAAAAAAAATGTATTTAAATGTTTAATATAATTTAATTTTTCTTTGTATTAATACTATGACTTTGTCTTCTTATATTATGCATGCTGTGTTCACATATAAAAGGGTTCGTGTCCATTTTTGTTCATTGAACTCAGTTTTGTGAACCTTAAATAAATAAATAAATGAATGGGCAATTTCCGAACTGGTAGCAGTTTCAACGTTCATAAGCGTCTTCTCAAGGACGATATTGAATAAAGTGTTTTTGATTTTGATTAAAAATATTAATAAAATAAAATTAACTAACAACTTTAAATGAGGCATAAATATATTAATTATAAATAGTAAATGGAAATCGAAGTATTATCGCCGTATTTATTTGATACAAGAACATTTTTTTACCCTCCTCAGATCTAGTCCAAATATAAATCGGTATGTTCAAGAATTTCTGTATCGGTTAAAATATTCACGGTTGAGCGAAAGCGTTTTGTAATGAATTTGTGAATTCATCAATCAATTGGGATTTGTTTCATAAAATGGAAGCTTTAGATCGTTTTAAAGGGAGTTAAACTGATTAATTATCACAATAGCTTAAAATATTACGGCTATTTCAATTAATTTCATCAATTGCACGACCGTTATTAATTAATAATCATTTGAATATTTATTTAAATTGCGACAATGCATAACAGAATTGAACTTATATAAAAATACGATATATCCGAACACTGAGGAAATATATGAAAAAAATTAGAATTACAAATATCACGAATAAACTCGTAGCTACAGATAAGGAAGCGTGGTGACACATCGATGCAAGGAATACGTACATGAAGCCTTATCACTCTCATTATTTAAATAAAAGAAATAATAAATAAAAAGCACGTTTCGAAACTTTGTGCTTGATTTAGACATTGTCGTTATAATAAAAGAAAATTTAATTCGCTCTACAGATTTCCATACCTCGATTTATATTGCATATGACAATATTTTTTTTTTTTTTTTATGTCATAGGTGGCAAACGAACAGGTGGGTCACCTGCTGTTAAGTGATCACCACCATCCATGCACATTAACAACCCCAGAGGAGTCGTAAGTGCGTTGCCATCTTTCGGAGGGAAGGGTTAGGGGAGGGAAAAGGAGAGGAGAGAGGAGAGGGGAGGGGAGATGGGTCTCCGGCGCTCTCACTGACCGAACGAAACGCAACAATGCAAGCACTGTTACTTCACGTCGGTTTTCTATGAGAGGGTGGTACTACCCCGGGCGAGCCGACCCATTCATGCTGAAACCAATAATAGTTTCAGCGTGGCTCTACCACCATTAGAAATATGACATTTCATGGTCACCTTTAACATTTTAAGTAATAATATCAGAACAAATACTAATAAACAATCAAGATAACCTAAGTTAAAGCTTGCTCTAAGACTTTCAAAAGTATATCTAGAAACATAATAAGCCTAGATGCGATGACCGGTGCCGAAAGCTGCAAGGAACGAAGTAAATAACTTTTGAAAATCAAACGAACAATAAACCCTTTTATATTGTTCATACCGTTCCCATGTTCACTTTCAATTCATCCGACGGTCATCGACACTGTGCTTTAACATAGACGCGTAGAAGATTGTGTATAACTTTTGTATTTTTCTAGATAATTAGGTCAAATATTAAGCACCAATTTTTTTATTTGATTTAGTATGAGAATCGAGTGCAGAGTATCCTCCCTAAATATTGCTACTATCTAAACATTCAGCCTGTATTTGAGCCGTTGTATGGGCAAATACAGTTCTGTTTTGGATATTAAAGCGAATGTAAAGAGTGATAGAAAAAATGTACAAGAAAGATGGTGGTATAGCCACGCTAATAGTGGTAGAGCCACGCTAATGGTGGTAGAGCCACGCTGAAACTATTACTGGTTTCAGCATGAATGGGTCGGCTCGTCCGGGGTAGTACCACCCTCTCATAGAAAACCCACGTGAAGTAACAGTGCTTGCAATGTTGCGTTTCGTTCGGTCAGTGAAAGCGCCGGAGGCCCACCTCCCTCCCCTCTCCTCTCCCTCTCCCTCCCCTAACCATTCCCCCCAAAGGGTGGCAATGCACTTGTAACTGTTCTGGTGTTGTTAGTGTCCATGGACGGTGGTGATTACTTAATATCAGGTGACCCACAAGTTCGTTTGCCACGAATGACATAAAAAAAGAAGATATTAATCACAGTAAAATTGAAAGTATAACTCACAGCGTACTATACAAATTTTGAGTGACTCTTATTTTTCTATTGACTAATTTTTTTTAATGAAAAAGGAATTAGCTTTTCGAAAATCATTATTTGTTATATATATTTTATAGGCTCTTTGACTTCAAGCGACAAAATAATGTCCTTATCAAAAATAAAACTTGTGACTACTCGATTCAACTTTTCAAATGATTTTAAAACTTTATTTTAAACAAAAGCGAATATATGACGTTAAAATGATGTTATATTAAATTGAACTTTAGGCATGTCAAGAATTAAGTATTTGGTGGTATTCAAGTTTATTACTCCCTACACACGGCCTTTGAGACGACACGATGCCTAGATAGCGTAGTGGGCGTTGACAAATGAAAGCGGTTCTCAGAAGGCCAATGATATACTTAACATTAAAGTTAGGTGTAAATCCTGACAGGAAATAATTAATTGTGCTATAAATAGAAACCTGTTTACTGAAGGAGAAACAACGGGAATTCATGAAAGAAATTTATTTTTCTTCCCATACGATCTTTAGTTGGATTTGAATATATTACGACTAGTATATTATAAGATGTAGATATGACTGTAGCGTACTTATGCGATGGTGAGTCTTTTTGCTTTAACTGTGTACGAATGCTAAATGGCATTTTAATTAACTACGGGTGTGATAATACGTTGCTACTTACATCCCTCGGATCGAAACATAATAGCGCAAACGCTGCTTCTTTGTGGTAAAAAGAGTTGTGGTGATTGTGCTCTCACATTTGAACCTTCCACACGCCATACCACTATTAAGATAATGAGTTTTTTGTATGATGTAGCTAATATTTTTATAGCTTTCTTGTTTTATTGAATTTATTTAAGAAGCTATTAAAAAGATTAAAGGCTTTGAAGACGATGATAGTCTCTATTCGGCTATCATTGGCTTGATATAAAGAAAGAGATCCCTAAGAAGGTTGACGTCATACAGGAGGCGCTCTCCCAGTTGAACCTTCCACACGCCATATCACTATTAAGATAATGACTTTTTTGTATGACTTGGCTGGTATTTTGTATAGTTTTCTTTTTTTATTAAATTTTTTTAAGAAGTTATTAAAAAGAGTAAGATGCTTTGTAGATAGTGATAGTGTCTATTCAGCTATTATCGGCTTGATATAAAGAAAGAGGTCTCTAGGAGTATTGACGTCATACAGGATGTATGTTGTAAAACATTAAACCGAATCACTGTTAACAACATGAATGAAGAAAGAAGAAGTATATTGAGCAGACCCGACTCAGGTGGAAGAAAGTCAAGAAGAAGAAGATGATTGGAAACGGTAGGAAAAATAGACCCATGGATATATCTAGAGGAATGCAAGTAAAAGGTAGAATAACAGAAAATATTCTTTCTTATTTCGTACTGGCCATATACACCAGTATTAGTTAATTTGAAAAAAGAAGATTTCGAATAGTAATATTCTTACGACTGTCATTTGTATTTTTTGGCTATCGGTTAATTTATTTTATACGTAGTGTATGAAATTTTGTACGTTGTTTTGTTTTTAACAAATTTAAGACTATTTCTGTTTTTTATAACAAAAAATTGTAATTACTGAGTCAAGGGAACTTATTCTGACAAGTTATAGTGGTAATGGCGAAACTCAGTTGTGTTCAGAAATATTAATTTAATTATTTGATTCTATTCAAAGAATTTTATAAGCATGTATTGTACAAATGAGCCTGTTTTCATTTTAATTTGCCCCCTTTCTATTATGCATTCCTCTAAATATGTAGAGGGTATATTATAACGCGATAGTTTTCAAAAATTTAATTAAATGACTTTCCTACACTAAAACGACTGACCTGATGCGGCAACCGAGGCTAGCCAACAATCGGTGCGACCACAATGTTCGTTAATTTAAATTGGTTTGCTTCAGTTTATTTCTGAGTTTATAAAAGTTGGTACGTTTTTTGAAGGAGTTTGATAATAAATATACATTTCATTGAAGTAGATTAATAAGTACTCGTATTTAATTTATTTTCTGATTACTCCTTTCTGTATACTATAATGTATTGAGAAGAACGTTTAATATTAAAGTATACTTGAAAAAGCACATATTGATCTCAATTCTAAGCACGATTTATTAACAGTTCAAACGTAAGCATAAAGTTAGTAGATCAAATTTTTCTTCTCAAGCTATTTTCCAAGGGTACAACAAATAACGGACGGTATTATTGGTCCGTAATGGACTTTCACGTACTACATATAAAGTGCAAAATAAATCACTTTAGGTGACCTTAAAGTTTATGAACTAACCGCAAATACAAAGCTTCGAGCTAGAAACATTCGATTTGTATTCTTCGTGGCGTCTTCGTTCGTACGAAGAAATGTTTATTGAGTTCTTAACAGACAGGACTCCTTTGATTGACTTTTAAAACTAAACGAAACTAATTGGTACTGTATTTATTAGCAGACCAGTAACAATAAAATAATTATCTATACGACAATTATAGGTGTAAGCCCTTTGTAACTTTTCAGTATTTGATTTATACCTATATCGATAACATTAATAATAATAATTTATTGTCCAATAAGTTTTACATAAATTATTTACTTGTCTGCAATTTAAATTTAAATTGTCACCTCAATAATCTTATTTTATCGTACATTGAAATGGTATAAAGATAAACTTCCACGAATTTGTATTTGTATGTGTCACTTGCAAAAGGTGCATTACTTTATTTTACCTTCAACTAACTTAACTAATAAAATGACGTACAATTCCATAGTCATTTGGTAAACAGAGTCATGTTGGCATCCAATAAGCTCGATGTTTTGATAAAACTATTATACAAGCTGCAAGTTCAACCTCATAAGAAGTTTTGTTATTATCTCTGGACGAGAGCACCTGTATACCAACTTGGGTCAATGGACTCGGCTCAAAGACTATGAGAATCATTAGTCATCCCAAACTCACATACGGTATCAAACCATTAAGTATAAGGAGAGACTTTGCCTCCTTACATATGTTCTACCGTTTGTGCAATTGTTTGTGTTCGGAAGATTTATTTAACACCATACCAGTGGCTACTTTCCTTAATTGCACCGCTAATATAGCTTCATACCTTTGAATAATCACAAATAGTCTTGTTGTAGAGATACCTTCCACGATAGTTACGGCTGTAGAATGTGCTACTTGCTAAGGTTTTACTAAGGGACTTCCAGATGGGGTTGTTTAAGAACGGAGTTAGTAGATTATATAGAAAGCGCACGTGATGCCTCTGGTGGTGCAAGCGTCCATAGACTGCGCTGACCGCTTCCCATCTTGTGGCTCGCCAACTCCTTTACTATCCTCATATTACTAAATATAAAACAAAAATGTTTATTAAAATAAATATTAAATTAAACATATATGTTAATTAATATATAGATTATATAAATGCTTAATAAATTGAAGGAGACGTGCCTATTTATGCCTCATTTTCTACACTATGTATTAGCTAGATTAGTCCCTAGAAACACTTTACAGTATAAAATCGGTGCGATTGTCTTATTCAAATACCACCGTGAACCGAGATTGAAGCTTCGTAAAGGCCACCTCGTGATTGTTTTCCAATCTTAATTTACAACCTGTGTTGTTAAATCTTTACTGGTTTAAGAACACACTTTCATGAATATATATACTAGTGGGCGCCTAGAGGTCGACATTCGACCATAATTCATTGATTTTTTAAAGTTTGAACTTTATTCGGGTTCTTTTGTCAAAGGGTATACTTCTATTATCAATGGTTTTCATCATGACTACTCAGTTATTTGCCACTTTTTTTAAATTGTATAAACATTGGAAAAATCTATGTCTAAATAAAAATCGAAATTAATTATATATTTGAAACAAAAACAGGTTACATAAGGCGGTAAGGCTTGCAAATTCTAAGTAAAGATAATTTTACGAAAATAAAGAAATTTATCGCAACTCATGACACAATTATCAATTAATTATACACTATATCATGGTAGGTAGTATTTCGGGGTGATATTGAATTAAATGTAGTCTGTAAATTATAAGGAATAGTGATACACCCAGTATCATTGTTTAGAAAAGTAATGGATACACAATAGAATCAAATAATGAATCCAAAACAAAGAAGTTTTTAATGCTACCATTAATTTTTGAAAATGAGTTCCTTTTTGTTCAAAATTTATCATCAACTGTAGTAAATATAATTGCTACATCAAGTTGAACTGCATGATTCTAACTGCGAAGATCCCAGTCGTCTCTTTTATGAGCAAACAAATTTTCTTATTTTGATTTTACAAAGAATTTTTGGCTCATTTTTTTATTTGAATCATCATTTCAAGTGAATTTACCACAAAAAATACTAAATATTGACTTTGACTTTGGTGCTATTGCTTTACTCTTATGACAACATGAACAAAAGTGACATGAAGTGAAAGCAGTCCGGTCACCTAAAATTTTCAATAACACCAAATGGAATAATCATTATTTCAATGGCTCCATAAATTTACTAAAGATAATTATTTAAATTATGAATTTACATATTATATTATTATAAAATTTACCTACAATTTGACCAATTGATTTGAAAGGGCATGTAAGGCATGCAACGTCAGTCATGTTAAAAATATTGAAAAGGTAAAATATTGGAACGTAAGAGTGACGGACCTTTTGACGGATGTCAAAATGTCTTTTCCATTTATATGTGTGTATATGGTGTGTAAAATTCGAGCAGTAGTGTGAGTAATGTATATTTTAATTAATTTAATATACTTGTAATGCATTTTATATAAAAAAATAGCTTTCTGCACTTCTCCTCCACATAAACTTTAACTATGTTTTTTTTAAATAATAAACTGTGCGACGCTTGACCTCAGTTACATCTGATGTAAAGTGAGGACGAGGCCTAGGTTATAATGCGTTCACGCAGTAAATGCACTTTCACTCTTCTTTTGAAGATTGCTACATCATATGCTTCAGGAAAAACAGACGCAGGCTGCGCATTCCAGTCCCTCGCGGTTCGCATAATAAATGACGAAGCGAAGCACTTCGTCCGGATGAAGGGTATGTCAACCGTGAATGAATGGAGGTCTATAAGGCGTCTGGTAGTCCTGAGATGAAATGGAGACAGTGGTATTAGTTGGTACAGATCTTGTGCACATTCTCCAAAATGTAGCCGATAAAATAGCACAAAACAGGCGACTCTACGTCGATGTTCAAGTGATTGCAGTTTGGTTGTTATCAGTGGGTCGTTACCGACAAGTCTTCGAGCTCTGTGATCGACGGAGTCTAGCAAGGCCAACTGGTATTTGGCAGACTTGTCCCAAAGGTGGCAGCAATACTCCACACACGACCTTATCTGCGACTTATACAGATTAAAAAGTTGCTCCGGCGTAAAGTATCGCCTCACCCTGAAAAGGACCCCCAATTTTTTTGCAGCCATTTTAGCCTTAGCCTCAATAGAACGTCCATAGTTGAGCTTGGCGTTTAAATTTATCCCGAGGAGCTCGAGGTTATCGGCAACTGATATACTGTACCCACCCTGGAGAGTAGGTTTAAGATAGAATGGGCTACGTTTCATGGAGAACAGATACGCCTGAGTTTTTGTAGCGTTAAACTTAACAAGGTTTGCATCGCCCCAGTCAGATACAACTTTGAGTGCCGAGATCATGTCAAATTTCACGTTCATCCGTTCGTCCAATTCTCTTAAAAAGGGGTACAAAGTTTTGGCTTCACGTATTAATATATATGATGATGATGATACCAGAAAGATCAAATATAACATTTGCTTATTTGCTCTGTTTTATTTCCTCTGCCATACTTCCGTACATAAATATGTAGAAATTTACTAGAGTAACATATAACGTAAAATATGCAACTGTAACTACATTTTTTTCTAACATTTTGTTTTACACTTTTTTGATAACACGTCGATACTTTATTTTATCCTAAAGACTTTAAATTAATTGAGTAAACGTCTCAGTTTTGTAATAGATACAAAGTAATATTCCAAAAATTCCTCAATCATCCGTGAGCTATTAAGGGCATATGTTTTCGTAATATATTTAAGAAATATTTTTCTCTCCTTTGGTTTGATCTTCTGATATTCTAATACAAATTCGTACATCTCAAATAAATGTCGCAACTCAATACTCTTTGAAATCCGACATCAAAGCGTACATTTGCATACATAGCAAATCAGGGACACCTTCTCAGACGCGGATTCAGACCGCTTTGTACTCATCGGAGGTTCGATCGATGTCTTTAACTCGAGTGTTTTCTATACAATATATTTTCTGAGGTAGGCTCCTTGCTTTTATAACACCGACTATAGGTTTCGATGTGATTCAAATTCAGCTATTTTATCAAACTACATTATATTTGTAGAAAAACTTGAGAAAGAAAAAATTTTATACTTCTACATTTTTTATATTAAAAGGAGGCATACGAACAGGTGGGTTACCTGATGTTAAGATATCACCACGTCCATAGACACTAGCAACACCAGGGGAGTAGCTAGTGCGTTTCCAGCCTGTGTATGATCTCACTGATCGAACGAAACGCAACAATACAAGCACTGTTACTCTACGTCGGCTTTCTGTGTGTCGGGTGGTACTACCCCGGGTGAACCGACCCATCATGCTGAAACTACCAATAGCTACAGCGTGGCTCTACCACCTACAAAATTTGTATACTTTTCCAATGGCATTTGGCCACACTCTCATCCAATGTGAAATAACAATGAAATGAAACAACCTAGAGGAGACTGTAACTTAAGTGTAGCTACCGCAACACACCAAAAAATTTGTTCGGCGACAGATTTTTATCACGATGTTATCCTTCACTGAATGCTCCGTCTCGATCACATGGATCCAAGCCTACGTTGATCGAAGCGGTTTCAGAATAGAATATCAACTGCGTCATCATCTTCTTCTTCTTACCCTTATCCCACCTAAGTCGGTACAACATGTTTGTCATATTGTGGTGTATGATTTGGCTTAATTTTTACGATCGGCCGCCTGCCTGTCATCAACCCTCCTTGGGATTATTTTGTTTTAGCACTGTATTTATGATTATTTTTATATAGTTACGAAGTCTGCGCCATCATCACTTCAAAACTATCGAAGAAGTTATATAGTACAATATATTTTAAAGGAAAAAAGGAAAAAGTACTATTAGTGATCATTTGCTACAATTGTTGGACAAAAATTAGTCAGTGTAATTGTAGAATAAAACCTTTAAGCGAGAAGACGAATCAATATGCCAATAAAGTGACCTATATTGTTGGCTTTATGGGCCTTTACAACTTCACCAAACTATTAAGATGAGTGTTTAAGGCACTCAGCCGCTTGAGCTACTAGCACAAGGGCCTATGGGCAGTCTCGGCTTGGGCTGTTGCGGTACATTGCAATATACGCACATCGAGCTAAACTAAGCAAGCTAGCTAACTAATATGCATATATTAATTCATGAGATACCCATGTGTGCATGTATATCCTTCTGTATGTGACTCGTGTCTGCATATTCTTACATCTATATAAAAAGACGCAGAGACAAAATAGTTAAGTACATCTTCCTCCTGCGTTCCACAACCAATTTTCTTTATTATACCGACGTGAAGTAACAGTGCTTGCATCGCTGCGTTTCGTTCTGTCAGTGAGAGCGCCGGAGACACATCTTCCCTGTCCTTCCCCTATCCCCTCCCCTAACCCTTTAACCCTTTCATTCCCCCCCAACACAATCTGGCAACGCACTTGTGACTCCCCTCGTGTTGCATGTGTCTATAGACGGCGGTGATCGCTTAACATCAGGTGACCCACATGTTCGTTTGCCACCTATGATATAAAAAAAAATCTTTTATTTACTAGCCACTGCCGTGCTCTATTGTTATCAATAAAATAAGATGAATTTATTTTTCGATACTATCAACGGGTCGATGCCTTTACTATTCATCTTACTTCACGATTCTTACATGTACTAATCTACAATGCTTGTGTGTTCCTTGAAAAAGACCATAGAAATCCTGGAGCTTTAATGATTAATTAATTATGGTACGAATTTTGACCTATGGACGGCTTCGAATATAAATCTAGCACTAATGCTGCATTTGACAAAAATCAGTAAAGAAGATGGTATTTGAAAATACATTAGATTAAGATGCAATAAGAATAACGTACATTTTAAATATGATTTCCATGAAAATATAAGAACACACAGCTTAATTAATGAGGCATCGAATATAAAATCATTTTTATGACAGTAATTAATTAGAAGGGGAGGATGGCTACCGGCTGATACCAAACGAGGGGCATATACGAATAATGATATTAATTGTTTGTTAGGTTGAGATTATATGGCAAGAGCAAGCGGAAACTATACTTTGTCCATATTTTTGTATAAAATTCTAGCATTGATGTAAACATTTTTTCGGAATTCAGATACATTTCAACATTTTTGAAGTTATACTTCTTTTGGCTCGTTAGGGGAAAATGATGAGAGTAAATTTTTACGATGCGCGATTACACCGTCACGAAAAACCGATACCCTCAAGTTAGCTATAGTCAACTTTTTCTATTGTTAGTGTCGTTTTTCTACAAACGTGGAATATAGCGAAAGATAAATTTTATGAAAGGATTTTTAACTTGTTACGCCTAAGAAGTATAACTTCTAACGCGTGTTCATAAGTAGACACACACTTTTTGTTTTTAATATATATATCGTACGAGGCAAACGAACAGCTGGGTCACCTGATGTTAATTGATCACCACCATCCATAGACATTCGCAACACCAAGGGAGTCGCAAGTGTGTTGCCAGCCTGCGTTAAGGGTACCCCTCCCAAGGGGGCAAGAGGAGAGAATGTGGGCCTCCGGCATTCTCACTGACCGAACAAGACGCAATAATGCAAGCACTGTTACTTCGCGTCGGTTTTCTGTTGGAGGGTGGTAGTACCCCGGACAAGCCGACCCATTCATGCTGAAACCTGTAATAGCTTCAACGTGGCTCTACCACCTACAAAATACTACATAAACTGATGTACATTTTTAAAGGAATGTATTCTGAGGAAACCTGAACCTGAAAAATATACCTGTTGTACCATTATTTGCGAGAATAATATAAAATTCTCGGAGCTTGAAATGGTTAATATGTTCTGATGATTAAATCAGGAACTTTATTGGGTAAAAAGTCCTCGATTTTGAAGTGGAACTCTTACATTATACATTATAGTAAAAAATAGCGAGAAAAATGTCATGTCATGCCATGCCAATGAATGCCATGAAAAATAAACTTTTTTGGGTAACTGATTATAAATATAACTAAAAGTAAAACAGCAGATAGAGAAGGAGAGAGACAGAGAGAGAAAAAAGAAGTGTACTTAATAACAAACATGTTTCTCACTATCAAAGAACTACTAATTATATAACCTTTTAATTAATAACATACTTCATCATTTTTTAATACTTTACTGGTATTTGTTCTCCGAATGCGAGCGCGTATACACTCGTCTTCTTCTATCTGTTAGGCGGCGTACGTGTTTATCCTTTAAAAAAAAACACTCTTTTTGCACTAAGTTTATATATTTGAAAAATATAGTTTTAACACAACTGACTCTCGAATTTTGTTTATTGAGTGGACAATGCCGTACTCCGCGAGGTTCTGGTAATGACTGTTTTAAGGTGAAGGAAATTTATAATGAAGTAAACTAAAAATGCATAATTGCTTAATTGCACGTGACAAAATAGCGTCATATACTGAAATGCTGAATGCGCTTTATGAACATAGTATTAAGGGATATTATAACTATCTTCACTTCACTTATCTATCTCTCTCCAATTCTAGAATATTATTTTTCTTATACCAAGTACCAAGTTTTTCATCATTTTAGTGTCAAAAATGGTGCGTGGAAAATGTCACATATAAAATAAAACATTAGAATCAGACTTTAAAATTTTAATCACATCACGCCTCCAAGAAATTACAAATCTCGAACGCGTCAGGGCCCAGTCCTGTACCTTAACATAAATAATGAAAGGCTTTAGTTCGCGACGGACCCAGGGGATCCATTAGTCTCACCCTCACGTCTGGCTATTATTAGAGTTTGTGCCTCGGATGCTATGTGTGTTGAAAATGTTTACGCAGCAACTTGCCTGGCCTGTCTCGAGGGATGAAGTTACTAACTTAAGGCACTCAATTTCGCTCTTTTAAAGCTTAGGCTACGTTTAACTAGAAGAACAAACTTACTTGTTTTTTCCCCTTTATTAAATTTCTTAACAGATTTATGGGAATTAGTGAGAAGTCTCGTTTCGTGTATACAATGTTATACAATTTTACTGAGTTATATACTATTTTACTTTTAGGAGGCAAACGAACATGCGCGTCACCTGATGTAAAGTGATCACCGCCGTCCATAGACACTAGCAACACCAGGGGAGTCGCAAGTGCGTTGCCAGCCTGGTTTTGGGAGGAAAGGGGTAGGGGAAGTGTGGAGAGGAGGGGAGAAGAGACGGAAGGGGGGGTGGGCCTCCGACGCTCTCGCTGACCGAACGAAACGCAAAAGTGCAAACACTATTACTTCACGTCGGTTTTCTGTGACAGGGTGGTACGACCCCGAGCGAGCCGACCCATTCATGCTGAAACCAGTAGCAGCTTTAGCGTGGCTCTACCACCTTCAAAACGCTAAACTAAACGCTTAAGTCCATACTGAAGAAGTTTTTATCAAATACAGGATAATCTATCTTATCTTGAAATAGCTTTTGCCCGCGGGATTACGCGTTTGAATGTATTTTAACATATCTATAGGAATACAATACCTTTTTACTATGGTAGTATACCTACCATACTATATATTTTTCTGTACCTCTGACAATATATATATATAAAATTTCCTTATGATCATAGTTAAAGCGTTATAAACAAACAAACATTCGCATTTATAATAATTCAACTAATATTAATAGCCTAATTAAGATTGACAGATACAAGAATAGTTGCCTCAATTATGATATAACTAGAGAGACCGGCAGACGTAGTCCCGCCCTGATTATAAAAAAAATTCCTTGACAAATTATATACCAAAACGTTCCTCATGAATCACTTTATCCACTGGTGAAAACCGTTTGATAATCCGTTCAGTAGTTTTTGAGTTTATCGCGAACAGACAGACAGACAGACGCGGTAGAGGACTTTTATTTATACTATGTAACTATGTAATGATTAATGGCCGCCCAAGAGAAGTTTTAATATGGAACGAGATCGGATTATAGCGCTCCTACGTTTGTCTCTAATTTATAGCAGTTATTCGTACAAGTATGATACTGACCTCGACTCGCGCATGTGTTTCAACAGATTAGGCCATTCACTTTCCTAGCTACGAGCTCGCAAACAATATTTCAAAAAGTGAAAAAATATATTTTCATTTTTCTTTACCACTGAAAAGCCTCCTGGGACTTGAAGCGGTCGCTCCTTTTACTTTATGGTAAGGTCGCAACCCTTTATATCAATATATGTATTCATGTCATGACATTTTTTTTTAATTACTTTTTGGTTGTAACTCATATATTTTTCTATTTATTATTTCTATATTCCCATTAATTAATTTATAACTCAGACGTTTTTAAAATACAGTTATACTCATCTATATATATAATAAGAATGTAAATCTAAAGTGTCTGTATTTTTTCGATTTACGTGAAAAAAATTGTTGCATCATTTTTAGAAATGTCTGTCTGTCTGGCTCTTTGTATGAATACGCATCACTACTAAGGTACTGGGTTCACAATAAATCGTAAAGCATATACTCAGGAGTATCTTAGTCTTTGTTTCATTAAATACGGTCCACTCTATCAAAAGTTATTATAGTTTTAATGGCGACGCGGCGTAAGTACGAGAGAAATGTAGACAAGTAAATGGACTTAATATATTCAGATGACTCTATTAATCACTGTTTTTTACATATGGTTTCACGCAGACGAAGTTGCGGGTACAGCTAGTTGTAAATAAAGGATTAGAGTTAGTGTTAAAGTATCATCTATCTTCCTTACGCTCTAGTATGTAGGGTTAATGCTATCGAAACTAAATTATGATAATTACGTTCCTTCTTTTACCCGCTTCACAGCCAAACTCCATAAATATGTGACAGAATTTCTATTTTAGACTACAAACTATTAATAAAACTGCTTGTTTCGTGTTTCATGAACGACTGACTTTATTTCACATATTGCATAGATAATCCATAAAGACCATAAACTATAAAGGTTACCAGTCTACAATCCAACAAGAGAAAATTACTAATTACAATATATTTGTAATTGTAATTAGTAATTGCCGTGTAAACATTTTACTATACTGATCTTGCTCCACAGCCAAACTCCATAAATATGTGTCAGAAATTTTATTTCAGACTACAAATTTAGTAAACTAATTGTGGTATAATTATTTTACTACAATGATCTTACTTCACAGCCAATCCAAGCCAATTAAACCATTTTTTTTTATGTCATAGGTGGCAAACGAACAGGTGGATCACCTGCTGTTAAGTGATCACCACCGTCCATGGACACTAACAACACCAGAGGAGTCGCAAGTGCGTTGCCATCCTTTTGGGGGAAGGGATTAGGGGAGGGAGAGGGAGAGGAGAGAGGAGGGGAGGTGGGCCTCCGGCGCTATCACTGACCGAACGAAACGCAACAATGCAAGCACTGTTACTTCACGTCGGTTTTCTGCGAGAGGGTAGTACTACCCCGTGCGAGCCGACCCATTCATGTTGAAACCAGTAATAGTTTCAGCGTGACTCTACCACCATAAAAAATCATAATATCTGTTCAAACATAATATTACTATTTCAAAAGTAGTGAGGCATCTGTGGATTTCATTAAATGATAAGTTTTGTAGAGTAATCAGAAACTCATTTGTTCAGCCAAAGATCAGTTCACCTTGAATTCATAAATCAAACTGAAATCCGTAACTAGCGCTTTTAATTTACACTGTTTGATCAATCTTTAGTTTTGTGATACTTCTCCCAACTGTCTACTTAGTTCTTTAGTACATGTATCGCAAATATACAATATGTAATTTATTTATTCGTAACTTTAACTTTTTTTTTCTTTTACTTATAGTAGCACGGCAAAATGACTGCACTGTGCCTGATGGTAAGCGCAGTACAATCCAAAAACAACGGCGACCACCGAGTGACACACTCCATCGCCGGTCGCCGCTGTCATGCCGGCTCGCGAAAGGATATGCACAGGCTGATCCCGAAACGCGACCCGCCGAAGCGAATCACTATGACGGGATTTTTCGCCCTATGCAAACCCTACCACCCCGCAGAAGAATACTGAAGAACAACATGAAATATTCCGTCTAACCTGTCTTATAATGTAACCTGTAAGATAATGAGCGTTCGGAAATGATGATATCAAACTTAATTATTTGTTTAGTGTTACATTACAAATTGAAGTGTCGGCAACGCACATATGACACCTCTGACACAGTATAGATATGAGACAGTATGGAATCCACCTACAAACGCTCGTACAGGCACATTCACATAAACATTCGCTTCGACGAGACCCTAAACGGTTTTCACAGTGCTGTCCAAAGAGTACCTTTTACCTCCAAAGAGTACCTCTGGTCGATGTGCATGTTTGTGTGAGTGTGCCGTTTTCTAGCGTTTATAGGTAGTTTCCGTACTGTCTCTTATGTTGTTGCTCTCTACTACTCTCTACTGTGCCTCTGATGTTGCAAGCGTCCATAGGCTGCGGTGACTGCTTAACATCAGGAGGACCGATGGTTGTTTGCAACCATCGTATTATAAAAAACAACCATAGAACAAGACATATTTCGCTTAATGATCGCAAAGAAATGCACCAGAATTTTCTAGAATATTTATAATATCGCAACTATGGCAGCATGCGTTTGACAAGGATTAAATATTTCTTTTTTAAAGATATACGCATAAATGATATGTAGAGACCCGGCTAAGTGGACTTTACTTATAGGATTATATGTTTTTCTTGTTGATTTAATTTTCAAATATAGCAGAGAGTTCTGCACCTAAAAGACCCAGAACTCTCGTAGTTAAGTGAAAGAAACGTCATTCAAACGAATTCCGGCTCCTTAAGGTATGATGCTTCTTCGCAGGTCTCATTCACTGGTCAGCACCTTTTAAAATCTTAAATAGAGTTTTGGCAAACGGAAAAAGATAATTAACGATGACGTCACGCGGACTGCACTTGACTGTCGTGCAGCGGATAGCGCCTGAAGCACTTTTTTATTTTATGCCCCAGTCTATGAGTATTTTGGCCACAATCCAGTGAGCGCGTTTCCATAATGAAAATAAAAGATATGAATGCACTTTTCAGCACAAATATAATACACATAAAGCTGAGAAAATAGTGTTGAAACTTTATAAACAATTCAGAGAAACATAATCTGCGTTAACAAGCCAATTTCGAGTATAAATGAAGGCGTACTGCGACGTCGACTCGAAGGCCGGATATTACGTTGTTCTGAACAGGAAGTCGCTTCTCCTTCTATTGTGTTGTGAGCTGTTAATAAGGACAAAGAACAAGGAAACTCAAACATGAAGGTATGTAGATAGCTGTATGTAAATAGCTAGGCCACTAAGAAAATGATAAAATATGATAAACATGTTTGTTTTCAGTTTTTTTTTTAATTTATATTATTTACCAGAATGTTGCTTGATATTGATACATTATTAAATGACAATGTGATCTAACACATAACACGGTAAATCTAAAAAAGGACAGATTCAGTGCAGTTGCCTAAACAAACACACTTTAGGTATATGCTTGCAGTTAGATTTTCAACCTGAGGGTGATAGAAAGAGACATACCAACTTATTATCATTTTATTACGATGTCATCCTTCAACGAAAGCTTTGGCTTAATGCACGGATTTGAACCTACATCAATCAAAACTACTTACATCGAAATACGCTTACCAATAACCCATTGTCGCTTCAGTCCAAGAGTTTTTACTTTGAAAAAGTTTATATGGTTTTTGTAGGTGGTAGAGCCACGCTAAAGCTATTACTGGTTTCAGATTGAATGGGTAGGCTCGCCCGGGGTAGTACCACCCTCTCACAGAAAACTGATGTGAAGTACCATTGCTTGCATTGCTGCGTTTCGTTCGGTCAGTGTGAGCGCCGGAGGCCCCCCCCCCCACTTCCCACTACTCCCCACTTTCCCAACCTCTCTACACCCAAACAAAGGCTGGCAACGCAGTGATCACTTACCAGCCTGTTCGTTTGCCCCCAATAATATAAAAAAATATTTGTGCCTAGAATAACATAAACCTAAAATGTAATATTATTCCATTTAGTAAAGCTGTCAAGCCTTAGTGACAGACAATATATGCATTAAGAAGAAGCGTGGATTGGAAGAAATTATATGAATAGGTAAAAACACGAGTTTGTTGCTCTCTCACTCTGCCCTAACGATCAAATAGAGTGATTATACCTGTATAAAATAAATGAAGTCATGATTTCTAATTCCCCTGTTTCCGTTAATTCGATTTTGGGGTTATCATATAAGAAGAGATTTGGCTGTGTTTGTATGCTTTTTGTTAGTTATAAATATAGGTTAGCGTTGTTCTTCAATATGCGATGTGTACAATAGATTTAGTCGGAATAAACGCTTTAAGTGAACGGACGTCGGAGTTTTATTTTAAACAAATAACAGTGGCAACGACGCGAACGAACCTCGTGTATATATAATTATTTGTAATGGCGAGAATATCAGTCGGCACACTTAACGTCTTTAACCACGAAGAACATGAGTGGATTTTATATAAAGAACGTTTAGAACAATGGTTTCTTGCCAACGACATAGTTGAAGATACCGACAAGTCCGGAACAAAAAGACGAGCGATTTTATTAAGTAGCTTAGCAGAAGCTACTTACCGACTCATAAGGGACTTAGCACTCCCGAATGATGTGAGCGGCTTACCATATCAAGAGGTTTTGAGACTACTGGATGGCCACTTTCAAATTAAAAAATGTAGTTTCGCCGAACGCAACAAATTTCATAATGCAATACAAGGCTCTGAAGAATCATTATCGAACTGGGCCGCACGAGTGAGGGGGTTAGCAAGACATTGTGGATTTTCAGCAAATAGTCTCAATGAAATGCTACGTGATCGTTTTGTACTCGGCATGGTAGCGGGGCCAGAACGCGATAAGTTGTTTACAGAAGACCTTGAAACGCTCACACTAGAAAAAGCTTTGCACTTAGCGGAAAACATACGGTGTGCTCGAGAAGGAGCGCAACAACTCAACACGGCCACCCGGATTACTTCTACGAGTTTGTTCGACGTGCACAAAATGTCAACTCCCGCCGGCTCTTCAAATTCCAGAATTCGTCAAGGAACTCAAGCCCCTACTTCCAGACGTCGTACCTCAGAGGATACTCGTTCTTGTATTGTTTGTGGTTATTACGGTCATGATATAAATCAATGTAGGTTCAAAAACTTTACTTGTAAGAATTGTGGATTAAAAGGGCACCTACAACGTATGTGTAAAGTGGGTATGACGTCACGTAAACTTCAATTTTTAGAGTATTCGGCGGATAATGATGATATGGGTGGTGATGGTAAGTCATTTGTGTTTAGTATTCGTAGTTTTCAAGGAGAACCCTTGCAGGAGGAAATATTTGTAAACGATGTTAAGTTATATTTTGAGTTAGATTCGGGTTCCGCGGTAACAGTGATCTCGGATTTAGATAATTTTAAATATTTTTCAAAGTACCCTCTACAAAGGGATTACTAGGTTATACGGGGAAAATTTAGAAACGTTGGGAGTTGTAACATTACCTTTTAAATACAATGAGTTAATAAGAGATATTGACGTATATGTTGTAAGAAACGGAGGTTGTCCTTTATTAGGTCGTGACTTTATGTCTAAATTTCACTTAGGGATAGTATATGTTAATAGCGCTCCAAATTCAGCTGATTATCTTAGTCGATCCGTGGTATCGAAGTCGAAAGCATTACAATATGAAAGTAGTAAACAACATGAAAATAGTCGCGTCAAGTGCTTCGCAAACGGTGATGTAAAAACAATAAATTATAAATGTACCGACGTGGACGCGAACACTGCGCGACCCGATCTTGCTACTTATATTAATTTTGTATGGCGGCCTGAAACTCAACCGCTAACACTTTCTAAGATTAAAATTGAAACTGAGGCCGATTGTATTTTGTCACAGGTCGTTAAGTATGTATTAAGTGGTTGGCCTCTAAAAGTAAATAATATTCATTTGAAACAATACTTCAATTGTCGTTTTGAACTAGCGGTGGAGGAGAAATGCTTATTAAGAGGTACAAAGTTAGTGATTCCGGAAGTTTTGAGAAATACTGTTATAAAAGAACTACACAGGGGGCATTTAGGGATAGCTAAAATGAAGGCAGAAGCGCGTTCTCGTTTCTGGTGGCCTGGTCTCACAGTAGATATAGAAAAAGTTGTGGCAACTTGTGATATCTGTACACAACTACGCCCCGCCCCGCCTCGAGCCCCGCTGACACCGTGGCCTTACCCGGCCGAGCCATGGCAAAGGGTACATGTTGATCTGTTGGGGCCTCTAAACACTAAAACTTATTTAGTTGTAGTAGACGCGTATTCTAAGTGGGTAGAAGTTTTTGATGTTAGTGGCGGGCATGGATCTAGAATAATTATAGAAAAACTTTGTGAAGTGATGGCGAGATTTGGGTTAATTAATTCTATTTGCACTGATAACGGCACATACTTTGTTTCAACCGAATTCTCGAAATTTTGTTCTGATAATGGTATCAATCACGTAACTTCTCCAATTTATCATCCAGCTAGTAATGGGCAAGCAGAGAGCTACGTTAAAATTATAAAAAGAGCGTTAAAATCTATCATGTTAGCTGGTAGTAATAAAGAAGATATTAACGTAAAATTAAATGAGTTTTTATTTAATTATCGGAATTCAGAACATTCTTCTACGAACATTTCTCCTGCTGAGGTTCTATTCGGTAGAAAACTACGCTGTAGACTAGATTTTTTACGCCCGACCCCGTTGTCATTATCCAAACAAATACTACCTGATGATGTAAAAAAGAAGCAATCTTTACAGGTTAAGTACTATCGTGGAAAAAGAAAAATAGACTTTACGATTGGACAGATAGTTTTAGTAAAAATTTATATGAATAAGTTTAAAAACTGGAAAAAGGGGGAAATAGTAAAGAAAGTGGGGAAAAGTATGTACTTTATTAAAATGTTTGGTGATAATATTATTGTAAAAAGACACAGGGATCAGATATATGAATTTAAGGGAGAAAGTCCAGATAGGAAGAAGGAAGTGCTGCCAACGAATGACCAGCCTAATTGTGAAACAGCTCACGCCGCTGACATCATGCCGAACGTGGTTTTCTCTGGTAGGGGAGACACGGAAGCGGATAGCGGTGTCAGTAACTAGATTAACTCTGCTGTCGGTGAAAATACATTGACTGCGGCCGAGAGTGAACATCCAGACTGCAGCAGCACTGTCGAAGTGGATAATGTACCGCAATGCTCAGATCAGGTTTCAAGTAAACGACCCCTTAGACCTCTAGAACGCGTGGATTATAAACGCTTTATGTAGAATACACATATATTTTTAGTACATAGTTCTCTCGAAGAAGTAGTATCTCGATAATATTGGTGGAGGGATGTTAGTTATAAATATAGGTTAGCGTTGTTCTAATTTTGTTATGTGAAAAATGGATAATATCGGAATTGACTGAATCATCTTGGTTATGTATTATCGGTGTCATGAAACAAGTTACTAGTATTATATTCTTTTCAGATTAGGGATGTATGTGGAAATAGACTGTGACCGCCGTGGGACACGGCATTTGCAGGATGGCCGAGTGTATGTATTATATTCATTAAATTTGTTCGTTGAATGCGTGAAAGCAGCAATAATATTGGGTAATTTTAGTACTTTCAGAAAGCTCCTAGATCTTATAGTGTTCAGTTCTAACGAAATAGAAGAATACCTTTGTATGAGCTAAACACCGTCCGCGATTCATTCTAATGATGTATATAGATAGAATCACTTATATGAATCTTAAGATTTTGTGATTTTTTAACCTTAACCTATTTTTGAAATCCATTTCTGAAACAAGGCGTTAAGAATAGAACTCTGACCTGTGGCGAATATTCTCTTGGTACACGTCTGTTATAATTTAATAAATAATCACAGCAAGCAGGCGCCAAACAGATTTCTCTCTTGGGTAGTCGGATTGGTATGGATTGGTATTGGTCGGTAGTTGGATAGTCATAAATTACTGTGTGCATTAGTCCGCTGAAGCTGTGAAAACCCGATAGTGAATAATGTAGTAAATTCGAAAAAAAAGGTTTGCATTATCACATTGTTTCGCTTGGTTGGCTTGTTAAACAAAGCGTGAATTGTTTTATTCTATTCCGAGTAAAGATTTCACTACCCTTATTTACATTTTTCAACAATATTCATACAGTGGATGCTTTCCGCCCTTTTTACTGTGCATTTAAAAAATGGCAAAGAGCCAATAGAAACCAAAACATAAGTAGCTTAAGTAGCTATAGTTCTATATACGAAAAATTCGCATCAAATAATTATAGTTATATACCGATACGGTCAATAGTACAGACGTGATTAAGCCAGAAATTACCTGTATTTTCATATATATATTTATATATATAAAAGAGTAACTGACTATCTCACTGATATATTACACAGTCCAAGCTTGCCATCTCATTAGAGCGATGTATGCCACGGAACGTTTTCGAAACTAACCTGGGTAATAGTTTTCTTTTAATGATATTATGTTGCTAAAAATGAGAATTATTGTAAATAGTAATAATCAAGAAGTTGAAAAAAAATGTTATTTGAAGAAAAACATGGTACGAACTATAACAATAGTTATCTTTGAAACTTATTATATTTGAAACTGCAACGCAGAAGTTCATACAAGCCAAATCTGATTATTTGCTCTTTCTTGAAGCCATCGGTCTATATTTATACTGATTTAACACTTTACTGGATAACTCGTAGTGGGCCTCCTGCACAAGTTGACAAATTAGAAGATATCTTGTTGTTGGCAGTCAACGTGTTAATAAACACAGTGAAGTGTGAAGATATGAGGTATTGTATATATGTAGACTTCATTATTGTTGAATTGAAGTATTGATGATGTTTGAACTTATTCCAGAATCCCTGTCGCTTATATTTTTAGGGAATTCGACAATTCAATCGCTGCCTTAAAAAATGTAATTATTTTTGCAGTAAGTTCAGTGTCGCTTCGCTTGCGATGAAGTAATAATTTAATATATCTTAAACCCTTTTAAAAGTAAAATTACTCTACATAGGAAAAATAGTTACTATCAAGTAATATTTGGGTAGAAATAAAATGAACATACAAATGGCTCACAACTGTTTATTGCACCGGATAACTATTTTTTAACTCATAGTGCTTAAAATTAAGTTAATAATCCGAGATTTATCATTAAAATTTATTTGTTGACAATTATACAAACAACAATACGAACAAGCATGCCAAATGTACATTTAAAAATATCTTGTCTGTTTGTTTAATTCGGTTTAATTCAAAGGATACTATTATTTACTTGAAATAGAAACACAAAATATACAAAGCTTGCATATTATGAACTATAGGATTAATAAAATCTAAGGTTGCAATTTTTCCCATAAACCTAAATTGTCCTGGATTTTATACCCCATATACAGCATGACTGGTTAAATAGTTGCAATACTCTCACAGATAACTTATTACTTGCTTCTCGTTCTAAATCAATTAAAAAATAGGTGCTTCATATTCGACCTAATTATCTCGAGAAACGCAAAACTGATATACACTTAATATCAGGTGATTTAGGCAAAAACAAACTGGTGTAATAACTGAATCACGCCCTGTGGCGTACTCCGCCTACCACGCCTCGATCCGCGCCTCTCTTCCCTTTGTTCTACCGTGCGGCGTTCCCACGATAAGCAGTTACGTAATTATTAACCTTGAAAAGCGCCCCTTGAAATTTGTTCATTGAAACTAGGTGTGATTTTTTTTCGGTTAAAGTATTGTTCTCATACTTTTAAAAGTTTTAGAAGAAACTTTAATTAAGGTTCTCTTTGTTGTTTATTACTATTTGTTATTGATATTCTTTTATATGTTAAATGTGACCATAAACTACCCTACGATTGAAGGGTGTTAAACTTTAAACAGTCACCTAGTATATTCGTTCGTGGCTTGCACAATTAAAGTAAACACAATTTTAAAAATAACTTGTCCGTCTGCAGGTTTGACAAAAGGAAACTATCGCTAAAATAAAATTCATGCACAAATATGAATTCATACAAAGTTTAATTAGTAACTTTAGAGTGAATTAATTAAACCGGTTAATAATACTAAGCCAATATAGAACCACCAGCCAACGATGGGCTTTGAACTATTGGTTATTATTATCAAACACATAGAAGGATAATTTGGTCAATATAGTATAAAAGTAATATCGGACAAGATGGCTAGCAAATGATAAATAATCCATAGGTAAGTTAAAAAACACAGAATCTTCTTAATCTATTACAATTAGAAAACACATTATTTACACTTTTATTATTACATACGTATATCTAAAACTATAGGTGCAAATTATTAATGTTAATAGACGAAATTAGATATTAAACTAATTACGACTAGAGGAAGCACCTAAGTATGAAAAACACAACACAGAGTGGATAGTAGGTACTTATTCTTAGGTAATTTTATAATTATTGTTAGCATTATACTCCTAAATACCAAGCTTTGCTATGACACAGGTGCTTAAAATTAGACGACCGAATTAGATACTAATCTAACAATTCGAAAAGAATTAAATAGAAACTAAAAGTGTAGTTCTTTTTCATGTCATAGGAGGCAAACGAACATGTTGGTCACCTGATGTTATGTGATTACCACTGTGCATAAACACTAACTAATAATAACTAACCAAGGGAGTTGCAAACCAGCCTGTGTTTGAGAGGAAGGGGGAGTGGGAAGGGGAACGCAACAATGCAAGCACTGTTACTTCACGTCGGTTTTCTATGTGGTATTTAAATCAAGATCAACATTCATCTGTACACGAATCTAGAATCTAATCAAAGGTTATTATTTAAGGGTCGGCAACGCGCCTTTGATATTTCTGATGTTACAAGCCTCCATAGGCTGCGGTGACCGTGGTATTAAAAAAAACGATTTGAAGTGTCGCTTGTGTATTTAACAATAATCATTCATGTATTGTCTGGGACTGTTGTGTGCCCTTCAACAACGAAATTTTTATTAATTATTGAGGTATTTTGATTTTGCATTACGCTTAACGAAGAAATCTACGAAGAAATTAACAATGGGTTTAGGTCTAAAGGCTTACTCGTTAGCTTTTCGAAACTGGAATAACTAAACGTCGTAAATTGTGAGATATATAGTATAGAAATATTCCATTTTACTGGCTTAAGCATTCTTACTTGGATCTTATAAGAAACGAGAAAATAAGCAGTTCGTAGAATATGAGAATACTATGGGCCTTATTATTCGTTCTATTTTAAATGCATAATTAAATTTAACTAAAATAAAGCTTCTTCTAAAAATATAATATCTAACATTATCACAATAACTACAACTAGTTAAAAATATCAATCAAGATACTATAGTAGAAAAGTGTAAAATTACCCTGGAAAAAAATCTAAACATACAGAATGTTAAGCTTAAATATTATTCAGACATTGAATATTAATTATTATTTCATTTATAATTAGTAACTCAGAAATAAGAAAAAAAAAATGCTTCGTAAAAAGACATGATAAAAGTAAAATAAGCCTATGGTGTTCTCGGGCGGTCACCCATCCAAGTGCTGACCGCACCTGACGTTGCTAATTTCGATGATCGAACCGGTGTTTTCAACAGTCCACCCGACACAGTGTTTACGCCCACCACGATTCGTGGCACAAAAATATTGCCGGTCAGAATTACAAATCCTCCCATTATGAAGTGTCACTTCAAAATTTTAACAAATGTGATTAATAATATAAATGCATAGACAGACTGCTTTTATAAATTAATATAAATTATACATTAGTTGCTACAAGATTTTAATACAATTTTGTATATCATTAAATAAATATGACATTGAAAACATATAATTCGACTCTTTATGTTAGTTTGTGCAATTGAAGTAATTTATCTGACCTGATTTGAAGTTTGAATCAAATTGATTGATAGATTTAGTGACAGTAATTTTATCAGCATCATCATCTTCTCACCATTACCCCACCTAAGTAGGTTCGACACATTTCTAAAAAAGAACATTTTCCTTTTCCAGTCTCGTCTGTCAGATTCATCTCAGTATCATCATTTATATCTTTTATACACATGTCATTTTTCACATAATCCATATATACCTTTCTCGGTCTTCCTCTACTCCTATACCCACCCATCATTATACTTAAAACTTTTCTAGTTGCATAACTTTTATCTCTTCTCATGACATGCACATACCATGCTAACTTATTACTCCTCAACATCTCTGTCACTGGTGCTATTTTCAAACTTCCTCTGATATATTCATTCGTAATCTTATCTATTCTAGTTACACCACACATCCATCTTCTTATCCACACATTCGTATCTCTGCCATATGTAATCTTCTTTCATCCATCTCTTTTAACTCAACATTCACATCCATACATCCATTCAAGGATATTTGTGTTTTAGGATGTAAGGGGTGTCGAATAACATCATAGGACTTGATATACCCAAGCCAATCTTACCTGCACGTGGTGCACCCTGCTGATTAACGAACGAGGCAATGGCGAAAGCAGGGTGGTAGGGTTTTACAGCCTGACTGGGACGCAACCACCATGTATTTGGCGAAAAAGTCCGTCATAGAGATTCGCTTCTGCGGGTCGCGTTTCTGGATCAACCTGTGAATATCCAGATATTCGTAGGCTGGCATGACAGCGGCGGCCACCATTGGATAGTTTCTCTCTCGGTGGTCGCCATTGTTTTTGGATTGTACTGTGCTTAGCATCAGGCATAGTGCAGACATTTTGCCGTGCTACAATAAAAAAAATCGTGGCAATAATTTAAATATCAAAATGAAATTCAATGTTATATTTATTGCTTGAGAATGGATATCCTTATTACATGATAATGGATATTTTAAATGCAGATTTAAAGCCATTAACACTATTACCTTATGATCAATATACAATTTAATATAATAACCTAGATACAACATTTAGACAACAATTTTTTTAAATTAATTTATCATCTACTTATTGTAATCTACAACCTTTTAAAATATGTAACACTTGCATTATTAACAGCATATTAAAATACAATGTGCGTTTTTAAATGACTTATAGTTATTTTTTTTCCAACTTTAAATAATAGGTCTTTATCTATGAAATTGCCTTTCTGCAGCACTGGCCATTTCAAAGCAAAATAATTTTTGTTTGGCTAACAATTCTAATTTCAAATTAATTTTATTTTAAAAACATGCGATTACTACTTTTCCAGAATTTGGATAACTCCTTGGTGGGAAAAAAATTCAATACCCGAGAGGCAGTACAAAATGCCTTTGAAGAATTTGTTTCCTCCCGTCCAGTTGATTTCTTTAAGAAGGGCATCAATAAACTGCCACTGCGTTGGCAAAGAAGCATTGATTGCATGGGTGATTACTTCGATTAATACAAATAAAAAAATACATGAAAAATATTCGTTTAATTTTTTTTATACAAAACGGCAATTTCATAGGTAAAGAGACCTAATATAACACTTTTCGTCGGGATAATTATATATTATGGAACAAGTGATCAAAAAGAGATAACAAATGGATCAAGAGTCCAAATTTTCGTATAAAGGTTTTTTTTAATAATCCCTCGATATTTTAGCTGTATCACACTTATTTATTATCTGATATTATTTATCAGTCCATAATAGTTTAATCCGCGTAATAATGCTTATTCCCTTCTGTGATTGTTATGTTTTGAAACTTAGTTTAGATTGTTAGCTCTACAAATTCGAATCCAATCAAACGCATTAACAAAGTTTTTGTCTAAAGTATCTCTATGTAGACATCAAGTCAATTACCCAAAATTTCGAAACTACATTAGTGTCAGTCGTTGCACTTTTGCCGAGTATTTATAACAACGGTACATTATTTTCATTCGACGTTTGCAGTTTTGGAGTAAACTTTAAATTAATTAAACAGTTGTTGATTGGTGCTAAGCAATCAAACATCGATTTTCGTGCGAACCGCCTCCCCCGCCGGTTGACGAGTCGGGCCCCATGTCAGAACTGCGGCTACCTCCGCTCCATTCCAAAGCGTCTATCATTTCCATGAGCTCTTTGAACACAGCTATAACCCTCCAATTATACTTCGCTGAACATTCGACGTAGCCGCATTTCCAATTTTTCCGCACAATGTTAACGATATTCCTACGTTTCTCCCTTGAATCACCGCAAGCGCTTTCAGCTATCGCAAGCTGTTGTAATCCGCTGGCAGCCGACGGAGTGTTACTGCATAATAGATCTTGTTTATTACCGACTACCAGTACGGGAACGTTTCTCATGTCCCGGCTTTCAACCATTTGGTCTCGTAACGTTCTTATATACTGAAATGTTTCAACATTGGATAGATCGAAGACTAAGATGTATGCTGTAGCGTTTCTCAATCCATAGAAACGGTAATGAGCCCATTCGTAATACGAGTTGATAGGGAAGTACGGTATAACTGGGACATCGGTAATTTTGACCTCGTAAAGATGCTCGTTTATGATCACCGATGGGTAAAATGTGTGCTTTCGATCCGTAGGGATGTATTCTTCTGAGAAGTCGCTCCACACGAATTGCTGTAATAAATTATTCGTTTTAAAAATTGTATTTTTGTATACAAAAAACTAAGTTTAGAGTACACGAGGCAGCTATAAAGTATTATCAATTTTATTCCCTATATGTACCTAAAAGTAAATCGAAAATTATCTGAAAGCGATTCATAAGCAAACAACAGATAAAATTTAACTATACTATTAATAAGAAACACACGCTTTATTTATCTACTAAATAGATTTCTTAACATTTTGCTGACCGAGCAGACACAGCTTAGGTGAATGAGACATGGAATTGTGCATAAGGCTGAGGTATATGACGAGTTGCGCATTAACAAGAGAGTTTTCAAAATTCAGGACCATAATGAAGCTAAAGCGCAGGTACTTAAAATGACATACTTCTTTAATACTTGCTTTAATTGTTCTTCATTCGCATAGTAATTATCTATTACTGCCCTAATAAGGATTAACGTACAAACCTTCTTTATTCGACCCATCATTTTTACTAACTACCAGTAAAACTCATTCTTACGACAAGCTTGAACTATGTTAGCGATCATAATAACATCGATCTTTGCAGTAGTACCATAAATAAGGCGATAACATTTCTAAGCAGACAATTCTTAGATAATGACCGTTGGAAGCAATGAATATATATTTAATATCGGTATATTATTCTTGATACTCTTAGTTCTTTCTTTCTTTCTTTCTTTCTTTCTTTCTTTCTTTCTTTCTTTCTTTCTTTCTTTCTTTCTTTCTTTCTTTCTTTCTTTCTTTCTTTCTTTAGTTTTCTTAGTTTCTTAGTTTTAGTTTAGTTTCTTTAGTTCTTTCTTTCTTTAGTTCCAGTAGTTCTTTACGTAGTCCTAAGTAAATCTAAAGTGTGGCATAGCAGCGAAGATTTACAAATAGCTGAGAATATTTACATTCTAATTATATACTGTAAAAACAACAGGTGTTGTTCTTTCTTAGATTAAATATGCAAATAATGATTTCTGAGATCTAGCCAATTGGAAATACATACATAAGACTATATATACACTTTTTTTATTCTAACCACTATTGTCTGACGGGCCTTCACAACTTCACCGAGCTTTTTGGGTAATAGCTTAAGGCGCTCAGATTTATGGCAACAAACTCAAAAGTACCAAACTAGCCGAACTTATGCTTGCATAGCCTCGCATGCAACATCGTGACTCTATCTAAGTCAACGAAACTAATCATACATGTATGCATTAGTGACACACATATGTGTATCAGCATATATGTATTTCAAATTTAATTTGACGATAAACTAAACAAAATCGCAAATATAAGGAAGAAAAACTCTTTGACCATATGTGTACCTTTTTTTTTTATACGTGGGGATATCCCTTATGGATACGCCACCCCCCGGGGGAGAGGGTGGGTTATGTCTGACTCGCACGGACTAAAACCCCACGGTGTACCGACCGACCGTATTGTTGGGGCGGCAAGGGATCGATCTATGCTTCTCCCCTTAAAGAGCCGCCCCAACGGTCCGCCCGGCGGAAGGTGACCGCCGGGCTCCTACCTATAGAGAGGCAACCGGGTACACACCGGCTGCTCCCCCTCGTCCGCCGAACCTGTGCAATGAGGAGATGGGCCCCCCGGCCCATCCCCTCAGATCCGGCTACGATTGCGGGAGGAGTTGGGCAAAGCGCCGCCTCTTTCTGCGAGATGACCTCCGACCATATGTGTACCTAACCTCAGATATATCAGTTGGAACATCCGCTACAATGGCATCTTTCGGTTTTTTGCGTTCCACAATTAGCCAGTGTATACTATATATATCCAGTAACCAGTCAGGTAGCAAAGGCTTGTAGCCGACTGGTTCTTGACAACTATATACAGAATGATAAATCCGTCACAGTAACTCCTTTTTAATATGACATCGGGTTTGGGGCTTAGCTATTGTATGTGTATATCCAATAACCGAGAGGCTTGGAAGCCAGCATAATATTCGTGCAATGCGGCTGGCGTCGGATTACGCTGTGTTTATTACCAGACATAGTGACGTCACTAACCCGTGTCACTATAACAAATGTTAATTTTAATCATTCCACAAGTTAAATTTCTATGTAATTAATGAGCTCGAAACTAAAATATTTCGTGGACAAAATTTATAAAGTACTTTCAATTTTCCGCGGCTTCACGCGTTTTCTTTGCACTAATTATTTTCCACTTTTTATTTTATATCGGTATATATAAAGTAACTGATTGACGGAAGTATTACGAATATTCATGCAAACTTTCATACCTTTTTTCACTATCTTAGGGATTGAATTTCTAAAGAATCCTTCCTAAGTGCTCATCCACCGTGTAAAAAACACATAACATTTTTACGGCAGTAGTTTCAGTTAATATGTCAGTCAGTTACTTTTTTATGCGTATATAATAAAATTTATTTTTTGCAAGTTGTACGATTTGAACTCATAGTTTTATTATATAGTAAGAGAAATTCAAAAGAGAAGCAAATTTATAATCACGACTGTATTAAGTTAAAATTGTTAAACTAAAATCGTTATTCGGTTAACGCTACGCCACTTATTGATTTACAACTTAGAACTTTGATTTTGAACGTTAACTTAATGTAAGTAACCATGTAGTAAGTATATAGGGCGCACAAAATTTTTCCGGAAATAGCCATTTACATAAAAAATTTACACGTTAAAAAAATTAATTAAGCCATTTGGAACTCATTGGCTTTAAAATGCAGTTTGTTCTATCTATCTGGCATTTTTTTTTACATTTTGTCGCCATTTTAAACATTGCGTTTCTACATTACCATCCATGGATCTAACTCGTAAATTTTTTTGTAATATGATTTATTACGATTTTAAGTGTAGTTTCACGCCTCAGTAAATTGTTGCTTGTCTTCAAACTGTTTTTTGTAATAAAGCACGATACAAGTCGCCTGGTTATAGCTGGTTTGCAGAATTCTCACGCGATCATGTAAATCTCAGTGATGATTTTCGTGATGATCGATGATCGAACAAAAACATCAATGCTGTACGCCGTATGATCGAAACAGACGGGCATGTGAGCTTGTCATGAGAATCGGACATAGGCAAAAGTCAAATGAAATGAATCGTACAAAAACATTTGGGTGCGAAACAACTGTGTTCCCGATGGATCACACAATTTAACTGAGACTCAAAAACGGACGGCGTTATTTGGTGCTATGCCATGTTTACTAGATCTCAACAAGGGGCGTCAAATTTGGTGTGGGACATAGTGATAACCAAACATATATTCACAACAACGATCCCAAAACCAAAGCAGCAATCGATTGTTTGATTCTTTCCAGGTTAGCCAAACCGAATCAAAGTGGCGAGTGTGCGGTTTGTAGC
Organism: Antheraea pernyi; assembly: GCA_015888305.1. Classification (NCBI taxonomy): domain Eukaryota; kingdom Metazoa; phylum Arthropoda; class Insecta; order Lepidoptera; family Saturniidae; genus Antheraea; species Antheraea pernyi. The sequence goes on from MU159032.1 coordinate 371,081, forward strand.
TAAGCGCATGATTGTTACTACGTGGCTTCTGTAACTTTGGAAGATCGTTGTACATTATTGATACACGATCATTTGTTTACCGGAAGTTATTGATGAACTCCTGAACAATAACTAAAAACGGCCGATCTTCGACGATCAACCTTGCACTATGACATTGCCAGTTGTCACACGGTCAGACAGACGAACGAATTTTTGAAAGAGAAAAACGTAGGTATTATGGATCATTCTGTATAAAGTCCCGACTTGACACCATCAGACTTCTTCGTGTTTTCGAAAATCAAGTCTTATTTACGTGTTCAACGATTTTCAACACCAGAAGAAGCTGTTGAAAAGCCCAAAAAGCATGTTTCCGAATTTTAAATGTTTTCAAAACTGGCCTATTCGTATGAAAAAGCTATTTTAGCTAAATGACAATATTTTGAGGTATAATAAATTAATTTTTGACCAGTCACAGTATTTTTTTGCTTATTAATACCGGAATGTTTTACTGCACCCTATTTATAACATTTATTTACATACATAGAAATTGTTATTATCGTTTAAAGGATCACCATGAAAGTTAGCATACCTTATTTCTTATGAGTTTCAAGTTTTATGGTATCCATTTTAACTCTTCATCCACCACTAGGTGGAACTATGCTACGTTTTATTATAATTTAATACGCACGGAGTCGAAGGTAGTTAGTAGTTGAATGTATTGGTATTATATTATATTCAAACCAATAGATCATAAAGATAAGCCTCTATAAGAGCCTGCATAACTGTTCAAATAACTTTGCCGAAATTCAATATTCGCTCCATTACTTGTTTATTTACATACGAAATAGAAATAACTTTATCAAATACTAGCTGTTACCCGCGGCTCCGCACGCGCTTTTTAAAAAATGTATTAAAGAAATGGAAAATTGTGAGTGGGTGTGTACATTACAGAAAAGTTTTTTCAAAAACATTTGTAACTACGACACTCACGCCAACTGTAACATGTAACGTGTACATTAGATATACATCAGCAACATAACTGGAACTTCAACCTACTATATACCAAACTCAGTACTCTCTAACACTGTATAAGAAAGTAATGAAAATTATAAGCTATAATACATTATCGAACAATATATCTTAAATCTTTTATTTTATAGACAGATATAATATGCCCGTATTGTCGATATACTTAAGTTATTCTTATACGTTGCTATAATAACTGAGTTATGTAGAAGCAAACGTGGTCAATAAGACAATATGGCCGCCAAATTGACCAAAAAGATGACATACAATAATAATAATGTAATATAATTCATATTACATACAAATATATGACTTTCAATTATGTATATTTATTCTTGGAGTCAGTAAGGCACACGTCTCACGTCATCAATTTCACATGGACTAATACATAGGTAGCAGTCAATCACTACATAGTGTACCAATTCAAATAAAAAGAGAATCATTAAAATCGGTTCATAATTAACTAAAATATCGATTAACATGCATGAAAAAAATACATACAACCGAACATAGTAACCTCCTCCTTTTTCGAAGTCGGTTAAAAAAAGTCCTCTGTCAGCTTATCTGTTCGCGATAAAGTCAAAAACTACCATTTTCATGCTGTTTTCACCAGTAGATAGAATGATAATTCATGGGGAAGGTTTAGGTATAATTTGTCAAAGTTTTCATTTTATTATCCGGGCGGGACAACGTCTTCCGAGCCCGCTAGTTATCTGCCCGTAAAAGCCCCGTGAAAGTCGGTCCAATCAATTAGGAGATAGTAGGATATTGCGGACAAAGTCTTGAGAAACAAAATAAAATAGTTACTTCTTATAAGGTGAGTTATCTTCCAGTGAAAGTCCCGTGAAAATCAGTTCAAGCATTACGGATATTCCACTGCGGCCGAAGGCGAATAAAAAACCTAAATTACTTTTTATAAGGTCTGTTATCTACCAGTAAATACCCCGTGAAAATCGGTCCAACCATTTTGGAAATAGCCATGCGGACGAAACCGCGGACAAATAAAATAGAATATGTCAACCGCTATAATTTCGGCTATCTGGCAGTAAAAAGTAAAATTCCCGTAAATATAGGTCCAGCCGTTTTGGAGATTACCCGCAACAAACAAACAAACAGAGAAATATACTAATATAAAAATATAGACAAAGTATAAAGAAATTTTTTTTTGTTCATTTGTAGCCTTAGCCATTCATCAAAAAGTTGTTATTTTAATTGTACATACATAAACTTTATTTTTATAATACGTAATAGAGAACAAATAAAAAATTAGAAATAAAAGTAGTATAAACTTTTTCCATAGGAAAACAAAATAAACTTCGAAAATGTTTGCGATAGAAACTTACCACGTTACCATGGCAACGTATATAATACTAACGCTAACGAAATCTTTATTTGAACAATTTTGTTTTATGATTATGAAGACTAAGAAAATAATAATGATGGATAAAATAATGTACGACATATTATATAGAAGATTTGGCGCTTATGCCTTTATTGTAACTTAGACATGGAATAAAATTGATTAAAGGATATATAAGAAATACCTATATTGACAACTTCAGAATTGGCAGTATGGATTAATTCCTTCGCCTGTCCTATTGAACGAATATTATTACTACTACTAACGAAATCTCTCAAAAGGAAAAAAGTGCCCGATTTTGAAACGTTCTTCATTGGTGCTCTGCTTCTATTGGTCTTAGCGTGATGATATATAGCCTGTAGCCTTCCTCGATAAATGAGTTATTTAAAACCGAAGGATTTTCTCAAATCGGACTGGTAGTTCCTGAGATTATTAATTACTTTTTTAAGGTCTGTTATCTACCAGTAAATACCCCGTGAAAATCGGCCCAAAGTAATGCGGACGAAGCCGCGGACAAATAAAGTAGAATATGTCAACCGCTATAATTTCGGTTATCTGGCAGTAAAAAGTAAAATTCCCGTTAAAATAGGTCCAGTCGTTTTGGAGATTACCCAGGACAAACAAACAAACAGACAAAATATAATAATATAAAAATATAGACAAAGTATAAAAAAAGTTTTTTTTTGGTCATTTGTAGCCATATCCATTCATCAAAAAGTTGTTATTTTAATTGTACATACACAAACTTTATTTTTATAATACGTAATATAGAACAAATAAGAAATTGGAAATAAAAGTAGTATAAATTTTTTGAATACGAAAACAAAATAAACTTTGAAAATGTTAGCGTTGATACTTACCACATAACTTCAGAATTGGCAGTATGGATTAATTCCTTCGCCTATGAACTATTTGAATAGGAAAAAAAACTTTGAAAATGTTAGCTTTGATACTTAGTACATAACTTCAGAATTGGCAGTATGGATTAATTCCTTCGCCTGTCCTATTGGACGAATATTATTACTACTACTTACTACGTTACCATGGCAACGTATATAATAATAACGTAATCGCTCAAAAGCAAAAAAAGTGCCCGATTTTGAAACATTCTTCATTGGTGCTCTGCTTCTATTGATCTTAGCGTGATGATATATAGCCTATAGCCTTCCTCGATAAATGAACTATCTAAAACCGAAAGACTTTCTTAAATCAGACTGGTAGTTCCTGAGATCATAGCGTTCAACCAAACAAACAAACAAACAAACAAACTCTTCAGCTTTATATATTAGTATAGATTTCATGAATACATAACTAAGTTATTAGGAGATACGTAAATGTTTATTTATTTATCCAAATATATACGAGGCTATTTAGATTCGAATTTATTTATTAGCTGTTTAAACTTAAACAATGAACTAGTAGGTATCTGATCCATCGAGCCTTTGACAAATCGGTATCATTCAATCAGATGAGAAAAGATAAAAGCAGCAAGTACTGAAGTTAATGACACCTGATAATAAATGACATTAAAATATAGAAACAAGGTTGGTAGAGATTGTATATAATCAAAATTGCAGGTATCGTGTCGCACCGAGAAAATTGTTGGCAGTTTTACAACTTAAACCTGGCATCTAGCCAAGCGTAAAATCAAAAATTAGAAAAATTCATATGTTTTTCTTGATGTTGTGTTTACTCATATCAGCGCCCAGTGGTCGACATTCGACCATAGTTCATTGATTTTTTAAAGTTGAATGTAGAATGAAAAAGGGTTATTGGAACGTAAGAGTAAAATAATACATACAGACGAGCATAGCAACCTCCTTCACAACCTTTTTTGAAGTCCTTTATTGACAGATGTCAAAATGTATTTTTTATTTACATGTGTGTATATGCTGTGTAAAATTGAAGCAGTAGTGTGAGTAATGCATATTTTAATTAATTTTTAAATGTACTTCTAATGCATTTTATATAAAATAAATAGCTTTCTGCACTTCTTCTCCATATAAACTTTAACTATGCCAAGTTTCACGTTCATCCGTTCTCGCATTTCTCTCAAAAAGGGGATACAAAGTTTGGGCTTCACGTATTATTTTTTTTTTTTTTGGCTCATTCAGCGCCGCCGAGATCCAGGGTTCTGCGCCGTTTCAGGCGATTCACACAGTCGGGTAATGTGAGCTGCACAGCCAACTGATTAGGGTGGTTTATCAGTCTTGTCTTGTATTTATTTGCATATGCGTTAATTTCGTCCTTTACTTTTGGCATGTTCAGGTAATTGTGTACTTCACTGTTTCTAATGAACCAGGGAGCATTGCTTATTTGCTTGAGGATATAGTTTTGTGTCCTTTGAATCTTATTTATGTTGGATTCGCAGCAGGCTCCCCACAACTGAATCCCATAGGTCCAGATTGGTTTTATAATAGCGAAGAAATCCAAGACATCTGGCAATTTACTTGGGTCGGTCGGCCAGTGGGTAGGCTCAGGCGTTGCTATTGTTGTAAGATGGTGCCTATCAACACATTTTTTAAGTTCCCTGCCTCGTGTAGTAATTAGTCTAGAGCCCCAGTGCAGATGCTTCGAGTTCCAGTCTCCACCTGCTATGAAACGAGGGCCTAGACTTTTGATGTAAGCACTGAAGTGTTCCTCTGTGATTCTGTGCTTTGGAGGACAATATACAGATGAGATATTGAAGTTGCCATTTCTATCCGAGATATTTACCGTGGTAGCTTGGATATGGTCTGTTTGGAACTGAGGTAGCTCATAGTGTTCAATTGAGGATCTAATTAAGAGAGCTGTTCCACCATGTGCAGTGCCATCTGGATGGTTTGTCATGTATATACTATAATTTCTTATCTTTATAAGACTCCTGTTAGTGAAGTGAGTCTCAGATACAAGTAGAATATCTAAGTCATGGATTTTTAATAGAGTTTCAACCTCAGTTTTGTTGGGAGTTAGGCCGTTTGTGTTCCAAGTGGCTATTTTTAGTTTATTTAGTTCAATGACAATTTATTGACTAGTGTTGTCAAGAGCCCCAACATGTTACTCATTTGTTGTAAGATAATATCTATTTTTTGGGATTGTTTGAAGAATATTTCCTCTATTCCTGTGTAAGAAATTTCTTGATGGGTTTCTAGCTCAGTTTCAGGTTTGGAAGATTGGTCTGGCAGTTTATTTTTAAGTGCTTCACTGTACTGTTTCCTAGTTTGAATATTTCTGTGGGTATGGCTCGTGTTCAGTTCTTTTTGGTTACTATGTTCAAAGATGGGAAGTTGAGATGGATTTCTTTCCTCTCTTGGAAAGGTACGCTTTTGTGTTTTTCTGGCCAGGATCTCTATATAAACCTCACAGCCTTTATAGTTTGAGGGATGAGGGCCATGACAGAGAGCACATGTAGCTGGAGTGGAGCGATCCACCTTTGGACAGTTTTTGGTCAGATGTGATTCTGCACATTTAAGACAGCGAGCTGGTCTCATACAGTAATTTTTGGTGTGTCCATACTGTTGACACCTTTGACATTGGACAATGGTATTCCTTTTTTTTGGGTCTTCTATAGTGACAGCTTGGTGATAGATATATCTTATTTGCTTAGCAGCTTTGTTATTAGGTCCTGATTGGAGATTTACAAAGAATGTTGTAGTAGGCTTTTTGTTTGGTCCAAATCTAGCATTGATGATTTCCCCAATCACAAGGTTCCCTGTTTCTTCAAATGCAGCTTTGATATCTTGATGTGGCGTTGTGTGGTGTAGGTTCTTAACAACAAGTCTACAGTTTCTTTTGTCTTTTCTATTAAAAGTATGGCCAATAAGACCTTTCTCTCTAATTGCTGATATTAACTTTTTGTAGACTTCTGTATCTTCAGTCATAGTTCTTATTTGGTTTTTGTTTATAATCTTATATGTAAATGTTTCTCTTGGGGCTACTGTCTCTAAGTATTCAGTAAGTTTGTTTACATTCTCAATACCATATAAGACGATAGGGGGAGGTTTATAAGCCTTTTTTTCCTTAAGCTTGTCTGCTTCTTGTGTGTCAGCATTAGTAGGTAGTCCATCAAAACTATTTGACACATGAACAGATTCTGGAGACTGGGAGTCTATGAACTTTCGTTTTTTGTTAGGGTTTCTACTCACTGGTACTCTCTGCCACTCGGGTAAGTCAACAGATTTCATATTGTTTTCTTGTTGAGAGCCTTTGGGATAATTTTCCTTATCGGCTGAGAGCTTAGCACTTCCGGTAGAAGCACTCCTAGGTCTATTGAAAAGACTTGGGTGAAAAGCCTGCTGCACATATTTTTTGTTGTTTTGACCAACTTGGCTTCCAGTTAAGGGTGATTGTGCTGCCTGGTGTATGGTGGAGTTGTTTGATCTTATATCATTAGCTTCGTCATCACTTAGTAGGATTGTGTTTTGGTTCGGATTAGTGGAGTTATTATTGAAATTGTTATCCATTGTGTTCCCACGAGAATAGGACGAAATAAGTGGTCACTCCCAGGGTGACGCCTATCCCTGAGAGAAGGCATTAATATCAACGACAGTTCGCCTGCTATGTCGAGGTTGGTCGTTATAGACTGAATTCACCCATCAGTCATAAATCCTCTTAGCACGTGCCTCACTGTAGGATTGGGGGATTTATTAGAGAGGTTACCTACCTCGTGGTCCAAGTGGCTAAGCTCAGACCCCCATGCCTGCGAAACATGACCACAGGTTTACGGTCTGGGGCAACCTTTTCAGGTTACACATTGGTTTTTCTGTCGGGGTTGTCTCCCTTATCTAGTTAGTCGGTTTTAAGGCGCCAACAAATCGCCTTTGCCCTTCATACTTTGCTATTACAGTCACGAGGTAGATGGTGATGAGCGACACTCATATGGGACATGTAACATTGCCCGGGGTCGACGAACCACATGAAACTCACATGGATCCACCCCTAGCCTGTTCGTCGGCAGACCTAGGGGCAGCGGGGACGTGTATGTTAGGACTGGATGATGCGCACAGTAGCCCAGTGCCGCACACCTGGACGTACGCTATCGGCTCTATCTCAGCATTTTATAGATGTATATCGCCTAGAAAAAATATACATCACCGAGGCCTGACATCATCTTCAACCCCTCACGTATTAATTTAATAATCTTTTATACATACAATAAGAATTTAAATCTAAGGTGTCTGTCCTTATTTGATTTTCGTGAAAAAAAATTGTCGGAGGTGTCTAGGAATAACTAATAGAGTACATTTCAATAATTTTTGAAAATGTCTGTCTGTCTGTTTGTATGTACATACATCACTGCTAAAGTACAGGGTTCACAATAAAATCACAAATCATATCTTCGAGAGTAACTTAGTCTTTGTTTCATTAAAATCGGTCCACTCTATCAAAAGTTATTGTAATTTGAATGACGGGTCGAGGTAAGTACGAAAGAAGAGTAGTAATCTATACTAATATTATAAAGCTTATGTGGTTGGTTGAACGGGCTAATCTTAGGATCCAGCCGGACCTGAGGGGATGGGCGGGGGGCCCGTCTCCTCATTGCACAGGTCCGGCGGACGAGGGGGGGCAGCCGGTGTGTACCCGGTCTGTCCCTCTATAGGTAGGAGCCCGGCGCGGCGGTCACCTTTCGCCGGGCGGACCGTAGAGCGGACCGGCTCTACAAGGTTGATTAGCTTGTTCGATCCCTTGCCGCCCCCACAAAACGGTCTGTCGGTACACCGTGGGGTTTTAGTCCGTGCGACTCGGACATAACCCACCCTCTCTCCCGGGAGGGTGGCGTATCCATAAGGGATTTCCCCACGTTAAAAAAAAAAAGGATCTACGGGTCCGATTTGAAAAGTTCTTTGAGTGTTATATAGATTATTTATCGAGAAAGGCTATAAGCTATCATTACGGTAAGACCAATAGAAGCGGAGCACCGGTGCAGAATATTTCAAAATCGGGTTTTTCCCTTTTGAGAGCTTCCACTGCGTGTTACCGTTAGCCCAAAGTACTACTAACTACCAAAGTTAGCCCAAACTATTCCACGCGGACGAAGACGCAGGCTGAAGCTAGTTGTTAATATTCCTCGCTAGATTGGCTGCACCTAAGGCTCTTTACGCCTTTGTTATTAGTAGTGCTCGCACACTGATCGAAATTCGAGCACAGTCGTTATTAAAAATTGTCCCAAAATAAATTTATAGGTGAAACTTGTTGACTGTTGGGAGTTTCACAACCTATTATTTTTTTAATATCTTAAATTGTAGCTATAATGTAAATCCCAGGAATCTCTACTAATGTATGTGTGTGTTCGGAGGTAAGGAAAAAATTCTACATTTATAAAAAAATGTTAAATGGCGGCAAACGAACAGGTGGGTTACCTGATGTTAAATGATCACCACCGTCTATAGACACTAGCAACACCAGGCAGTCGCAAGTGCGTTGCCAGCCTGTGTATGTTGGAGGGGTAGGAAAAGGAGAAAGGGCAAGGGAAAGGGGGAAAGGAGGTGGGCCACCGGCGCTTTCACTGACCGAACGAAACGCAACAATGCAAGCATAGTTACTTCACGTCGGTGTTCTGTGAGAGGGTGGTAGTATCCCGGGCGAGTCGACCCATTCATGCTGAAACTAGTAATAGCTACAGCGTGGCTCTACCACATTCACCACATTATTCCAAATTGATATTTCCAATTCCATTTATATTCCAATTTTCTATTGATAAGCTTTAGCTCGGTCTACAAGTCTCTGCCTATCTATATGGGTATACAGGTTTATTGTAATAGCTATTTCAATTATAGTACAATGTATATAGTATATGTATTATGTATATGTATATAGTGGAAACAAACTTCGCATTCAAATATCCACCTAGTCATTTTTAAAACCAATCGGCTTAACGATACAGAAATCAATTTGCTGCAGCACAACCTCATGGTAAATTATACTAAAATAGATAGCATACGTGGCATCGGTGATAATTCAAATAACGTTGGAATTTCATGACGCAATTTGTATATACAGAGTTTTTATTGAAGTTATACTTCTTTTGACGCGTTAGGGAAAAATTATGAGAGTAAATTTTTTCGCACCGTCACGGAAAACTGACACCCTGAAGTTATTACGATGCGCGCGCTCGCCGTCACGAAAAATCGACAACCTGAAGTTAGCTATAGTCAACATTTTGTTTCTTTGTATTTCTTTGTATTAAAACTTACAATATATTAATTACCTTTTTTCTATTGTTAGTATCGTTTTTTCTACAAACGTAGAATAAGGCGAATGATAAAAATTTTGAAAAGATTTTTATCTTCTTACGCCAAAGAAGTATAACTTCTAACGCGTGTACATAAATAAGTACACATACACTTTTTTTTTAAATCGCTTGATCAAACCCTTTTTGTTCCAAGTTATATGGAGCTTACAGGAATTGCTCAGGGTTTGTTTATCGTGAATTTTCTATGTATATATAAGTTGCTTAATAAATCGGGAATCTTTAATATTCGGAAAAACTTTTAGGATATTAACTCGAAGATAAAAAACGAATATCGGGCAAATAATCTGAGGATTTAGATGAGGTCATAAGCAATTTTCAGCTAAAAGTAGTGCAATATTGTAAGACACACGAGGCATTATACTTAGCAGTGGTACAATATGCAGGGGCGGTTTCTCAGGAAGACAGCAGGTTCGATCCCAGGCCGCCCCTACCATGCGGCGGACGGTACACCGTGGGGTTTTAGTCCGTGCGAGTCGGACATAACCCACTCTCTCTCCCGAGAGGGTGGCGTATCCATAAAGGATTTCCCAACGTAAATAAAAAAAAAGCGGTACTATATGGATTGAAGAGATGATTGAATGGATGGTTATATAAGATATGCTATTAATCCGAATAATAATTTTAAAAAAATACAAAGTCGTTAGAACTACTTGGATATCAAACTATTACAATGTACCAAGGAGATTGTAATAAGATTTTTTTAGAACATTATTAGTTGAACATCCTTCGTCTTACACCTGAGTCTCTCAGGACATCCCGGAAAAGGCTGCCGAGTTTATTGTTGAACAGGGTTCTGAGATAAGTATATTACCGTCTCCGAGTACATCGTTACTTCAGCCATTGATGTTTGTATCCCTTAGTGCCCAAAGCGTATCTCAGATCTACTGACAATCTAATAAACGAAATGCTTTCTCCTGTATAGGTCATTATGTGAACAGCATTAGATGAGACTTGTTTAATTTTCAATACAAGTAAAAAGATAAAATTTCCATGAATGAAGAAAAGTCAATTAATTATTTATCGGTACTTTACTCTCTGCATTTATGAATCTTAGTTCTAAGTCTTGAAATGTAATAGGGTACAAAATCTATATATTAATACGTGAACCCCAAACTTTGTATCCCTTTTTGAGAGAAATGCGCGAACGGATGAACGTGAAACTTGGCATAGTTAAACTTTATATGGAGGAGAAGTGCAGAAAGCTATTTATTTTATATAAAACACATTAGAAGTACATTAAATTAATTAAAATATGCATTACTCACACTACTGCTTCAATTTTACACAACATATACACACATGTAAATAAAAAAGACATTTTGACATCTGTCAATAAAGGACTTCAAAAAATGTTGTGAAGGAGGTTGCTATGGTCGACTGTATGTATTATTTTACTCTTACGTTCCAATTACCCTTTTTCATTCTACATTCAACAATGATATTAAACCTAATAAAATTCAAACTTTAAAAAATCAATGAACTATGGTCGAATGTCGACCATTGGGCGCCCACTAGTACTAATGGAAATGTTGTTTGTTAAAGTTCTGTACTAAGACAAACTTCATTCCATTAACAGTGTTCGCGTAACGGTCCTGTCTATATAGTTATATGTCACAGCGTCAGCAATTCGGTGATATTGTAATTAAAACTTTGTACATCAAACTTTATGATGAATATGGCGTATATCTAAAATGATCAATTAATATAGAATTCGTAAGTTTGCTGAATATGACAGCAGCGACTAGTGTTGGATAGTCTATCTATTGGTGGTCATCGTTGTTTATGGATCGTACTGTGTTTATCATCAAATCAATCAAAATCAAAATATCCTTTACTTAATTTAGGCCCTGAGAAGGCGCTTATGCTACCAACGCTTCGAAAACCAACCCAGTCATCGAGAAGAACCGGCGAGAAACTCGATCTGGTTAATCTCTTCATGTTATATATTTTTACAAAACATAAATAGTTACATCGTTTTTAGTGGATGCACAGAGAGGAGCGTCATTTCCAGACGTCACAATCGGATCACATCACATCACACACACACATCAGGCACAGTGCAGTCACTTTGTCGTGCTACAATAAAAAAAGTCGAGGCTGTCGTAATGACTCCCGACAGAAGTGAAAACTCAATACAATAACTGTGTTCTGTTTTGAGTTTTTTAATGAGTTATAGTGTGAATTATTTAAATTTCATAATTTGTTAATTGAAATAATTTCTATCATTAGTCTCTCTTACACATCTCTTATTACTCCAAATAATAATTATATATATTTTTTAATCAATTTATTAATTCATCAAACATATAATGGGCTGCACAATTTCAATTCAAAATATCAATATAAGATGTACACAGGCCGCTATATTACGCATCGCTAGTCGTTAACCCGCTCAAGTGCAATACAATCGGTCATGGTTACTAGCATGTCATATTGATAAATTATAAATTTATCTCCTGCCAAAAATACCGCTCAAGCCGCCTAAAAAAGCTTTCACTTAAAAAACTCTAACTTTATCTACCATCAAGGTTGGGGTTAGTAAATTAGTCTTATACATATATATGTATATAATGTATGTAATATATATATATTTTATTTATACTTAATATATATATAATATATATATATATATAGAAAATCAGTTTATTAATTCATCAAGCATATGATGTGCGGCACAATTTACTATTAATAAACTGATTTAAAAAATATATAATTATTATTTGGAGTGATAAGAGATTGTATATGAGAGACTTATGACAATAATAATTTCAATTAACAAATTATGAAATTTAAATAAATCACGCTATAATTCATTAAAAAACTCAAAACAGAACACAGTTATTGTATTGTATTGAGTTTTCACTTCTGTCGGGAGTCCTTATGACAACCTCGACTTTTGTTGACTTTTGTTTGTTGTAATAAATCAAATATATATTTTTAGTAATGCCACTATAGTACAGTGTTTAAAGTTTTAGCAATATTATGTAAATAAAAGAAATATGTATGTTGCGTCATAAGATATTATTATATATCCATTTTTCTAAAACGTATCCCCGTATCAAATGTCTGAATAATCGTACGCCTCATGTTTGCAAAAGGTCATTCGTTCTTAAGCTATCAATGTCATGTAACACTATTCTTTATTGAGATAATTATGGTGTTCTTTATCAAAATCACGAACAAAATAACTGAATTACACTGACATATAAAATTGTAAAATATTAATTATTTATTTCTCATTGTTAGCTATCCGCATAGGTCGAAATGGTCGAATGCATTTGCATCAATACGGTTGGTTAGAATTTTAAATAGAATCTATACTAATATATAAAGCTGAAGAGTTTGTTTGTTTGTTTGGTTGAACCCGCTAATCTCAGGTCCGATTTGATTATTTCGGTGTTAGATAACTCATTTATCGAAGAATGCTATAGGCTATATATCATCACGCTAAGACGCAGAGCACCAATGAAGAATATTTCAAAATCGGGCTGTTTTCCTTTTAGCTGCGTGTTAGCGTTAGTATTATATACGTTGCCATGGTAACGTGGTAAGTTTCTATTGCAAACATTTTTAAAGTTTATTTTGTGTGTGTAATCTATTACGTATTATAAAAAATAAATTGTGTGTATGTGAGTTTAAAATAACGACTTTTCGGCGAATGGATATGGCTACAAATAACAAAAAAAATTATTTTTTTTAATCTTGTCTGTATTTTTATATTATTATATAATATTATTATTATATTATATTATATTTATATTATTTCTCTCTGTTTGTTCCGGGTTATGTCCGAAACGGCTGGACCTATTTTAACGGGAATGTTACTGACAGATATCCGAATTTGTAGTGGTTGACATATTCTATTTTATTTGTTGAACTGTTACCCGTGCGTTCGTCCACTGTATATACGTTCACTGTATACTGTATGCACCAAATATGTTATTTAGTGTAAATAAGCACGTGAGACGTGCACTGTACTGGACTCCAAGAATAAATATACATAATTGAAAATCCATATATTTGTATGTAATCTAAATTATATGATCTTTCTAGTTAATTTGGCGACCATTTTGTGTTATTTACCGCGCTTGCGTTTATATAAGTCAGTGATTATAGCAACGTATGAGACTAACTTAATTATATCGACAATACGGGCATATTATATCTATGTAATAAAAGATTTAACACATATTGTTCGATGACGTATAGCTTAAAATTTTAATTACTTTCTTATATGGTCTAAGTGAGCACTGAGGGTGATATATTGTAGGTTATAAAGTTCCAGGTATGTTGCTGATGATAAATCCCATCCCATTCGATACACTGTTATCATTCACATATCTAATGTACACGTTACATATTACAGTAGATGGTGTGCGTGTCGTACTTACAAATGGTTTTGAAAAAGCATCTCTGTAATGTACATACCTTCTCATCATTTTACATTTCTTTAATACATTTTAAAAAACCGCGTTATAACAGCTAGTGATAATATAAAAAGAGAGTATATAATATATTATTTAATCCTCTGTCTTTTAATAATTCTATATTTGCTTATGAATCGACTTTATCAGATAATATTTTGAAGTAGCTTGCAAAATATACCACTCATGGAAATATCTAACATTGTTAATTTTACTTGTATAATGAATACTTTTTTTTAATAGTTTTCACCTGTATAATACTAGTTTTTCCGACAGCAGGTGCTCCGAGTAGAACGACCTTAATGAGGTCCAGACTATCAGGACTTGGTTCCACGCTAGGAGCGTTGCCCACTGTCAAAGTGCCGCCTCCACCGCGTTCCAGGTAATCCAAATCCAATTCTGGAACAAAAAATTAAAATATTACCATTTTAACATTTCTTTCAATTTCAGTTTCGCGCAGATATCATTTGGAATTGGAAATATAAAGGGAGAGATGGGTGATCGCAATTTGACACAGTTCACTACTCACTACCTTGACGTGTTGCATGAGCATAATATAAAGTCGCTCAGCATTCTATTACTAAAATTAATTTCCAATAGCAAAGCCCTTTTCAAATTTCATTCGTCTATTTCTATTTTGCCTTTTCTCTTAAAAGGCTTTTCTATTAACTATAAGAGAAAGCTTCCTACATATTCTTTTCATCTTTTTCTATTAATGATAATCTATGTCCGTAAGAACCTTGAAATGCTAGAAATTGTGACAAACTGGTTGTCCCACATTTTAGACTTAGTAAAACCGGTAATAGTTTTTTGGGAAATAGTGTTCGATTTTACAACAAAGTCCCAAGGGATATTACCGATTTGCCGGATTGCGAATATAAGCGCCATGTCAAGCGGGTTTTAATGTCAAAAGGCTATTATAGAGTGGATCAATATGTGAACGATGGTGATGTCTGGAATTGACTCATCTCTGTGCATCCATTAAAAACGATTGTGACATTTACTATAATATATTATTACTGTAAATATTATATATATTTGTTAAAAAGATAAACCAAATCGAGTTTCTTGCCGGTTCTTCTCGATGACTGGGTTGTTTTCCAAACCGGTGGTAGTTTTGACGTTCATGAGTGCCTTCTTAGGGCCTAAATTGAATAAAGTTATTTTGATTTGATTTGATAATGCAGTCTACCTACCTCTATCTCTAACTCTCTAAAGAATCAACTTTTAACCATGTGACAATCTTTTGTAACGTCGGTTGTGATATCATCTCACGAATTCAAACGATGGCATGTTTAAATTACTCAACATGCATATATCACTTTTCATGTTGTGATGATTTTTTCAAAACTTCTTGATAATGTAGTTCTGTAGTTCGGTGAAACTCTTCATTTTTCTTTATCAAGTAAGACTGGGTCTTTTATAGAAATAAGAGATTACTTATTGACATTTCCAAAAGTTCAAAAGCAACTCTTATATCGTATTACAGTCTTTGATAATCAACGTCATACTCGAGATTCATACAATAAACGGTTATTACATAACAAAGTGGAGCTACTGCAAATTCGTAGAAAAATGTTGATGTTATTTTTCTGCATAAGTTAGTTCAAGGACCTGTAGATGCTCCAGAGATATTAAAAATACTATTGTGAGCCACCTCCGGATGGTTCACAACTATAACGATGATTGCTGATTCCGAAGTTGAATTTGAAGAATGTTGAGATTTTCTTGCCATAAAAGACTTGTTACTAGTAGAGCAGCGAAGGATGTGCTCGTATTGCCGACTCATACAAAACAGACTATTAGATTACTAGTATTAACGATGACTATCTATCTATTACGCGGTTACTATCTATAACGACTGCTTCCCTATGCCGCCCGCGCCTGAATGTCCACTCCGGGCCTTGCCTATACGGCGCCGGGGTCGCTCGCCCGACGCTGGCGGTGCTTCGCCAATCAGAGCACTTAATAGCCACATGCACAGCGTCAGGCTACTATACAGGGCGGGACGGGGGCACGATACGTTTCCTTCACTCTCTCTTTATTTCATAAAATATTTTATAATTATTCTTACAGCTAATATCTTATAATACTTTAAACTATATCTAAAAATTACAAGACTAACCTTAAAAATAATACAATTATACTATTCTAACTATTAAAGTATACTATAAATGTATGCACTATTTCTAGACAAAACACTATAATACTAGACACAATTAATATACACTACTATCTAACACAAATCACTTTAAATTGTCGCGAACAACTATCCTTCTGTATTCCTCGTCCACCTAGTCCTTTACATAACCTTACCACAATCTAGAACTAATTTGGGTCAGCATTCTCCTATTTATCGAATGTGTTCGTCTTATAACAACATTCAGAACGATATATATTTGTTTCCCTGTTGTCCTTTGACCTCATTTAAAACTAAATTAAAGCAACATTATCAAAAGTACTCTTGAAATTATTTCATTCTTATAACTGTTATTTTTGCTTTAGTTTTATGTACGATAGATAGTATTAGTGTTGTTTATTTTTGAGTATTTTATTTCAGTAAGCTAAATTTTAGATTAAATTATTGTTCTTTTATATTTTCCTACATACGCATCGTTTTAATACTGTAAACTGTGTTTACGTCCAGAAGTATTTAATTTTTAAGTATACTTATAGAATATATAATTTATAATTGTATAAATAAATTCACACAATAAATCATATATTAGGAATATTTCATAAGAATCGTAATAACATTTATTATTGTTAAATCAATTAGCAACGTTATCAACGTTGGACGAAAACCAGTGCGTAATTAACCAGAGAAGTGTGTAGGAAAACAGTGGCACAATAGAATGCGTAGTTGAAAGTACCGAGAAAACTCTGGAATTGTGAATCCTGAAAAAAAATCGAAAATTCTGTCGACGGGAAGTCTAAAGTTTGCTCAAACAGAAAATATAAATAGCCAACCAAAGCTAAAGCCTAAAGAAAAATTGTAAAGCTAAAAGATCCTATCAGACTTCGTAACTATATATAATAACCATAAACATATAGTGGTACAACAAAATAATCCCAAGGAGGGTTGATGTCAGGCAGGCGGTCCATCGTAAAAATTAAGCCAAATCATATACCACAACATGACAAACGTGTTGTACCGACCCTACTTAGGTGGGATAAGGGTAAGAAGAAGAAGAAAAAGATAATTTAAAATTGTAAGATTAAACATAGTTCGGTAGACCTAATAAATAAATAAAAAATACTGTAATGTAGTAGATCAGCATAATAAATTCGAATTTTCCTCTTGACAGTCACCGTTTGTTTTGCACTGTACATGACAATCAAGACATGTATAACATATTCGGCTAAGCCATCTAAGCAGACATTTTTGAAAGACAATTGTTTATACTAATTCAGAAAATCAATCCAATAGAAGATTCCATACTAAAATATCAATACAAGAAAATCATTCCTATAAAATAAATATAACATAAAGCCCGCAAGCCGACACACACGAAATAATCAATTTGCCAAGAGAACAATAAAGCCTATATTGTTTCACGGCAATACTCATACATAACGTTATGAAAGAAATAAAATCGCCGATACACGAGAGATATCTTCGAGCAATATTTATTCATTTTTTCCTCTATATGATCTAATTCGTAAAAAGGGTGTACGCTATAAAAGCAATCCATAATTGGGTAACGGATTTTATTTTAGGTATGGCGATATATTATCTACTAGCTGTTCCCGTGACTTTGTCCGCGTGAAACTTTATGTAAACAAACAGCGATTAATAAAGTTATCTGAATGTATTAAGTTCATTTACTTATCTAATTTTCCCTCGTACTCAAGTCGCGTCGTCATTCAAAGTACAATAACTTTTGATAGACCGACGAACTGATTTTAATTAACCTAAAATTATATGTTACTCGACGATATGCTTTATAATTTTCTTCAAGTGGTTTTATCATGAACGCAATATTTTAGCAGTGATAAGCGTTTAAACAAACAGACAGACATTTATAAACATGATAGAAATGCTTGAATCTCTTATTCCTGCAACAATTTTTTTCAAAAAAATCTACAAAGTACAGGCAAATATCACATTATTTACATTTTTATCATATGTATAGAAGATTGGTATTAACATAAAAATATATTTAATCTAATTATTTTGTGACAACAGTTCAATAATGTATTATAAAAAATGCGTAAATACAGTGTATATATTTTTAGGTACCAGTACTTCAAACAATCTATAAATACTAATTGTTGGTGAGATTTGGTTTGGTACAAATAAATCTTATGGAGTTCATTGATTCCCATGCTATTCCAAAGAGTAAGTCCGCAAAAGAATCCAATGTTTAGAAGTATATGAAACACTTTCTAATAGTTGTATATATTTGATATTATGTCATTCATTTTTTCAATATTTTCATGCTTTTTTTATATGAAACATCTAATGTCACGGCTATATGTAACATGTACATGTTACGGTTGGTAATGCTCAGATTATTTAAAATGCCATCTATCCGTCCATTTGCATACTAAATAACATCTCCCATGTTTTATATTTTTATATTATCGGTGCCAACACCATCTATAATTTCATTCGTTGAACAGTTAAAATTAATTTGTTAATTCTTATCAAGCTTTGGTTTTACAATTTTTGCACATCGTTCGGAAAACCAATTAGTTAACGTAACCTACTATGTAGGTAGATAAAAAAATGTGATGACAGGTTATGTAGTTTTGTTTTGTTAATTTATAATTTTAAATTGGCTATTTTATTGGTTCAAGGGCATTTCAATAGGAATAAGTTTTTATGTATCAAAACTCCCCCAAAACACGACGGATTATTTTATTTATAATTATTTCCCTTATCAAATTTGTAATATTCGCCATATTATTTAAATACTTCATCATCATTTTCTTACCCTTATCCCACCTAAGTAGGGTCGGCACAACATGTTTTCCTTTTCCACTCTCGCCTATCAGATAACATCTCAGCATTCACACCTTTTACACACATATCATTTTTCACACAGTCCATCCATACCTTTTTCGGTCTTCCTCAACTCCTATATCCATCTACCCTCATACTCAATACTTTTCTAGTTACATGGTTTCCATCTCTCCTGATGACGTGCCCATACCATGCTAACCTAATAAACCGCAACTTGTCTGCCACTGGTGCTATTTGCAAACTTCCTCTGATATATTCATTTCTAATCTTATCCATTCTAGTCACACCACACATCCACCTTAACATTCACATCTCTGCCACATGTAGTTTTCTCTCAACCATCTCTTTCGTAACCCAGCACTCAGATGCATACAACAAGCACGCCATATTATTTAAATAGCTTATAATAAAAGATTCAGACATACCCTAAACCTAAAGTATTTCTTTCCAAAAATATTATGAGCTGACAGACAGACAGACGCCGCAGGGGACTTTGTTTTATAATATGTAGTGATGATGAATGGGTGTGAGCGTGCGAGTATAAAAATTCTTTGATTTATAACTTTTTGATTTGATTCTCGTGTTACGTCAAATTACTTGCTTCTTAGTTGTTCTCTGATTGCATACTTTTTTCTTTCATAATTGAAATAAAGTGAACAATAATTAAAAATACGGAATTTAGGTAAATCTATCAACCAATGTTCCTTTTATACTCAGGTAAATGTTGATTTACCTAGGAATAAAGCGGTTCATAATGAAAGATCTAACGGGCGTTTTCCGAAAGGCATCAACTTACCTTTCCTTACCGACCTCTGTCTTCTAAATAGATCCGAACCATTCCCGACACATGCCTCCGGGTTATAGAGATCTTATTGTCTCCTTTTTGTCTCGCATTTTTTCTCAATAAATCGAATAATTAAATTCATATTTCAATATTTTTTTATTTTATTGTAGCACGGCAAAGTGACTGCACTATGCCTGATGGTAAGCACAGTACAATCCAAAAATAATGACGACTACCGAGTGACATACTATCCATCGCCGGTCGCCGCTGTCATGCCGGCCTGCAAAAAGCTGGATATGCACAAGCTGATCCCGAAACGCGACCAACGGAAGCGATTCACTATGACGGGCTTTTTCGCCATATACCTGGTGCTTGCGACCCAGTCAGGCTGTAAAACCCTACCACCCCGCTTTCGCCATTGCCTCGTTCGTTATTCGGCAGGGCGCACCGCGTGCATGTGTGGTTGATTTGGGTGTCTCAATTCTTATGATGTTGTTCGACACCTCTTACACCCCAAATTTCTAGTAGAAGGAATTTCATAAGGGGATTTAATATTGTACCGTATATGTCAATGTCATTTTATTTGCATCTATTTTTCTATTATAGTTTTCATATTTTGTATTTTTATAATGGTTTATTATATCTAATATTATATTATTATTACTGTGAAGAATCTGAAACCACGAATCCTGAAAAAAAAATGGCAATATAGCATGCAAACCATAATCTGGAAGAACTTCGTTTTTAACCGGAACCAAAAATTTTAAGGTTAAAAGAGCCTATCAGACTTCGTAACTATATAATAATAATTATACATGCAGTGGTACAACAAAATAATCCCAAGGGGGGTTGATGTCAGGCAGGCGGCAGATCGTAAAAATTAATCAAAATAATATACCACAACATGAGAAACATGTTGTACCGACCCTACTTATGTGGGATAAGGGTAAGAAGAAGAAGATATGTCAAATATCTCGGTGATATTATGTGCGTTGTAGACGTCGTTAAGACCTGGCTTGGTCAATAGCGTAGTCAGTTCGAAAAAAATAATTCATCATTAGTGTTGTGATTTGAAACTCAAACAAAAAAATCTATACGATTTAACGCATGAGAGAATGAGATAGAATAGGTATTTGTATCGTTTATAGGTATATTTTATAATTTCCTAAACGTTTTACTTCTACCGCGTGTGAACTGCAGATATGTTTTTTTTTATTATCTAGATTTACTTAGTGTATTAAGATTATTACGTTTTCAAAATTATATATTTTTTCTTTTTTCATATACTAGCAACCCGGCCCGGCTTCGCATGGATACGATGTAGCGACGTCATAAGTTTCTAAATGATTTATACCCATTTTTGATACTTTGATATTAATTGTGTTATTGTATTAACTTCATGTAAGTCTTATAGTCAGCTAATTTTTATTATTAATGTGTGAAAACACAAAGAGACACCTAGAATAAAATTCCTACAACGAAAGCTGTGTGATGAATGTGTTCTTTATGCCGTTTTTTCTTTTACTGCTTAATCGGTACATATAGGAAAGATGCTTTATCTTGTTTGTTTGTTTGGGTTAATCTTCAAAAGGGTTAAACCGCTTTGCCGATACTTTGCTGACAAATTGAGAACTTTTCAGAATATATATTTTGGTACATATAATTACATACTTGCAGGAGCAATTTTTAATTTAACAAATGTAAGCTAAAACAAAATGATAATTAAAAAACGTGTGTGGAGTCCCTCCGCGCGGAAGAAGTGGAACTTCGTAATGTGGAAATGAAAGTAGGAAGGGTTGGAAGTTGATTTTTAGTGAAATCATATTGTTTCTTTAAGACAAACTTTATTAACATTGCTTACAATTCACAATTGATCGATCGATACTTTTAATTATCATTTTCGAGCGGAGAAATATCCAAATCTATAACATTTTACAATGGGATTATGATAACTAAAGTAAGATATAAAATGTTTGATTATTTTGCTCTCTCTGTTTCTTTCTATTCCCCTTCCCCAGGAGCGTTGAACGTTTAACGCAACAGTGCTTTCATACCCCCTCCATGGTAGCGTTAAACGTTTAACGCAACCTTGTTGGAAGTCGCAATAGAAGTTTCACTTCAAAAATTGAAACAACAAAAATAATATCACGAAAATGAATTCGTATTTTTTTTTCTCGAATTGACTACGCTATTGACCTAGCAAGGTCTTAACAGCTTCACCGGACTACTAAGGCGAGCGCTTAAGGCACTCAGCCGATTTTTATTTTGGGCAACCAGCTCAAGGGTGCACGGCACACCTCGGCTTGGCCGTTGCCTGTTCATGCAATTCGCGATCTATCAAAGCTAACCTAAGTTAAAGCTAAACTATTCATACATATAAGAGTTGTTGAAACATATATGTGTACCAAGCATACATATCTCAACAACTCCTATGTGTATTTTGTATCGGAAAAGATTCTAAACTATTACAGTTCGATAAGGGAAAAAAAAAGAAAAACCCATCCACATTATGTGTAAGCGTGTGAGCGTGCACGTGTGTGGAGGTGATGTGTGTAATGTTGTTGCAGTGATGTACGGGTGTGTCACTGTATCGCGCGA
Source organism: Antheraea pernyi (assembly GCA_015888305.1). Classification (NCBI taxonomy): domain Eukaryota; kingdom Metazoa; phylum Arthropoda; class Insecta; order Lepidoptera; family Saturniidae; genus Antheraea; species Antheraea pernyi. The sequence continues at coordinate 393,452 of MU159032.1, forward strand.
GCAGCGCACTCAAGGGCTCCCTGCCGAGGGAACGAACCTAGGCTTGAGCCGCTACCGAGGGGGACCTACTCTGGTGTGCGGGAGCGAAATTTACGGTGGCGTGATCTGTGGTTACGCGGGCGTGGGCGTGAACACTCTCTATTTTGAGAGACAGGCTGGTACTGATCGTTCGCTGACGTTATTTTATCGGGAGGATCGGTGAAAATGTGACGCGGTCGTCTTTTATAACGCGGTACGTCCGGTACGGTTTCGTATTTTGCGGCGGATACCACTAACGGGCTAGGATGATTCGCGGCTTTATCAAAGTATCTGGTGGTGAGTGATTTTACATACGTCCAGATAGAAGGCATCTCCAGGTCCCTGTGGAGATCCTCTTTCCGAACGTATCTCGGAGCCCCGGTGGCTTTACGTAGAAATCGGTTCTGTATACGAAAATGAATTCGTGAGGAAAATCTAGTTTATATTTCGATCACCTTCATCTATAACAGAAATGTGATTTTTATTGAAAAAAAAAATTATAATATTTAGAATACCGTTTTTATTTTGACAGCCCTACACTATTTTCACTAATTTTTAACGAAATCGTATTATTGGCTTATGCTACCCTTATAAAACCAATGTTTACATTACAAACTCACAGAATAGTTAAATATCACCCAACAAAATATTTTGATTTAATGTTGAACTTAACTCACCGAGGATTTTGTTCTGCTTTGTGCAATTGCCTTTAGCATTATTGCCGTCCTCTTTATCTTGTTTCGATATATTATCCAATCTATTCATTTCAATAATACACCCAGTGATTTTAACACGTCATCGAATCTATACATTATATTTTTTATTTTATTTTTTCACTTTTTGAAGTCCAAAATTATCGAATACACATTTATGACATTCACTGTTTATTTAGTATCCGGAGTTCTAGATTATTTTCCAAAACAAACATTATGTTCCCGTAATATGAATCGAGAATATAATTTTATGATTTAATTCACAATTGAAATGGACATTTTTTTAATATGCTTTAATATACGATAAAGATCGCGAGTTTTGGCGGCAAATGTATGTAAAGACAACACAGCCGCCCTCTGGCGAAACGCTTCGTGACTGACGCGTCTGCCGCGCTGTATTGGATGAGCGTGGCGCCTTTAGTAGATTGTGGAGGTGTCGCGATGTCTTGTTATCTCCTTTATTCACGGTTTTTATTATTTCAGAGCTACGTTTTCATCTGAATAAATCTGCATGAGAAGTTGAACATAATAGACCAGTTATTTGGATTGAAATAACAAAATTCGCCTCACATGATAATGTTGTCATCGATTTGAAATTTATATTTTGCTCAGATGTAAGTGGTGGTAATTATTGCAATAACTAGTAACCTCGTATTGCATTATTCGAATGCAGTATATGACACATTATTGAGGACTACGGATTATCCACTGGATGATACTCATTCATAATCGTTCTTGAAAATTGTCAAAAATAAATGATTAAGCAATTCAAATTTCAGTTTGAAATTTCAGTGCAATTTCAATCAATGAATACTTAAAATTTGTTGGAAGTTTCACAAAAATCAATGTGATAAACACTTTTAATTGCAATAATTTTGTGTTCGAAGGCAAGGAAAAAAAACTAACTTTTCGATTTTCTTCTATTTGTCAATAGCTTTTGAACAAAAAAGAAAATCGTTTGAAAAACAAAGGCCATAAAGGTACTGACTTATTTTGTCTTCGCCTATTAACTTATTTACAGTTACAGCTAACTTTAATTAAATAACAAAACAGAAACATTGTAAAAGGCTTTCTAAAAGGCATAAGTTTGTAGCTACCGAGTATGTCATCCTCTTTGGCAGGCTGAAACTTTTGTAAATATTGTAAATAGAATGTCGTTCAAACAAATGAATGATCGCGTCCCTATAAACACCTTATAAGGTCATATATTAATAAACAGTCTATTTCACGCACTCCAAGTATTATTATTACACTGGCCGTGTCAGTCTAGAGTCTTATAGTAGTGAGCCCAAAGCTCCTACAAGTTTTTTCACTTATGAACATGAAAAGAAGAGAGCTATACATACAATAATAAAAATTATTACAAACATAAAGTTAGAATGAATGAGAAAAGTCTATACACAAACATTGTCTAAGGGACGATAGATATGCTAGTATACAATAAATTTACATAATTGCCTAAAGGACTAAAGTATTTATACACCCGGAATATATAACGCAGTGCTTTAAGCGATCTTCTCATCACTGCTACTCTTATGAGTATTACGAATTCGCATCTCACACAGTACCATCATTTATATATCTGATCACAGATTACTGTTAATTGTAATTGAGTCTCGGTGTACTTTGTGTCCGTAAGTTATATTTGTAAAGTCCTCCATAAGGCAAAGCTTTGACACAGGATAATTGAAATACTTTACGAGACAATAAATACGCTCAGATTTCAAGTAATTGAGGTATTGGAGCTTGAAGGCAAGGCGACCAGGGTTCATTTCGAGTTGTAGAAGTTTTCGACTTATCGAGGTTTTTTCTTTTTCGTATTGTCTATGCTATTGATCTAGCAAGATCTTAACAGCTTCACCGGACTACGATTTATCGAGACTCTACTATAATATTTATATCTTTGTAGATACTTATTGCTGCATTATGTTGTACTGGCGTACGTTATTTTATATGTTGTACAGTGATTTACAAAAAAATAATTACTTAGGTTTCAACCTTTCTGAACTATTCTATTCTTTGAGATGCAGCGTGGTTCTATAATAATATAGTTGCCATCCAGTCGTTGCTCACATTCCGAGTGTACATTTCTGACTCTCAGGACATAACGTGGTACTCAAAACGTGTCATAAATTGTTAAAAGATATATGAAAGTACATATATATAAAAACTTCTATATATTACTTCGATGTCTAAGATATTACCATATCAAATTTGATCCAGTACAAGCGACATACGGACATAAAAACAAAAATTCCTAAAACCATGGAAATGTGTCATTCATTCTAAAGCCCCCAAAGTTTTATATTTATTCTGTATAAGGTTTGATTTCTCTCCTATTTTATTTTAAGTAATAGTGGATATAGTAATACTCCTCAATAAACTACAGAGTGTCCAAATAAAAGCATCATAAAGATTGGCCGTGTTTTTTAGTAACTCTACACAGTACAATGCAAAAATAAAAATACATCTTAGACCTAAAATTCGTCCGTTCAGTTATAATAGCAATTCAGCTACAGGTGGTAGAGCCACGCTGAAGCTACTACTGATTTCAGCATGAATGCGTCGGCTCGCCCGGGGTAGTACCACCCTCTCATAGAAAACCGACGTGACGTAACAGTACTTGCATTGTTGCATTTTGCTCAACCAATGAGAACGCCAGAGGCCCATCTCCACTACTCCCCCCTCCCTCCCTTTCCTCCTCTCTCCCTTTCCCCCAAATACAGGCTGGCAACGAACTTTCAACTCTCCTGGTGTTGTTAGTGTCAATGGACGGTGGTTATCACTTAATATCAGATAACTCACCTGTTCGTTTGCTTGCTATGACATAAAAATAATAATAAAAATAATAATCGCCACCCTACGTTTTTTTTTTTTTTTTCTTATCTGCAGACTCTCGGTCCGCACCATTTTTTTGCTAAAGTTTTATTTAATATGTATGTTAAAAATCGTATTTGTAGGTAATCGCATCTATTGGGTAGTTTTTTTTTTTATATATATATTTATTTATTTAACTGTTTTAGACGTTATTGCCTTTATGGCGGTTTCATTCCGGTCCCCTATCGCCATCTTTAATGGCCACTCTATCGCGTAATCGCCACCCTATGTCAGCCACCAAAACTATGCAGCTGGACATACACCCTTATTCCGGAAAGCGAGAAATAAAAATAAGGTCGCTATGACGGGTTAGACACTATGTTCGTGGTAGTCGCGATCTGGGCACGAACATATCTCTACCACCTAACTTGATATCAGCTGATACTGGAAGAGGACGTGCCTAAAACATATCACTATGCTGAGGAGTTTACCTTCTTTATTTTATAGATTTGACCACAACCTCATGATATTAAAGCACGATGTGGTTCATAAATAGTAAACACTGTAAATCTAGAATAGGCCTTCAAATGCATCTACCAGAACTCTTCTTTAGGTGCTTTTCGATATATTTTCACATCGATTGTGGTAAAGGCTTACCTTCATGCTATGGCTTCGTCGTGATGTTTTCCTTTACCGACACCTCCGCCTAATTCGTTAGGACTCAAGCCTAGGTATGTAGACACGGTGTCTGAACAAGCTAGACACTGAGTCATCGTTGCTAATTAACCTATCTACTGTAGTTTCGTCGCGTTAGGTGTGTCGTGCACCCTTGAGCTAGTTGTCAAATAAAATCGGCTGAGTGCCTTAAGCGCTCGTCTTAGTAGTCCGGTGAAGCTGCTAAGACCTTACTAGGTCAATAGCATAGTCAGTTAGAGAATAAACGTAGTTTCCTCGCGATCCAACATAACTGTCATATCCCTAGAAGAATGTAGTATCGGAAAACCGGACTTCACGTGAAGTAAAGTTACCGAAAGCGATTTGTGTTCACTATAAAGCGAGTCACAATTTGTTCGCTCGTGAAAATGGAGGTAAAATTATGCAATACACGATATCGCAGTATTTGTACGGGAGAATATAAACAAGCTATTCGAACGCTCCGCTTGTATAAGGTAATATCTAGGTGTGTCGTATACACCAACATTTACAATTTACGTATTCGTTCAAAAGTTTGCTCGTCTTCGAAAACAATATTACATACAATTTTTTTTATTACCCTCCCCTTATCCCATACACCTTTTTTATACTTAATAGGTTTTAGCGTTTGACCATCTCACATGATGTTAAATTAAGATGTGCTCCAAGAACAAGAACCGGAAAGAGAATGGATTTGGTTTTTCGTTTCATCGTACATATTTTTACTAACATTTTTTTTATACCATCGGAGGCAAACGAACAGACGGTTCACCTGATGTTAAATGATCACCGCCGTCTATAGACACTAGCAACACCAGGGGAGTCGCAAGTGCGTTACCAGCCTGTACTTGGGGAGAGGGGGAGCGAGGTAGAAGGGAATAGGGCCTCCGGCGCTCTCACAGACCGAACGAAACGCAACAATGCAAGCACTGTTACTTGACGTCGGTGTTTCTGTGGGTCGGGTGGTAAAACCCCGGCCGAGCCATTTATGGTGAAACCAGTAATAGCTTCAGCGTGGCTCTACCACCTACGAACATACATAGGAGTTACAAACATAGATAGTTGTTATATTTGTTTTTGGCTGATGCACAGAGAGTAGCGTAATATAGACATCAGCATCGTTCACATATTGATCCACCCTAAACATCCTTTAGATATTAAAACCCGCTTGACATGGTGCTTGAACTTACTATCCCATAAAATAGTAATTAATGTGCTTTGGGACTTTCTTATTTATTTATTTATTTCTAAAAAAATCTAACATTACCTAACAAACTGTTGCTGGTCTTGGGCACCCCTTTAAATTTATCGCTACAGTATGTAACTGAATGAACTGAGCCTGTGCTTAAACATTTTAATCTTTTGGGCTGTAAGGGGTGTCGAATAACATCTAAGACTTGAGACACCCAAGCCAACCTCACCTGCACGTGGTTTACCCTGCTGAATAACGAACGAGGCAATGGCCAAAGCGGGGTGGTAGGGTTTTACAACCTGACTGGGTTGCAACCACCATGTATATGGCGAAAACCCCCCGTCATAGTGATTCGCTTTTGCGGGTCGCGTTTCGGGATCAGCCTGTGCATATCCAGCTTTTCGCAGGCCGGCATGACAGCGGCGACCGGCGATGGACAGTGTATCACTCGGTGGTCGCCATTGTTTTTGGATTGTACTGTGCTTACCATCAGGTACAGTGCAGTCATTTTGCCGAGCTAATATAAAAAAATATATATATATATATATATATTGCTCTTAAATTGTACGAAATGGTTAATTCGATCAATAAGCCCATTCATTCTAATTAAGAATGTATTGTATAAAAACAAAAATATTCGTATTATGTTTTAAAAAAATGTCTATTGCGTCATAAGTCTAAAACTTAAAAGCATAAATAACACTACCCTGTCAAAGCATCCCGCATACTAGTGTATAAATCAGTAACATTCGAGACAAAATTTGCATAGACGTCACCTTCAGTTCCAAACATGCACCACATCGCCTTTGTATATATTCACCAGACAAACGAAACTCCGACGGCTCGTAAACGAAATAAAACAAGACAACATAAGAATCGGGTAAGCGAAATACGTGTATTTATTTTAAATATAAGATGTTATTTTCATACTTTTACATACAAAATCATTATTAAAAATCGTGTCAATACAGTTTGAAACATCTATTTTGTCTTTAAAACTTTACACCACAATCTCACATTATTAAATGACCATGTTGTCCAAGGTAAATACACTAAGCCTAGAGAAGTGGAGTCTCAAGTGCAGTTGCCGGCAGGTATGTATCCAAACTTTTGGTTCGGGGGGCGACAAACATTGAAACAACCATGAGAACTCTGTAAAAATATCGCTAATCACTGTACTACGAACTGGAATACTGTAATCACTGTACCAAGTTGTTTAAGCGACCTATACCTACTTCGTACTTCACTGTGGTTATGATCTCGTTTATTTTATGTAACGTTAGTTTAGTTTAGGGTGTCGTATAACATCATAAGACTGGAGACACCCAAGCCAACATCACCTGCACGTGGTGCACCCTGCTGAATAACGAACGAGGCAATGGCGAAAGCGGGGCGGTAGGGTTTTACAGCCTGACTGGGTCGCAACCACCATGTATATGGCGAAAAAGCCCGTCATAGTGATTCGCTTCTGCGGGTCGCGTTTCGGGATCAGCCTGTGCATATCGAGCTTTTCACAGACCGGCATGACAACGGTGACCGGCGATGGATAGTGTGTCACTCGGTGGTCGCCATTGTTTTTGGATTGTACTGTGCGTACCATCAGGCATAGTGCAGTAATTTTGCCGTACACCAATAAAAAAAAGTTACAGTCAGTTTTTGGGGGAAGGGGGGGAATAAATCTTAACTATCTATAGGTGCTTGGTGACAGATTTTCTACGTGAGGGTGGTAGCCAGATGGGCCTAGAAAAACACTACAGCCATCATATACTTATAAGTTAGCCTAAAATGCACGAGGAGTAGAACATACACTAGACATGACATTGTGCAGCAAAATTTCAATTAGGTATCATGATCTTTTTTGAATTCACTTAATAAGTATGATGCAATTTTCAAAGCCAATATAAAAGTTTAACAGAATGTATTTAAAATAATAATTCTTTGATTGTAGAAAGGGTTATTTCACGGAAATCTATCATTAAATATTATAGTGCATATTACTTTGCACTTCCGCCTGGAATTAATTGACCATTACTACGTCTCACTGCAACAAAAAGAGTTTTTTCTTCTCAAACAATAAAAAGAAAGAATTAAAACCGCATTAAGCACCGTCAGGTTGAACCAAGTTTACGGGTTCACGTCCACTATAATATTTAATAATAATTCTGTTGTATTTGCATCACAACTAAGAATTGATCACGTGGTATTGTTTTTTTTATGTCAAAAGGAGGCAAACGAACAGGTGGGTCATCTGATGTTAAGTGATCACCACCGTCCATAGACACTAGCAACACCAGGGGAGTCGCCAGTGCGTTGCGAGACAGTGTATGACAGAGGGGTAGAAAGGGAAAGGGAAAGGGGGAAAGGAGGTGGGTCCCCAGCGCTCTCACTGACCGGACGAAACGCAACAATGCAAAGCACTGTTACTTCACATCGGTGTTCTGTGAGAGGGTGGTACTACCCCGGGCGAGCCGACCCATTCATACTGAAACTAGTAATAGCTACAGCGTGGCTCTACCACCTTCAAAAGTTAGTATATTTCTAGGTTGTGAACTCATTAGTAAGTATGGCCACTAAAAAGATAATACAGTTAACCCGATAACCTGATCACTCTTACAGACGACGGTTTAAAATGGCTGAAAGAATTAAATATATTATAGTATTATAGTAAAATATAGAATACACGCACGATAAAAGTTTGTTTTACAAAACTTTGTTTTACAGGGAAACATTTTAATTATTCATCAATCACTTTTGATTAGTATAGACTGAGTTCAGTGATCGCTAAGCCTGAACCCAGTACACGCGAACACGGACAAGACACTGGTGAAGCTGTTAAGACCTTGCTTGGTCAATAGCGTAGTCAATTCGAAAAAAAAGACCACGGACAACGAGTAAGAACGAAGAGAAGAACGTATATCTCAAAGTTCTGCAATACTTAAAGGCAAGCGAGTCCCTTCTCCCACTCTACCCAACACACTGTTTGCATCCACCACTTTTCGTCACACAAAAAGGTTGCGGATCAGATTATCAAAGCCCTCCCATAAGAAATTTAACTGAAATAAATAAAAATTACAAACATTCTTACTTAAAGCCCAAAAATATACATCCTACCCCCTTCCTATGTAAACTAGCATATATATGTCTAATTAATTTGGTTTCAGTAGGTTTATGAGCCATAAGACAGATTATTCTATAAATCTTTATTATGGTGGTCGTTATTCGACCGAATATCTTTCATAAGGACATAACATAAGACGATATATATATTGATTCCCGCGACTTCGTCTGCGTCCTTTATTACCTCAATTGTTTTGAATCTCATAGGCATTAGGCAAAGTTTTCGACGAAAACTCCCAGGCGGTAAGACTTTCTCCGATACTTTCAACATCTATCGTCATACTTAAACCACTTTACAAAAAAAAAGGCAAATTACATACCTAACCCTTCTTCGAGAATCAATCTATCTAATATATAAAAATCTCGTTCGAACACAAACACCGGTGTTCGAACTCCTCCGAAACGGCTGGACCGATTTTTATGAAATGTTAAATGTATGTTTAGTAGGTATGAACATAGGTCGTAAAGTATATTTCATACCTCTAAGTGATTAGTATTCGTATCCAATTTTTTTTTCAACTTTTTTGACAATTTTTATTTTTTGTATTTTATTTTATTTGCCATCAAAAAATACCACAGATTTTCCTCCTCCATACCCAACTCTCCCGTTTATTATTTGCGATTTTAGTATTTTTGTATGAACAATATACAAATGATTCAACGGTGTTTAGTATTAAAACAAAACGAAATTATTGATGTTATTGAATGACAGATGGCGCTACATCCAACTCATCGACATTTTTTCCACACATACGTAATACATTCATTAAGCCAACTAGGTATTAGTTTGAGTGAGTCTCTAATTGTTTGATTTTCAAATTGAAAACGGTGGGAGTAGCTGTATTCAGGTTCTAGGTTTTTTAAGATTTTCAAGTTTGGAAATACAATTGGAACTGTTCGGTAACCGACTTCACGCAGACGTAGTTGCACGGGTCAGCTAGTATATTAATGAAAACCACATGAAAATCTTTGTTTAAGTACTTCTTCGTATAAAATATGGAGGTATTGTTAAAAAGTACTAAAATCTGAGACTAGGAAATCGTAACTAAAAAGCGGCTCGAACTAAACGACGGTGTCAGCTAAAACGATGCCAGGCGTTTACCGAATTTTATAGGAATTTTACGTCTTCCGAGCGCCCGGAACATTGCCTTGAGTAAGGCTTTTTTATGACTTACGCGTCTATACTTTTAAGGGTATATTGATTCGGTTGGATTTTTATTACGCGTGACGTAACGTTGAGTAGGAGCCGATAGGGATATGCTTTGAAATATGGTCTTTCAACTTTTTTCTTATCGAACAAAATTGTTTGCGACCTTTTTTATGGGACGTGTTTGAAGAAAGTCATAGAACTCGCAACATATATCTTCGACCGTACATACATAAATCAATAATGTCGTTGGGAAGGTGTTAATATTTTTACACTTGGAAATGAATGGAGAACATTCATCATTGTAAAACTTAAAGGAAAAATAAATTTCCATACTTTGTAAATTTGGTTGTCGTTAGTGGTCAAATTATTCCTTTTTTTAAATTGGGTACCTATATTTATATTAAGTACTGGATGTATTATATATTGCAATTGAAATTATATATTACCAATTTTTAGAACGCCTTTAAAATGATGTCGAATCTCTTTTTTTATCGAACTGACTACACTATTGGCCTGATAGGCCTTTAACTAAGGCGAGCGCTTAAGGCACCCAGCCGAATTTATTTGACAACTTTTTTATTTGACAATTATTTTATTTTTTCCATTGCAAATAACTTATTTAATTTTATTAACCATTAATGATATTGAAATTTCACAGTAAACAATGAAAAACAACGATAAACGTCGACATATGACTTGGGACTGACGCCATCTTCAATGCATGTGTCTATAACAGGCGTTTCCACAATTATCGCTATCTTTATCGTACAGCCAGTGTTGCGCTAAAATATTGCTATATATATATATATATATATATACAAGTTAACCTATAGATATTATTTTTAATTTACCCTCTTTTATGTCTAAATAAAATAATAATAAAATTACAACTATCTTAACATGGTTTGAACCTACTTTTTTAATTACAAAAAATAACATGGGGCATATTATTGTAAATAACAAAAATGTCTGGCAATAATAATTTTAGTTGCGTTTCAAAGTTAGTGATAAACAAAACATTCTAAAATTATATAAAAATCAACATTTTTGCCTGTAAAGGTGCGATATGCACTAATAAACGCAACGTTTACCGGCAGCCAGATAGCCTGCACACTGTTCGGAAGTACATAAAAATATATAAAAAACTGGCTATTTGCAATTCGTTGTCGGAACCGTTCCTAGCTCTTAGACGAATAGTTACAGGCAAGTGATAGTTGACGCGTCATACTCATATCTTTTTAATATTTATATTTTTCTTCAATACAATGGACTGTGAAAAAGTTTTAATACAAGTTGAAAATAGTTATGATATCATTCAGTGTTTACTTTATCATTATTTATGTTAGGAATATATTTTATCCTTTAATTTACAATTTAACTCTATCAACTTGATATTTTGTATATTAACTATACTGACTATATAGTAAACGTCTACAAAAAAGGGAAAGGAACTTCGTTCCAACTGGGGGTCCATATACCTCTCAAGCTTTTTTTACATTACCGCCAATATATGTAGGTTAGTTTTTATTTTAATTGAACCCGGTATATAATGCTACAGGCTTATTTTAAAAGATTTCTCACATACCATCTGGGTATATGTTTCAGTGATTCCCTTGATAGTTTGGATTTACAATTGGAAACGGTAGGTGTGGCTGCAATCGGGTTTTGGGTTTACTAAATTTTTTCTCGTTTATAAATACAATTGTAACCGGTGATAACCGATTTGATGAAGTCGAAGTTGTACGGGTCAGATAGTTTACAATAAATTCAAACTTTTCAGTCAGTCTGCCGAAAAGAATATACTCGAGTCATCTAGAGCTATAAAATCTACATAAATTCTATAACTTTAATAACTGGAGAGCTGCAGAATATTTCCTCAGAAATGTTGTACATAATTAAAGAAAACGACTATGGCCTAGTTGTTGTACACGGAAAACCATTCTCCGTGACCATTCGAACAACCTTTGGCAAGTTTCCACGATTACAAACAGAAACAACCGCGATAAACGCCTGCCAGATTACGTGCATTGTACATTCGGGTAAATAACTACTATTTAAATATCACATTATTCCCGGAATTAAGACGTAAACCTTTCATATCTACAATTGTTTCATTCGATTTAATAAACACGCGTTCAAAAAGTAAACGTTATTACTAATTCTCGTATAAATATAATTAATATACAAATATACATTCATATTTATAGTAAATAACTTTCTGGGGCCGATTCACTATGCTTAGAACCCTGTGGCTGTTATCGTGCATTTGTTGTTAATTTTAATGTTTGAATCTACAGGAAAGATCAAATTAAATAAAAAAAACTCAATATCTCCAGAAATATCGATCATAGAGATCTGGTTTAAAAGATTTTTTTTCTGTATCTTTAGCCATTAGAAGCCATAGAAGCTACTAAAGAATTTTCACAGGAACAACTTTCTTTTTATTACGCGCAGTTTTACACTTATGCTGTTACTAAAAATGAATTGAAATGATAAATTATTTCATTGAATAAGGAATAAGACTGTATTGGACAATATAGTTGGTGGAAATAACCAGTAACGTTTAATAGTATGTAATAGATAAAAATGATTACTGTAGGGTATAAGAATACCTCTAATCTACTAAGGGTAGATATATCACTTTCCGTAGGCACTTTTAGGATGAATAATTGTGTGATACATTATTTTTAATAATAATAAGTAAACATGATTTCAGATAATAATATATCCATATAACATGTAATAGTTATTGTATAAATTCTTAACCTAGTGTTATTTGATATTACATTATTTATTTACCAACTTCCATGTCTTATACGTACATGTTCTACGCACGTTTATGTATCTCATATAATTTAGACAGCGTTATGTTACCTCACAACGTTTTGCTTTACCGTCAGCCAATAGTGACCAATTGATATTAGTGAATGTACGCGAATTCCGAAAAATTCGTTGGTACATATCGAGGTTCGAACCTGCGGACATCATAATGATATTCCACCGGTCAAGTCGCTAGACCATTACGATGATTCGACGATTGCAACATTTTAATCACATATTACTAATGAACTATTAATTAAGTTACAATATGATAAAAATAACTACTAAAATGTTTTGATAACTCTCATAGCGATAATATAAATGGGACTGTAGGTTATATTTGTGTTCAAATGAAAACGATCATCATGTATAATCAACGGGTTCTGTTTCTCGCTTGCTTTAACATTTTGATAACTAACGGTGAGTATTTTGTGTTTTTTTTTCTATATATCATAGGAGGCAAACGAACAAGTGGATCACTTGATGTTACGTGATTAACATCGTCCATAGATACTTGCAACACCATGGGATTCGCAAGTGCGTTGCTAGCCTATGTTTGGGGGAGGGGGAGTGGGTTTCCGGCGGTCTCACTGACCGAACGAAACGCAACAATGCAAGCACTGCTACTTGACGTGGGTATTTCTGTGGGTTGGATGGTACTACCCCGGGTGAGCCGACTCATTCATGCTGAAACCAGTAATAGCTTCAGCGTGGCTCTACCACCTACAGATTCAGCATATAGTTAAAGAACACAAAGCATACCCGGACTTAAAACAATTATTTTGTAGAACATAGAAATGATTATCCCATGTGTAATTCGAACCAGCAACACTTAATGTAGTGGCCAAATAAACATTTAAATTACTATGCCATCCATCATAACATTATAAATGTGTTTGTTTGATACGCTCTCACATCGTAATTACTCAGCGGATCACGAAATGTTGTATATAGATCATCAGGGCTTCAGAAAAGAACGGATGTCTTTCATTTTATTAAGTACTGTTCCATAGTCTATAGGTCGAATGTAAAATAAAGCAAGCGAAGCTACGAACAAAATCTAATATTAACAAAGCTTTACTTAAACAATTCCAGGAACAAACAATACAAAATTGTTGTCGGTACAGACAATCTCCACAAAGGTGGAGACCTCTACGAGATAGAGAAAATTATAATTCACGAAAATTTCAACAACAAAACCAAGGACTATGATGTCTCTTTGATTAAATTAGCCAAAGATCTGACTTTGGGACCGAACGTTAACAAAATCGATTTAGCTGATAATACTGCAAAACTTAAAAGGGGTATTTTCCTCGATGCCATCGGATGGGGGACTACGGACGTAAGAATTTTAATTATTAATTTATGTTATTCTAGAAATCGTCTGTTATCATTTGTGTACAACTCTCGTATGTCGTTTCGTATATCCTAACTAATATTATAATTGCGGAGGTACTGTTTATTTGTATGTTAGGCTTTTCGCACCTCAACTACTAAACAATAATATATCTATACTAATATTATAAAGAGGTAAAGTATGTGAGTTTGTGACGTTGTAAGGGGTAATCTCAGGAACAACTGGTCCGATTTGAATAATTCTTTCAGTGTTATATAGTTCATTCATCGAGAATAATTATAGGCTATATATCATCACGCTAAGACCAATAGGAGCGGAGCAACAATGAAAAATGTTTTAAAATTGGGATATTTTTTCCTTTTGAGAGCTTCCGCTGCGTCTTAGCCCAAAATAACTATCCCACGCGTGCGAAGTCCCGGGCAGAAACTATGAGGTAAAGTTTGTGAGGTTGTAGGGGCAATATCTGGGGAGTCGGAGAAAACGGTCGAACGAAAACATTTCTTATGAACGCTGTCTTAATTAAGAGATATATATGATTGAGTTCTAGAGAAAAGTAGTAGCTTGATAGTACCTATTAACGACCAACGAAGTGGGCACGGGTCGGCTAGTAGATAATAAATAAGATAAAGAAGGACATAGGATACTTTTTATTCTGACAAATGATTATAACTATTTTTTGTTCGTAAGCGACGCTTGGACGATGGTACGCTTTGGTTATTTTATTATGTGAATTTGAATTTGTGGACCGAATAAAATTTTACCATTGCTTATAATATTTTTATTTTTCAGGTGAACAGTTCAAACGTATCTAACCATCTCCTCCAAGTTAAAGTTCCGTACATACCATCAGGGAAGTGTAAAAGAATTTATATGTATCACCTTTGTACTATAACACCCAGGATGCTGTGTGCTGGTACTCATGGGAAGGACTCTTGTCAGGTATTTTAATAATTCCGCTTCACAATTGTATTTCCTTCGTTTAAGGATACAACACTAATTTCTATAACATATTCTAAGAATAAATATACACGATAAATACGTTTTTCTTAATTGTAGCACGGCAAAATGACTGCACTGTGCCTGATGGTAAGCACAGTACAATCCAAAAACAATGGCGACCACCGAGTGACACACTATCCATCGCCGGTCGCCGCTGTCATGCCGGCCTGCAAAAAGCTGGATATGCATAAGCTGATCCCGAAACGCGACCCGCAGAAGTGAATCACTATGACAGGCTCTTTCGTCATATACATGGTGGTTGCGACCCAGTCAGACTGTGAAACCCTACCACCCCGCTTTCGCCATTGCCTCGTGGTTAATGGTGATAATCGAATACTATAATAACATTTTCTCTAATTATTTATGAGCAGAGGAAGTATTAAATAATAATAAAGATTTAACTGAAAAGGCGACAGAAAAAAAAAACACATATTTAATGGATGTGAGTTTTTATCGTTACTGACGAACCCGGTAGGTAGACTTTACCCACCATAAATTTTAATAAGTTATAAATATTAAAAAAATGAATCATGAAATATTTGTATTCATTTTTATTTATTTATTTGAGGCACCTGTAAGATTTATATTAAGACAATCCAATATATGTAAATAATAGGAAGAATAGGATAGAGCAAGTAACTTAATTAAATGGTTAAAATGAAAAAAACCACACGAAACAACAAACATAACATGAACGATTCTAATTTTGTCTTCACCGGGTTTGCGGATGAGCGAGGAAGGCACTAAGCCGAATTAACAACTACCTAAAGGGTGCCCAAATAATCAAACCACTGGGCTGTCACTGAAACATGCAAGCGGTGTACTTGAGTGCTCTATGTTGGAGGATCGGATTTAAGCTTAAAATGCTGCAGAAGAAGGTCGCGACGAGTAAACGGGAGCGAAGTTGATCTCCCGTCACCTGTAGTGGGAAAAGTGGTTACACCGGGTGTGGACGCAAGCATATTTTGTTTAAGTGAGCGGAGTCGTCAAATTGTTTGGTACCGTCGTTTCATTGGATGGGATAAGTCAAGATTTTTTGCGGTGGTAACTGTAAACGCGGGGCCGTGGAGTTTGGTCTATAGTTGCACTCGTTAGTATCATTAAATACTATTCATTAATTGAGATGGTTTTCAGCTTAAAAGTTACTTGCGACGCACTTAACGTACGTATGGGTTGGAAAAGGTGTCCGTTACTTGTAAACTACGCCTTTTATATCCTTCTACTTAGTTTGTATTGCAGAGTAAAGATGAATATTTCCTATGTTATATGTAGCTTTTGCTCAAATATATATAAGAGTTGTTGTGGTATGTATGCTTGGTACACATATACATATGTTTCAACAACTCATATATGCATGAATAGTTAGCTTAGTTTGGGTTGGAGGACCCTCTGAACGGTCGTCGCCGCCAACGGAGGACCGGTAGGAGGCCGCTTCCTCGCGCTATCGTAGTTGGGCCGGTCAGGGGGACCCATCTTCCCCTTGCACAGGGCCGGCGGATGGAGGAAACGGCCGGTAATCACATAGCCTTCTCCTTCCACGGAGGAGGCCTGACGGCGTCTGTTTGACACTGGGCCATCCGCTTGGGGCGGCACGATGAAGTCCAATGAGATCTCGAAAGTTCAGATAGGTTGTGAATTGCATGTATCAGGCAACAGTCCAAGCCGAGGTGTGCCGTGCACCCTTGAGTTAGTTGTCAAATAAGATTGGCTGAGTGCCTTAAGCGCTAGCCTTAGTAGTCCGGTGAAGCGGTTAAGACCGTGCTAGGTCAATAGCGTAGTCAGTTCGAAAAAAAAGTGTAGCTTTTGCACCGATATATATACCTTAAATTGTATAAAATTGGCATTGATCTGTATTGAAATTATGTGGCGAAAATCTGTGTAACGAGTTCTACCTACTTATATATATAAAGCTATTGTTACAAGAACATGTCTAAACGCTTTATTTCCAGGGAGACAGTGGCGGCCCGCTGACATTGCATAATACTCTGGTCGGAGTGACGTCATTTGGATACGATTGCGGCAAAGCTCCCGGAGTATACATAAAAGTCGCGGCCATTTTACCATGGATAAAAAACACCATAGATATTAACTCGTAAAATACCAAATTAATGTTATTATATTATTTGTCTATGGTAAATATTTGGATGTCGAGTTTTTTATACTAGATCGATACGGTTTGAAATACAAGAGTGTCGGCAATAAATTCCATCGGCCTTAATTTTTGCCTGATACAATAAAAAAGGGCTAAAAAAGGTTCTTAATAGTCATGCCTCAATTGTCTTAAAATTTTGAGTTATTTTATCGTTAACTGATAAAAGAATTTGTTATAAAGTATTAAATTTCCTACAAAAATATCTATTTCATGATACCGTGAATTTACTGGATCGAGTAAAAAGGTAATAACTGAAAAAAATCCTTTACTTTCTTTATTTCAATGAGATATGTATTGAGTTTTATGCAGACTTAAAAATATTTATATTAAGTTTCTTTTTCTTTGTACTTACCTTATTGGTGCATAAAATAAGAATTAAAATCATACCTGAAGTAAAAATAACATGGTTAATAATAGGCACCCTATTATTACCTATGCATAGTATAGTAGTAGTCATATATTTTTTTCTGCTTCTATTTCCATATTTGTATATCTCAATAAATAAATAGTTATTTATCCTAATTATTTCATTTCAATTTACTATTTTGAAGTGACGATGGCTTAATTGATAACGTGTTCGGATACCGCGCTAATCGACGTAGGTATGAATTCTTGCGACTGAGAGCAAACATATGATGGGCTGCACAATTTGATTACCAAATATTAGATATATACTGGCCTCTATATTACACAAGTCTAACGCAAGCGTGATACCGTCGGTCATGCTTGCTAGCATGTCATGACGTGAAATTATAAATTTATCTCCTGACAAAAAAAACACCGCACAACACGCCTAAAGAAGTCTTCATTTCAAAACTCCGTAACCGATCTATGCAAAACGCTGGACTATTAAATTTTTTCAGCCGTTTGAAACAGATAAAGTACTGAGCACCTTAATTTACTTTTAGACAAACGATATAACAAAGAAGTTATTTAACAAAGAACCGTAGGGAGAAAAACTTTTTTTGAAATATATCCCCATTCTCTTCGGAAAAATGGCGGTCTGAAACACGAGTCTGTAATTTTTCCCCGAGTAGTTCAACGGACGAGAGTAATTACGCGTTCCTACGAATAATAGTGCTGCCAGCTACAGACCTCGGTGGGAATGATGCGGCGTTTTACTTTTGTGCTGTTTACATTTAATGTAAATAAATGATATATATATTAGATTTGTTATGGTGGTTATTAACCACGCTGAAGGTATTATTGGTTTCAGCATGAATGGCTCGGCTCGCCCGGGGTAGTAGCCCGGTAGTAGCCTCTCATAGAAAACGGAAGTGAAGTAAGAGTGCTTGCGTTGTTGCGTTTCGTTCGATTAGTAAGAGCGCCGGGGGCCCACCTCACCTCCCCTCTCCTCTCTCCCTTCCTCCCTTACGCCAAACCCAGGCTGGCAATGCAACTTGGACTCCCCTGGTGTTGTTAGTGTCTATGGATATGTTCATGTTGTTCAACATGTTCGTTTGCATGATATGACATAAAAAATATGAAAATATTTGTATGATGTATTTAGGAATTAATTTAAATTATTTTTGTCGTATTTTGATGTAACTTTTTCATAGCGTTCTTTATAATTCCAGAAATGCTCGGTATATTTTTTAAATCACGTTGTCCTTACATACGTATATATTAATACTAATAGATATTGGTATATATATATAAAATCGGAGATTGATAAAACTTAAAATAAAATACAAATATTTTGTGCTAATATTCATATTTTGAGTAAAGCCGGAATTCTATTAAAAAAACGTGACACTACAAGGACGTACACTAATCATTTTGTTTCTTACGATTATCGTAAGCAATATTATTTTCTCGTCCAAACAATATTAGCGGAACATTTCTTCAGCGGGAAAACAGTGTTTATCTTCATTTAGATAATGAAACAGGGATAAGTAGTCCGGAAATTTAGTTAGGAATAATTTATTGTGTACAAAATACTTTTTGTTTCGCTACTACGACTTTCACTTCATTCTTAACGAGTTTAATTTCTGTATTGCAACAAAACTTTACACAAGAAACTTTACATAACAACATTTTATTAATTATATTATTAATCAAAGTGTAATATTGTAGTTTAATATTGTTTATCATCATATATATTAATACGTGAAGCCTAAACTTTGTATCCCTTTTTAACGGAATTGGGCGAACGGATGAACGTGAAACTTGGCATAGTTAAAGTTTATATGGAGGAGAAGTGCAGAAAGCTATTTATTTTATATAAAATGTATTAGAAGTACATTAAATTAATTAAAATATGCATTGCTCACACTACTGCTTCAATTTTACACAACATATACACACATGTAAATAAAAAAGACATTTTGACATCTGTCAATAAATGACTTCAAAAAAGGTTGTGAAGGAGGTTGCTATGCTCGACTGTATGTACTATTTAATCTTACGTTCCAATTACCCGTTTTCATTCTACATTCAACAATGATATTATAACATACAACTATTATTATAATATGTATCCCTTTAAAAAAATCAATGAACTATGGTCGAATATCGACCACTGGACGCCTACTAGTATTTTCTAATATATAAAAATCTCGTCTCACAGTGTTTGTGGTCGAATTCCTAAACGGCTGGAGTAATTTTTATGAAATTTTAAATGTATATTTGGTAGGTATAAGAATAGGTCGTAAAGTATATTTTATACCTCTAGGAAATTAGGATGTCTCAAACTATTTTTTTTTTTTGTCTTTTTTTATTTATTTGTCATCAACAAATATCTATAATCCCAAATTTTCACCTTTGTAACCCCGCGCTCCCATTTTTATTCGCGATTTTTGTAATTTGTATAAACAATATCCAAATAATTCAACGGGCCTTCGTATTTCAAATTGAACGAAATTATTGATGTTGTTGAAAGACAGATGGCGCTACGTCCGTCGTTACTGTCATTTTCTAATGTCACTTTGTATTAAAAAAAAAAGTATTATGGTATTTAACATTTTCATTTGTGTTTTTTTTAGTTTTTTTTAACAATTATTTATTTTTCATTTTGTAGTTAATTTTGTTTTACCTTTTTTTCGGATTATTGCATTGTCATCAACCTTTGACAGGTGTGCAAAGTTTGAATTAAATCTGATCGTTCAAAGTAGGACAAAATCGAGCTCAAAGGGGTCGGTTACATGCATACATACAGGTGAAGCTAATAATAATTTTTAAATTTTTTTAAACTTTTTTTTTCGGATTATTGCATTGTCATCGACCTTTGACAGGTGCGCAAAGTTTGAATTAAATCTGATCGTTCAAAGTGGGACAAAATCGAGCTCAAAGGGGCGGTACATACATACATACAGGTGAAGCTAACAAAAGCGTGATAAAAACGATTATTTTCATGTTTAAATATCAAGATTTTGAAATATAATAATACTATGATAAATTTTAAAATCTAAAATGTTATCCACTTTTATCGATAAATTAAAAAAGAAAAAAAATAGTAACCTGCTATTTAGAGTGCTTTGCTCGTCCCAGTAAATACATAAACGTACACTTTGTACAGTGCACATGCCACAGGTTACATAAAATATAATACTTTTATAGCAGTTTTATGAAATAATAAAACCTTGCAATATAAAGGGAGTTGGCGCAGTCATCGCTCGCAAAGAGTTTACGTGCTCAGCGTGACAAAAGAAATATCATATTTCACTTGTATTTCAGCGTATCATATTTATTTCAACACTGCAGACTAATGTAGAAATGTAGTACACGTATATAATATTATTGGAGTACAGAACGAAAAAAAAATTGGTTATTTAATTTTTTAAATCGAAGTAAAAAATATAAAACAAGTTCTATTAACCTAATAAAGATTTAGAATACCATGCATAGTGTCAGATTGTTATAAGAACTTGTGAATTGAATATATATATAAATATAAATAAAGAACAATTGCAAAATGTAAGCGTATCATTTCAAAACGGCTGCGTCTATTTGATTAAACTCTTTTTTATTGTGTTTGCAATCAGGACAAAGTTTGTATGAAAGAATGTATATACGAAATCGTACGGAAAAGTGAAAAAACCGAACTGACTTACATTTGCTATAGACAAGAGATAGAAATCTGGCGACATAACTACCTCAATTTATCAAATTTTTTAAATGAAATTTGTTATAGCACGATAGGGATAAAATTACGTACCTACTGCGTAGTCCGGTGAAGCTATTAAGACCTTGATAGGTCAATAGCGTAGTCAGTTCGAAAAACAAAAAAATACGTACCTACTGCGTTACGCGTTAAATGTATTTGTGTGTATATGTAAGTATGTATAAATATATGTCCGATTCTAGTAGTATATAATATACCTATAATTTATGAGCATTCACACATATAGAAAATTTAATATACACAAGGCAAAGGAGTTTTATTTTTATTTCATTTATTTATTTCATTTTTATTTTCGCGACTAATACACGGGATATTTTTATGTTTATTATTATAGTTATAGTAATAACATAATTTTTTTTCTATAAATAAAATAATGGAGGACTGCAGTGTTGTGCGTGCACCAGACAAAAATTACTCGATAGCTTTTAATCAATTTTTTTGTTATATTTTTTAGATATAAAAAAATGTCACGATATCTTAATTTAATATAAAGTTATTAAAGCTTATGAATTTTGTAATTAGTACGCGTTCAGCCTTCTTACCGTGAAGAATCGGATCAAGCGGTGTGTGCAGCACATGCGCAAAAGAGGGGAATGAAACGTAAAATTGCTTAATAAGAGATTTATTAAGCTTTCACGTTTTTTCTATAATTTTTCCTTTGAACATTAATTATATTGTTAAAATAACAAGCAACGTAGACAGGGGTGTAAGGGGTGTCGAATAACATCATAAGACTTGAGACACACAAGCCAACCTAACCTGCACGTGGTGCACCCTGCAGAATAACGAACGAGGCAATGGCGAAAGCGGGGTGGTAGGGTTTTACAGCTTGACTGGGTCGCGACCGCCATGTATATGGCGAAAAAGCCCGTAATAGTGATTCACTTCTGTGGGTCGCGTTTCAGGATCAGCCTTTGCATATCCAGCTTTTTGCAGGCCGGCATGATAGTGGCGACCGGCGATGGATAGTGTGTCACTCGGTGGTCGTCATTGTTTTTGGATTGTACTGTGCTTACCATCAGGTATAGTGCAGTCATATTGCTGTGCGACAATTAAAAAAAACCAGTGTAATGATAACATTTTTACTTGACATTCTAATTACACTATTTAATCTCACGTTATCAAATTATTTCAGTGATAATAATTGAACAGGTTAATTAATAATTGATTATTAAAACTCACCTAATCATTTTAATGATCTCTGCAAAGGTCACAGTTAATATTATTATTAATTACACTCTTCATTATCGATAACATTATCTCATATGATTAGTAGTTCATTAATACGATTTCACCTCAGTTCATAATTAATGAACCAATTACATGATAAGTAAGAGCGGTGTTGGTAACTGTAGGTCACAGATCGGATTTAAAATGGCTGACTCTTGGTTACAATTATAGTCACGTACTACATAGAACGTGGTAGAAAAGGAATGTTGTAGCCTGAAAGGAATAAATGGAAAAGGTACTTTTCGAAAATTATTTTGTTAATAGCAGTGCTCGCGACTCGGGGAAAAAAATATAAAATCTTAAGATCAACATTAATGTCCTAGGACTTATAATAAGTACTTAACTACGAATTCATGTATTAGACTATTTATTTAATAACATATTAACTATAAATTATTATATTTATGAGAGTTCTCTGGGATAGTGTCCAGCCTGCTACGAAATCGGTGCTGCATTGTTTTTTTTTTCGAAACGACTTTACCTTGTTGGTTTTCCGCATTTTCACGCCTTTTTAAGCAAGTACTCAAAGCGCTCAGTCGTATGATAACAAGCTCAAGGGTACCAAAGCGATCGAACCTCAGCTTGGGGGTGCACGAGTTATTAGTGCTATTTTATTGATATCATTCTACCCTCCACCATTTCATCTCAGCTACTTTATCAGTTTACTATCGAATAAAACCATAAAATATATTTTTCAACTGATTAAACTATTAAATTTATATTAGAACCTTAGCTTATTACTTATATTTTCTCTGTAGATAATTCGCTAAGGACGGATGTGTCGCAGCCTACGAAAGGATATCCGCTAACACATTACATCTCACAATTAAAATTACTATTATTACCGGCTCTAGAGGGAAGTTATTTCGGTCCCCCGACTATAGTAAGTTGTACATTTAATGTCCGTTAAGGAAAGGCCAAGCAATTATAACGCTGGCTTCGCACTTCTATTGTTAATTTTAAATGTCACAGAAACTGCTTGGGTTTTACTGTATGCTATGAAAAGCAATCCTTATTAATATTATAAATTTGAATGTGAGTTTTTTTCTTTGTTAAAATTTTACATCTTAATTAAATAAATTATCGTCTAAAAAAGTTTATGCACGTTGTCAGGGGCCATAAGGCCATAGGCATTTAACCAGGAAACAAAATATTGCTCAAATCATCTGCAAAGCCGCGGGTAAAAATTACTAATAGATATAAATATGACGATTGGCCCTTGAACAATGTTTTGCAGATTGCAGGAATTATTGCTATGCAAATATGCTTTATTTAATTTAAGCTCTACCCTGGTAGGTATAAACATTAAAACTCTATCGTCGGTACAGGAAACATGCAATACATTGATTAGAAAGTCGATTGGGTTTTCAACTGACGATGTATGTAAATGTTCACCCATAGTTTAATACATTCCATAAAATGCTTAAAAATGAATGACATTTTTTTAAGTCATAGGTGGCAAACGAACATATGGGTCACCTGATGTTAAGTGATCACCACCGTCCATGGACGCTAACAACACCAGAGGAGTCGCAAGTGCGTTGCCACTCTTTGGTTGGAAGGGTTAGGGGAGGTAGAGGGAGAGGAGAGAGGAGAGGGGAGGGGAGGTGGGCCTCCGGCGCTCTCACTGACCGACCGAAACGCAACAATGCAAGCACTATTACTTCACGTCGGTTTTCTATGAGAGGGTGGCACTATCCCGGGCGAGCCGACCCATTCATGCTGAAACCAGTAATAGCTTCAGCGTGGCTCTAAATCAAAAATTTCCTAAACACACCGATAGGTACTAGAAAACAGAATTTCAATCTAGTGTCCTAAACAATTAATTTGCTAATTGAACCAGTGAATTTGTCGAACCACTGTACTATTCCATCATACTGATTTTTATTAACAAAAGCTCAATATCAACGTAGAATTAGAAATCAATCCTTGCGGAATTGTTTTCTAGCGTTCTATCATTTATTAATATGATTTTATATGATCCGTGTAATCAACCGAGTTAAAATTAAGACTTTTTTTTTTTTTTTTTATAGTAGCACGGCAAAATGACTGCACTGTGCCTGATGGTAAGCACAGTACAATCCAAAAACAATGGCGACCACCGAGTGACACACTATCCATCGCCGGTCGCCACTGTCATGCCGGCCTGCGAAATGCTGGATATGCACAGGCTGATCCCGAAACGCGACCCGCAGAAGCGAATCACTATGACGGGCTTTTTCGCCATATACATGGTGGTTGCGACCCAGTCGGGTTGTAAAACCCTACCACCCCGCTTTCGACATTGCCTCGTTCGTTATTCAGCAGGGTGCACCACGTGCAGGTGAGGTTGGCTTAAGTGTCTCAAGTGTTAGATGTTATTCGACACCCCTTACACCCCAAAAGACTAGCTTGTTGTAGTCACTGAAATGATTCCCCGAATGTGATGTCACTATTAGTGGAATAGTTTAAAATTTAAATCTAAAATTATTGTAATGTTAGTAAAATAGTAAGGCAAAAGGATCATGTTATAATCGTTGAAGGGATGATGGCTTAATTGATAGCGTGTTCGGACACCGTGTCGATAGATGTAGCTTCGAATCCTAGTAACTAAATCGGAGCTTTGGGTGAAAGAAAACATCGTGGTGAAACCATAGCATTAGGGTAGGTCTTTTTCCAAGTCCGTCTATCTAGCTCTATCCTCATATTGAAATTTTATCGCCAAACACCTGTTGGTGTGTTTCCACAACTGCACTTGAGATCCAGCCCCCTCTTGGTTTAACTGGTTCACCATTTAATAGCATATCGTGATTTAAAATCAGATGGGATTGTGTTCAAGTACTGAAACCGATAAAGTATAAAAAAAGTATAATATAGTAATGACGTCAACAGAATCTTTCGGTCAGTACCAAGTAATTTCTGGCGAGGTGGAAAACTATTCCATACTTAACAAAAACAAGTAAAGAAATCAGTAACAAATCGTTTTGTTATCCTCTCAACTCACAGGCTTATTCATTTGTACCTAACTTCTTTAAAATGTATTCAGTTAATCTTCTATATTATATTCTCGGATAGATGTAGCGATATCCACTTAATGCATCTAATATGGACACCATAATTGGTTCACTCTAACATCAATATTGGCAACCAGGCTTAGTTAATTACACGGTTCAGTAGACACCGTAATTGTCAATTTTGTAGTATCGTGTGTTTGTATGCGATATATAAGCATGTTATGAAACTCAGTAACATAATGAGTAAAAAGTTGTAGATACGTTACCTACAAGATATTTTGACAAAACAAATGGCATGATAACGCACTCTAACGTAAAGTAATATTGTAACGTCACACTGTGATAGATAAAATGTGAAAGTGAGATGGCACATTCTCAATATCGGTGGGGAAACTGTAATAGTTATATGTTGCTTAGATATGGGCGGATTGACGGGGCAGCTGTCAAAATTAAGCTTGTTAGCCAAGTTTTAATGCCCACGCCCGCGTAACAACAGATTACGCCGCCGTGGTCTGGGGGTAAAATCCGCTCCCGCACACCAGATTAGACCCCCTTCGGCAGTGACTCAAGCCTAGGTCAGTTCTCTCGGCATGGAGCCCTTGAGAACGCTGCTTGCACGATACAGTGACACAAAATCTTACATCACTACAGCAACATTACACATACCACCTCCACACACGTTCACGCATACATACTTACACATGAAAGTGAAAGGGTTTTATTTTTTCCCTTATCGAACTGAAAGAGTTTAGAAAATTATCCGACACAAAATACTTATAAGAGTTATTGAGGTATATATGCTTGGTACAGATATACGTTTCAATAACTCATATAAGTATGAATATGTAGCTTAGCTTATAATAGCTCGGCAACGTCGCGAATTGCATGAATCAGGCAAAAGCCAAAGCCGAGGTGCACGCTTGAAAAAAAAAACAAGTTTTAACAAGGCGCTGTCGAAGCGCTTATACCGTATCTACAGCTTTGTAGTTATAATATCATTGATGAAACTTCAAGAATGTTACTTAAAATTTAATTTGAATATATATATGAAAATATTGCGCATGACTTTTATGTAAAGTCAATTCTATTATATATTTTCAATGCGATAGACAGAATTGAGTGTCTCCTTCGTCTCCCCTTGCAAGACATTTCGCTTTGATCAATCTCGTTTCGAGTACTGTCTACGTTTTCTACGGTTGTTATATTTTTATTTCGGTTCAATTGACATCGGCTTTTACTTTCATACACATTCTTTTTGTAGACCTTAATTGTAATTATAAGATTACTTTATTGGGGTAAATATTAATAAAGCGTATTTTTAAATATAAATTTAATTGCTATTTCATATTTGACTAATCCGTTCGAACGTATCATTGCTCGTAAAACAGCTATCTAATATAACTAACTGAACAGAAGGCTTAAAATTAGTTTTCTTACTTTAAAAAAATTCTGGCATACCAAGGTTGTCAGTATGCATATAACTTACTTTGGTAAAAACAATGACACATTTCCTTCAATTTTCCCATCCCACCCGATCGCGATCGCGATAGCGATGATAGCGACTCCGATTCTGGCTCCGATATGGAGCAAGACCCTCCAGCTCAGCAAGATCCTCCTGCCGAGCAAGCCCCTCCTGCGGACGATGGCTTCACCACCGTCACGCACCGCAAACCGCGCAAGAAGCGCTCAAACTCCTCGTCCGATCCGGAAGGCCACTTGCCTTCCAAAAAGATCGTGAATACCGCTGTAGGTATTCAGGTGAAGGTAGCCACGTCCACCGCCCATCGTGACCTCACTCGTTTCCTTCGGGACAACCAGTGGGGTTATTTCACGCACTCTCTCGAAGAGGAGCGTAAACTACGGGTTGTGATCCGTAGGGTTCCTTCAGAACTCCCGACTTACGATATTTCCGACGACCTCAAAGAACAGAAGATTCCTGTTTGCGAGGTTCATCGTATGCGCTCTCCGCGCACCAGGGAGATATCATATGGAGATATGATATGGTTCTCGTTGTCCTCGATCGCACCCCTCAAGGGAAAGCGATCTTCAATCTCACATCCCTGTTCGGCCTCTCCGGCGTTATCGTCGAGCGTCGTCTGTGCCCTCGCAGTGTCACAACTGCCAGGTGTACGGACACTCCGCACGAAACTGTCGCCTGAAACCCAGGTGCGTTAAGTGCCTCGGCGACCACTCCACTAGGGAGTGTTCTCGCACGAAAGACGCCTCCGACCCTCCGAGCTGTGTTCTGTGCCGCGGCGTGGGCCATACCGCGAATTATCGCGGATGTCCCCGCGCCCCGCGCACAAAGCGCCCTCGATACCCCAGGCAGGCGTCGCCGTCTAAGACGGCCGCTGCCCCCGCCCGTCCTCGACCTCCGCCTCTCATGTCCCGAGAGGCCTTCCCGAACCTGCCGGGCACGTCTCGTGCACCGGCAGCGTCCGTACCCGCGACTAGTGCGCCCCCCCGCCCCTACCGGGCCCCTCAGGCCCCGTGGGCTCCTAAACCCGCGTCCCAGCACACTCCCAAACCTCCGGCGGCTAATCCTTCACAGGATGACCCCGCATACTCCTTTTCCCTATCGAGTATTGACTACGCAGGTCAATTACTCATCTTCCACGAGATCTCCGAGATCTCGGCATACGAAGAAACCGCCCGAAATCCTCTTCTAGGATCCGTCACTGCAATACATAGGTTTCCAGCCATCGCGGCTACATTACAACGGCTCGCGCGCGCAGCTGTTCAAAATAAATAACTCATATAAGATAGAGTGAATCGCGTATTTACGTCTATCTTCCCCTAAAAACGACCGTTCAATAATAATAATTTTTGTTATGTCTATTTTTAGATTTCGGCGCCGTCGCCGTAAAGTAAATTTAAATTCGATCTTATTAAATGCGTGTTGCGCCCGCGCTTTTGTAATCGTTCCTTTTTAGTTCCCGCACACATCGCGGTTCTCAGTAATATTTCGAGCCTAGGTCGTCCCCGCGCGGAGCCCTCGTGATATTATTTTCGCGATACAGTGACTCATCTACATCACTTGAACACACATATGAGATCATCTCTCTCAAACACGTACACATACATACACATAGTGGGAGGGTTTTGTTTTTTTTCCCTCAACGAACTGAATCGAATAGGTTTAGTTCGTTTCATTCCGATATACACGTATTCATTTGTGAATCATGCAATGTCGACTGTATGGTTCACAAATGTATATATGTATGAATAGCTTAGAATAGTTAGCTAGGTCAGACGCGACTTTTTCCAGGTAACAGCCCAAGCCGAGGTGCGCATGCGCCCTTGTGTATGTTACCTAAAAACCAAATCGGCTGAGTGCCTTAAGCGCTCGCCTTAGTAGTCCGGTGAAGCTGTAAAGACCCTGCAGGGTCAATAGCGTAGTCAGTTCGAGGAAAAAAAAAAAAGCCACATTTCCTTCATTCATAGTACATTTTCCGGTTTTTTTTAATATAATCCCTTTACTAATCTAGAATAAGCAAAATGTGTTACAGGAACAAAAGAATATAAAACTGCAAAAGTATTTTTTGAAGTGATACATCTGATGAAGGCTTTGAAATTTTGATTCTCAGTCATTTTGTGTTATGAAAATTGGTGGAAGTAAACACTGTGTCGGGTAGAGTGTTGAAAACACGGGTTCTCGTCCGATCACCCAAGTTAAGCAACGTCGGGCGCGGTCAGTACTTGGATGGGTGACCATCTGGGAAAACCGCGCGACTTTGACTATGTATTATATTTTTTAGAAAGAAATACTTTATTGTTGGAACAACCATACAATTAAATTAAATTACACAAACTGATTAGACAGAAAAAAAAATATTTCAAAAATTAAATCAGATGTCCAACAATTGGCGAACCCATTCAGCAAAAATCTGCAATATAGTAAGTAGTACTGTAGCGCTGATTTTCATATTAATGATAATACAAAATTTAAAACGAACAAACAAATGACACAGACAGACAACACGTCACGGATGGTCACACTAAAATACCTACTGTAACCACAAATTTAGGATTAAACAAAACAAATATAAATTTAGAAGAAAAAAAAAATATTAAAACAAAATACACACCAATAAACAGAGCTTACAATAGAATTGTGTGAATACATTATATGTACGTCACTTTAATTACCGAGTTTGAAATTGCAATAGATAATGCTTATATGAGAATTTAACGCTAAGCTGAGTAAGCTTTTTGGATCGACATGGCGGTAGGATGTTTTTCCAACAACGAGTGTAGTGTGGAGTTGTTTACTTAAATTGTTTCCATGTAATACGAAAGTTTCACCTCTATCGTTTATATTTACAACACATTCTGTTTTTCTTTTTTCATTTGATGTATAGGTACAGAACGCGGGACAAATGAAAATGAATTAGAAAGTAGGCCAAATGTCAAAAACATGCCAACGGTTTCCATTTCAACTTTGTTCTACAATGAACAAATAAATATAATGAAATGAATATTTGTATATACAACAAGCTTCTGCCCGCGACTTCGTTCGCGTGGAATAGTTACTTTCGGCTAACATTAACACGCAGCGGAAGCTCTCAAAAGAAAACAATCCCCGATATTGAAACATTCTTCATTGGTGCTCCGCTCCTATTGGTCTTAGCGTGATGATATATAGCCTATAGCTTTCCTTGATAAATGAGTTCTCTAAAACTGAAAGAATTTTTCAAATCTGACCAGTAGCTTCAGAGATTACCCCCTACAACCTCACAAAATTTACCTCTTTATAATATTAATTAATAATTAATATTGAATATAAAATCATTTTATCTAATATTTTGAGTTGCAACATATCAATCAAAATTGTATTATAAGTGTAAATTTAACAAAGTATAGTTCAGCTGTTTCCCTAAACTTTTAGTAATATGTCCCTCAAATTCTGAAACTTCCAATATTTTACGTAGTTTAGAAACTAGCAAAACTTCCCAATTTCATTAATTAAACCTTTGTATAAGGCTGTCTATCGTATGGACATCTATTTATATTCAAATTTTAATTAGGTTGTAATTAAGAGAGAGTGTAAAGTATAACCGATATATAGGTCTCGTTATTATCGTACAACAGTATGTATATAAATTTAGTGAAGATAAAACAGTTTTTCTACTCGGTTTGTCAACCGATTTCCTTTTTTTTTGTTTCGTAACTATCGACTGGCTTTAGGGCTATAAAAATGTAAATGGTTTTTATTTAAATTATACGTAATAATTATAAAGATCCTCCTTTCAAGAAGAAAATTTTAACAAAAAATTAAAAAGCCTATAAAAATTACCACATAAACGCACCGTAATGTCTTTGATCTAAGATTAACTATATATACCTATATAGTATTCAGTTGTCATATACGTATCAATATCTCTATAACTATACATTTCTTGTTAGATTTTGAACAGTTCACTGGCGTATTTCTCAGTCCAAGATGCACTACTTATGAATTTAAGATATCCCATTTCCAATTTTTAAAAAAACATTTCGTTTTTAAGTCACGAACTACTAAGGTCAGAAAAATAAAAAATAAATACAACTGAGTTGAAAATTACATTACATTAAATAGAAGTCTGTAGAAAAACCCTCAATGACGTTACAATTAAAAAATATATGGGGTATTATACGTCAAGCGAACAACAAAAAAAATGAGGTCGTGAATTTTGTTTATACTCTGGTCAGTTATATTTCTAGTAGACGTATATGTGTACATACAATGTTTTTTTCGTATGATGATTTCATACGATATTTTGTAAAAAAAAAAAGTAATAATAATTATTGTTTCTTACACTTAAAAAGTTGTAGGTTTTAATTCTTTTGTCGAATTCTAAATTTGATTTTTTTTTACGTATAGTAAACCGAAAGTGAAAATTTCAAATCGAAAATTCAATAATTGATTTGATAATTGATTGATTGATTTAGAGTTCAACCAAAAAATTAAAACCTTTAACTTTTAATTTTTTTTATAACTTTTAATTATTTATTTTACTAATTAATTGATGTATTCAGTATAAACAAAATTCACGACCTAATTTTTTTTTTGGTCGTCCGCTTGACGTGAAGTGCCCCATATATGACTTATCGAGAACGGCCGACGTTGTTCCGCTTTGATAATAAAAAAAACCTTAACAAATTATATACCTAAACCTTCCTCATAAATCACTTTATCTACTAGTGAAAACAGCATGAAAATCCGTTCAGTAGTTTTTGAGTTTATCGCGTACAGACAGACAAAAGTGGAAGAGGACTTTGTTTTATAATATGTAGTGATGATGGACGAATTTCTATCACTAGATGATACAACTTGGACCAAAGAGTTAAATCTCATTTTAGCAAAAAGTTATCAAAATATATAAAAATGATGACAGTCTTAAAATTAGGTTTAAATATATAAATCTGATTTACGCTTTTGAAAGCTGCTTGAATGATGTTGATACCTGGAATTGACTCCTCTCTGTGCATCCACTAAAAACAATTGCAACGTGTAATGTATTTTGAATATACGTATTTAAAAAAATAAAAAAGGGTTGTTTTCTGAACTGGTTATAGTTTTCTCGTTCATAAGCTCCTTCTTAGGGCCTAAATTGAATAAATTATTATTGATTTTGATTTTACTGACGACACTGTACATCTGAGAATTCACGATTATTTTTTTGATATATGTTTTCTACAGAACTTGTGAATATAGATCTCCAACTTCAGCAGAGTAATTAGCCAGATGATTAATAGAAAATACTTGGTTATAAACTAATTAATATTTGCTCATGGCTGTGCCGATGGTTGTCTGATTTACAAGTAAGGGTTAACTCTTAGAGCTATAGTAATAATTATTATCGCGTACAACATTCATTTCTGCGTAGTCAACAATATCTTAACTATCCTATTATCTATACATATAATAAAAATGAATTGTCTGTATGTATATATGTAATATCAAAATTTTTTTTTCCTTGATTGGGTATGAAAATATACACGCTTCTGATCACAAAAATGCAATTTTTAAAATTTTTGTCGGTCTGTCTGTCAGTTTATTTCGGGTAATCGCCGAAACAGCTGGACCGGTTTTGACGGGAATTTCACTAGGAGGCAGTTAAAATTACAGCGGGTTACTTAGGCTAATTTAATTTAGACTAGCTGTTAACCGCTGCTTCGTCTGCAGTGCTATCTCCAAAATGGTTCAACCGATTTCCACGGTACTTTCACTGGTAGATAGCTGACCGTATAAAATGTAAATTAAGCAATTTTAATTTATATTAGCTGTTAATTTTTACGGGATTTTCATCGGCAGATAGCGCTTATTATAAAAAGTAATTTAGACTAGCTGTTAATCGTGGCTACGCCTGCAATGTTATCTCCAAAACGATTGGACCGATTTTCACGGGAATATTCACTGGCATATAGCTGACCGTATAAGAAGTAATTTAGGTTATTCTATTTTAAATTAGCTGTTACCCGCGACTTCGTCCGCATGAAATTTAGCAAAAATATGTTGTTCACGGTAAACATGTACGTAAGACGTGCGTTGAACTGGACTCCAAGAATAAATATAATTGAAATTGATATATCTGTATGTATGTATTTTAAATTATCTTTTGATCATTTTGGCGGCCATTTTACTTTATTTACCGCGCTTTCGTCTACATAACTCAGTAACCATAGTAACATATAAGAATATTGTATCGAGTTCCATGAGCACTATTTAAATTGTCAAATATTAAAAACTGCTTAGATAGATATAAAGTTTTATATCTTGATTTATATTTATCCAAGATTTCAAGACATCGGCTCATTCATTGTTTACAATTCAACAGTTTTTTTTCTCGAACTGACTATGCTATTGACCTGGCAAGGTCTTTACAGCTTCACCGGACTACTAAAAATTCAACAGTATAATTATTAATAGGAATTTTAAAGATAGAAGGGGTATTTCTAATATGATATTAGACCAATACGTATTACTTATTGACAAAATGGACATATTATTTCATTAGCTATCTTTAAATCATTTTTTCATTCGTTCCTTATACAGTGTAAGTGAGCACTGATGTAAAATATGGTGGCTTAACGTTCTAAATATGTTGCTGATGATAAACTTAATTCGACACACTGTTAGTATTTATATATATAATATATACATTACATTTTACTGTAAGTGGCGTACGTGTGGTACTTACAATTATTTTTAAAGAGCATTTCTATAACTATACATGGTCTCACAATTTTATATTTCTTTAATACAATTTTTAAAAAAGGCGTGCGGAGCTGCGGGTACAGCTAGTTATAAATAATAACTTCTAGGTGACCTCCAAAACTGAGTAAGTCAATTTATAAGAACTATACGTAATCTATAAAGTGAACAAAATAGATAGGGACAATTAATTCCAAAACAATTTAAAATATCAACAACACTGATTTCGACGATTATAGTACAACTAAATTCAATTGACAAAACATGAAAGAATTGAACTCGGTAAATAAATAATCTAACAGTCATTTACAAGAACCGTAAACCGCGATACGATCGAGTAAAAATGGGAACATGGCAAGTAATTTCACCTTGTCGTGCTAGAAAGTTGGCAGTGACTCGTGCACTCGTAGCGATTGCTTGGCGTACTTTAGATATTACATTTATTGGTTCCGTTAGACTAACATGAACATACATTTTATAAATTAAACTATATAGATCTATTTCTTTATTGTTTTTTTTATTGTAGCAGGGCAAAATGAATGCACTACGCCTTATGGTAAGCACAGTACAATCCAAAAACAATGGTGACAACCGAGAGAGAATCTATCCATCGCCGGTCGCCACTGTCATGCCGGCCTGCGAAAACTGTATATGCACAGGCTGATCCCGAAACGCGACCTTCTTTTTACGTGGGGAAATTTCTTTATGGATACACTTCTGTCCGTCTCGCACGGACTAAAACCCCACGGTGTACGTCTACCGCTAAGTTGGGGCGACACGAGATCTCTATAGACTTCATCGTGCCGCCCCAGCGGTTGGCCCAGCAACGATATCGCTGCCGCCGGGCCTCGTCCTGTTACGAGACAGCCGGGTACACACCGGCCGTCTCCTCCGTCCGCCAACCAGAAACGCGACCTGCGGAAGCGAATCACTATGACGGGCTTTTTCGCCATATACTTCGCCGTAGCTTATTAGACTTCTCGTACTCTGAGTAACAATGGTTCGTTCTAATTTATATGCTAACGTTTGAAGATAATCTTAACTAATAAAAAGTGAAATTGCGAATTAAAATAACATATAGTAAGTGTAAAAAACGACTGAATCTCATGTGTGGATCGCGAAGCATGATAATAGACATTCAATTTTAAAGTATTAACTAGGTAGTTGATCTAATTAAAGTACTGGTTAGGTAGTTCTTGATGTAGACTTGTACCGTATAACGGTTTACAACCATGCAATTATCATGTATCACTTTTGATAGTCATTCTGTAATGATTTAAGCAAAATCTAAAATTGTTTCTGACATGCGTTATTTTTATATACTGCGATTTCAATACGTATATGTCAATAGACACTGATACATCTTTGTTTTTGTTATTTATGATATACTAGCGGACACGGCGGCCGTTGTCCCACCCTGATAATTAAAAAATCTTGACAAATTATATACCGTCCTCATGAATCACTTTATCTATTGGTGAAATATGAAAATCCGTTCAGTAGTTTTTGAGTTTATCCCGAACAGACCGAGAACAGTCAGACGTGGCAGAGGATTGTTGTTTTATACAATGTAATGGTAATGTAACTTCGGTCCTCTGTGTAGTACTATAAAACGTCGTATAAACAGGTTGAAAGAAGCCACGTACGGTAACATCGCAAATAAAAATGTGATGTCTTTGAATACAAAGACTTTTTCTTTGCAGTGGCGCGAAGCACGAATTCATCTCACATTTTTATCGAAATTACATGGGCGGTAACGTGCGGAAAAGTCAGCTATATCCGTAAACGCGCTTGACGTACGTTCGAAAAATTCCTCTGGTAATCTCAGAAGTTCGCCATAAAAGAGTTAAGCTGCTGTTTTCACTTTACTTTTATAAGCGCTACTTTTTTTTATGTGAAAAGGAGGCAAACGTATAGGTGGGTCACTTGATGTTAAGTGATCACCGCCGTCCATAGATACTAGCAACACCAGGGGAGTCGCAAGTGCGTTGCCAGCCTGTGTATGGGGGAGGGGTAGGAAAAGGGGGAAGGGGAAGGGAACGGGGGAAGGAAGGTGGGCCTCCGGCGCTCTCACTGACCGAACGAAACGCAACAGTGCAAGCACTGTTACTTCAAGTCGGTGTTCTGTGTGAGGGTGGTACTAACCCAGACGAGCCGACTCATTCATGCTGAAACCAGTAATAGCTTTTCTTTTTTTTTTTTTTTAACGTGGGGAAATCCCTTTTGGACCCTCCCGGGGGGGGGGGTGGGTTATGTCCGAGTCGCACGGACTAAAACCCCACGGTGTACCGACAGACCGTTTTGTGGGGGCGGCAAGGGATCGTTCAAGCTAATCAACCTTGTAGAGCCGCCCCCACGGTCCGCCCGGTGGAAGGTGACCACCGGGTTCCTACCTATAGAGGGATAGACCGGGTACACACCGGCTGCCCCCCCTCGTCCGCTGGACCTGTGCAATGAGGAGATGGGCCCCCCGGCCCATCCCCTCAGGTCCGGCTACGGTGGCAGGAGGAGTTGGGCGAAGCGCCTTCTCCTCCTGCCTGTCCTCCTTTGGCGGAGACGGCCGCTTTGAGGGTCTGCCTCGCGGGCCCTTTCCGCCTCCTCCTTCTGTGAGATGACCTCCTTGCAGAAGGAGGCCATCGCTCGCCAAGCCTGTTCGCTGCCGAGCATGGCCGAAACCACGCTCGGCAGCGATAAGTCCGTTCCCACGGCCGCCGCCAGGATGCGGCGCTGCTCCCCCCACGCAGCACACTCAGACAGCGTGTGCTGCGCGGTATCTTCCTCAGCGCCGCACTCGTGGCAGGCGGCCGTCGGCTCCCTGCGTGCGATCCGGTGCAGGTACCACCTGAAACAACCGTGTCCGGTGAGTACCTGCACCAGTCGGAACGTCAGGGAGCCCCACTCCCTGGCAGTCCACTCCCGCAGGACCGGGCGGACGGCGTCCACTGTGAACCGCCCGAATCGCTCGTCCGCCAGGTCCTGCTGCTACCTTTCGACGGCATCCCCCCTGAGACGCCGTCTCTCTGCCTCTACCTCCCTGGGAGCCGGAGGCTCCCCCCTTCGTTTCCTCGCCGCCGTGGACTCGTACACGGCGGCGAGAACTCCTGCCTGCAGCTCCCAGGGCAGGGACACCAGTAATAGCTACAGCGTGGCTCTACCACCTATATCTACTTATACCAAGTAGAACATAAGGTAAGCATTCCGTCCAATTACTTGATATGTAGAACATAATTAAAGCTTTTAACTATCGATAAAGTCTTTCCATCAAGCCATTACATTTTAGATGATATACAGTTGTTCGTTTGTGATGATATATATTTTTGATAAATGTTGTAATAAAGCAGATTTAAATTGTCTAACCTTTTTTATATCAAAGGCAGGCAAACGAACAGGTGGGTCACCTGATGTTAAGTGATCACCACCGTCCATAGATACTAGCAACACCAGGGGAGTCGCAAGTGCGTTGTCAGCCTGTGTATAGAGCAGGGGATAGGGTTAGGGAATGGGGGAAGGGAAAGGGAAAGGGAGAAGGGTGGTGGGCCTCCAGCGCCCTCACTGACCGAACAAAAGGCAACAATGCAAGCACTGTTACTTCACGTCGACCTCTATCACTTATAATATCAAGTGGACTAAGCAAGTATGTAAGTAGTTTAACTTACCTCTATAAGTCAATTAATAGTATATATTACTAATGACGATTATTAATGAAATGTGTGGATTTATGTTTACATGGAAAGGTGACAATGGTATAAAACTTACTACGCGTATGCAAGCGATCAGTCGTAGGTTAACTAGATTAGTTATTGCTTTCGATAAAGTAAATCAAAAATCAACTGGATTTATTGTTGTAATTAAGTAAATTATATAATCTTATATTTAAACTAGCTGTTACCCGTGGCTCCGCACGCGCTTTTTAAAAATTTATTAAAGAAATGTAAAATTGTGAGTGGGTGTGTACATTACAGAAACGCTTTTTCAAAAACATTTGTAACTACGATACGAACGCCATCTACTGTAACATGTAACGTGTACATTAGATTTATGAATACTAATAGTATATCGAATGGGATGGGATTTATCATCAGCAACATACCTGGAACTTCAACCTACTATATACCAAACTCAGTGCTCACTAACACAATATAAGAAAGTAATGAAAATTATAAACTATACATTACCGAACAATATATCTTAAATCTTTTATTATATACATATAATATGCCCGTATTGTCTATATACTTAAGTTATTCTTATACGTTGCTATAATATTGACCAAAAAGATGATATAATTCATATTACATACAAATATATGACTTTCAATTATGTATATTTATTCTGGGAGCCCAGTAAGGCACACGTCTCTCGCGGTTGTAACATATTTTTGATCAATTTCACACGGACGAATACATAGGTAGCAATAAATCACTATATAGTGTACCAATTCAAATAAAAAAATAATCATTAAAATCGGTTCACAATTGACTAAAATATCGATTAACATAAAAACCGAAGGATTTTCTCAAATCGGACTGGTAGTTCCTGAGATTATTAATTACTTTTTTAAGGTCTGTTATCTACCAGTAAATACCCCTTGAAAATCGGCCCAAAGTAATGCGGACGAAGCCGCGGACAAATAATATGTCAACCGCTATAATTTCGGTTATCTGGCAGTAAAAAGTAAAATTCCCGTTAAAATAGGTCCAGTCGTTTTGGAAATTACCCAGGACAAACAAACAAACAGACAAAATATAATAATATAAAAATATAGACAAAGTATAAAAAAAGTTTTTTTTGGTCTTTTGTAGCCATATCCATTCATCAAAAAGTTGTTATGTTATTGTACATACACAAACTTTATTTTTATAATACGTAATATAGAACAAATAAAAAATTGGAAATAAAAGTAGTATAAAATTTTGAATACGAAAACAAAATAAACTTTGAAAATGTTAGCTTTGATACTTACCACATAACTTCAGAATTGGCAGTATGGATTAATTCCTTCGCCTGTCCTATTGGACGAATATTATTACTACTACTTACCACGTTACCATGGCAACGTATATAATAATAAGGAACCTCTCAAAAGCAAAATAAGTGCCCGATTTTGAAACATTATTCATTGGTGCTCTGCTTCTATTGGTCTTAGCGTGATTATATATAGCCTAAAGCCTTCCTCGATAAATGAGCTATCTAAAACCGAAAGATTTTCTCAAATTGGACTGGTAGTTCCTGAGATCATAGCGTTCAACCAAACAAACAAACTCTTCAGCTTTATATATTAGTATGGATAATAATATGTAAATGAAACACCTACCGCCATCTAGTATTGTTTTGGGAAGATACCTTGTACAATGTCATATACAAATTGGCAATTATTTTTATTCTCTCTGGTTTTTTCTTTCTGGTTATAAAATTGCAACGTACGCATGTGTCTCCTTTTTAATTAAAACAAAACGTGGAATAAAAGCTGATTATTATTTCATACAACCTTTTCAACACTTATATCTATTTATCTATAATAAAGGATTACATAGTGCGGTTAGCTACCAAGTGCTTACATATCCGCATAATAACTTTTATACCATTTTCATATGTGGACATAAATATTAGCCTCCGCAGTAATAAAGAAAGCGATTCGGATTCTCAAATCAAGAAGTTCTGTTGCTCCACATAGTATATTTTTATTATACACTAGCTTCTGCCCGCGAATTCGTCCGCGTGGAATAGTTACTTCGGGCTAGCGCTAACACGAAACGGAAGCTCTCAAAAGAAGAAGAAAAAACATTTTGAAACATTCTTCATTAGTGTTCCGCTGCTATTGATGATATTACCTTACTCGATAAATGAGCTATTCAACACTGATTTCAAATCGGACCAGTAGTTCCTGAGATTAGGGCATTCAAGCAAACAAACTCTTCAGTTTTATAATATTAGTATAGACATAAAATTACAACCTATAAAACTTTTTTCATTCGCTTCGGAGTCCTTAGCTCGAAGGTCACACACTTGACCGATTCTTGTCATCGGTTACTTAAGTTTGGTATTTACTACTACCATATC
Organism: Antheraea pernyi; assembly: GCA_015888305.1. Taxonomy (NCBI): domain Eukaryota; kingdom Metazoa; phylum Arthropoda; class Insecta; order Lepidoptera; family Saturniidae; genus Antheraea; species Antheraea pernyi. The sequence goes on from MU159032.1 coordinate 433,083, forward strand.
TTTCATATCATATCATATCTTTTCAAGTTTGATGATTGTCCCGAACGATTTCGTCCATGGCGACCACTTGGAGCCCAAATTAGAGAAATGGCGCTGGTGCGCTCGAAGAAGGCTTTTGTAGCCTATCTTCGTGGCGAAACTCCGTGCATGTTGAGGTCACGTGAGTACGCCGTTCTTATAATGTATTCGGAGTCCAGTAACGGAAGCGGGTAGATGCGCATGATATATTAAGGTGCACAAATGTACGCGCAAGACGCAGGTGCACACTCGTCCTTGTTCTTCTGGACCCAGTCGAACAGGACCGTTGCAACCGGAGAGGGACTCAAATAGATGGTATAGTATCATTGTGAAAAAGTCACAAGGGGTCAGTACTATCTCACACTCCCTATATCGCCTTTTGCGATACCCACGGGAATATATGTGGTGGTGTTATTGTACTCTACCGGCACCACACGGTGAGATGTCAACTTTAACGCTTGTATGTATAACAATTTCTATGACAGAGCAAAACGACAAAATGTTTATTATATGAAAGCTTTGACATTTTAACTTTTAATATTCTTTTATATGTTACCATATCTGGCTTAATAACATTAATAACAAATTCAAGCAGGTACATATTGCGCTCTTTTATTTTTATTTTACATCTATATAAGTGAGACAGATAATGAAGGCTCAATAAAAATAGGGTTCCGTTTACAGAAAACACTAGAATTTATAATATGACATAGAAACAGAAAAATAAACCGTGAAACAATTATAATATTAATATAAATATTTTTGTCTGTAACAAGAAACGATAAAAAAATAAAAGAGTCTATTTTGAACTAACAGATACTACGTGGTGCGTTGAACATGGCAACATTACATATAAATTCTTTTATTGAAATACCTACCCGGTTTTTATATTAGGAGGTCGATTTTCCAATGGAAGTAAATTGGCTGCCGAGCGAAAATACCTACGTGTTTTATATTCCAAATGTAATAAATTGTATTGAAAAGGGCACATCGTAATTCGGCTAAAGTATCGGATAACATTTTTTGCTCATACCTTGGAATACGATAGACCTGTATTGTTTTAATTTTTTTGCTTAGTTGTATTTCGAAGCTTGAACGTTATATTTTTTTTATGTATTTGTAAATATCTTTTACTAATATTATAAATGCGAGTGTGAGTTTGTTTGTTTGTTACGCTTTCACGCCTTAACTACTCAACCGGGGAGTTTTTGCACAAATGAAGTGGATGGGATGGACTTTCCAACTCCTTGGAAAATTCTAATAAAACGGCCACCATCTTGTTACTTTACTGTAATAATTGCAAGAAATCCATATATACCATTTACTCGACAGTGGCAGTAGTAATAGGCGATTTGATTACAGATTGGTAGCCCAAAAAAAAAGAAAACAAAACTACTCAAGAAAATGAAAACAGACAAGGACATAGGATTTGTTTAATTTAGAAAAAGTACTGCTCCCTAGGCATACAATGAGAATACAGTTTTTTTGAGGTTGAATCACGTCGAAACAATTTTTTTTTTCTTTTTTTTTATATCATAGGGTCAAACGAACAGGTGGGTCACCTGATGTTAAGTGACCACCACCGTCCATAGAAACTTGCAACACCAGGGAGTCGCAAATGCGTTGCCAGCCTGTGTTTGGCGGAGAGGAGAGTGAGGAATGGGGGACGGGGATGGGAGGTGGGTATCTGGCGCTCTCACTGACCGAACGAAACGCAACATTGCAAGCAATGTTTGTTACTTCACGTAGGTTTGCTATGAGAGGGTGGTACTACCCCAGGCGAGCCGACCCATTCGTGCTGAAACCAGTAATAGCTTCAGCGTGGCTCTACCACCTACTAAACGTATCCGCGTAGGACTATGACCGTTAGATGCCAAATTTTTCTTAGATGGTTCTAAGCTACATAATTTTTGGATTCCCTTGCCATTTAAAAGCAAAGCGGATATATATTTGATAGTGGTAGAGCCACGCTGAAACTATTACTGGTTTCAGCATGAATGGGGTCGGCTCGCCCGGGGTAGTATCACCTTCTCACAGAAAACCGACGTGAAGTAACAGTGCTTGCATTGTTGCGTTTCGTTCGGTCAGTGAGAGAGCCGGAGGCCCATCTCCCCTCCCCTTTTCTCTCTCCTCTCCCTCTACCTCCGCTAACCCTTCCCCCCAAAGGGAGGCAACGCACTTGCGACTCCTTTGTGTTGGTAGTGTCCATGGACGGTGGTGAATACTTAACATCAGGTGACCCACCTGTTCGTTTGCCATCTATGACATAAAAAAAAAATGTGAATAGAGTTTTTATCATAGATAATATTAAAAATTACAATTGCAAAACTTTATTTTTCATTCACATACGTCAATATTTATGTATTATATAACCTAAATTACTCTCTCGATTAAGACAAGTGTAACACCTCAAGCCGTTTAGGCTACAATGTCTGCCAAAGCAATAAACATATATGCTTTTTATAATTGTTTCTTAAATAAACAATGCTAAAAACTACAGTCGACTCGTGTTATATGTCTAGTACAATTATTTTCTAGTTTTTAACCGACTTCGAAAAAGGAGGAGGTTACTACGTTCGGTTGTGTGTATTTTTTTTAAATGTATGTTTATCGATATCTCCGTTAATTGTGAACCGATTTTATTGATTCTTTTTTTATTTGAATTGGTTATATTCAGAGGTGGTCCCATATAAATTCCTATCCCATATAGAAGAAAATATTCAACCCCTGAGGGGGTGAAATATCGTTTGTTTGATAAATAGTTAATAAGAGATAATAGTAATCGCTTTTTTAAAGACAACCTTCTATATAATTTTCATACAACTGTGGCCCCAAAAATTTTGTTATTGATGGTATCGAAGGGCTTCGATGTAATAATTAAAAGTTATCAACCTCGAACCATAGCCATTACCGTATGCCACTTTGATATAGTACTCCATTCGTAATCCGATTAAATTTAAATATACGTTGTGCGGATCGAAGACCATTTAAACTGCGAATTTCCAACTTAATAAGCCTATCTATATATATAATAAAACTGTAACGAGGCCAAATCTGTACATTAAATGTTTTCTGGAAATTATAACCGGGATAGAGTTTGTTATCGATATACAGGCAAAAAATTGTCCTTTTACAATTGTTGTCTGTCTGTCCCTGTGAACACGTTTCACTCTGAAAGTACTGAACCAATTTTGACCAAACTTGACACAATGATAACTAATATTACATGGTTAAATCTAGGATACTTTTTATCCCAAAAACGTAATGGGTTCTCCAGGATAACGGACAAAAGTCAAAATTTTTTACCTAATGAAATTCGATTTTGATCAATTTTCTTTAAGCTATATATAGCAGAAGATAGATTAGCTAAAACTTTAAGCTATATTTCATCTCCCTATGATACTTAAAAAAATGAAATAACTTAAAAATTATCGTTAGGTTCCGAATCGACACCTTCGTCGGGTTGTATAATATACGTATTGGGGTTGTAAAGGGCGTCGAATAACATCAAAGATTTGAGATATCCAAGCCAACCTAACCTGCACGTGGTGCACCCTGCTGAATAACGGACGAGGCAATGGCGAAAGCGGGGTGGTAGGGTTTTACAGACCGACTGGGTCGCAACCACCATGTATATGGCGAAAAAGCCCGTCATAGTGATTGGTTTCTGCGGGTCGCGTTTTGTGATCAGTCTGCGCATATCCAGACTTTCGCAGGCCGGCATGACAGTGGCGACTGGCGATGGATTCTGTGGTGGCCGCAATTGTATTTGGATTGTACTGTGCTTACCATCAGGCACAATACAGTCACTTTCCCGTGCTACAATTAAAAAAAACGTTACAATTGAGCTAGCTTAGTGCTGCCAAGAATATCTCTTTTTTTCCAGAAAATAAGGACTAAATTTTGTTAGGTACGGTACCACCATTCATTTTTTTTTATGTCATAATTGGCAAACTCACACCTGAGTCACCTGATGTTAAGTGATCACCACCATCCATCGACACTTGCAACACTAGGGGAGTCGCAAGTGCGTTGCTAGCCTGTGTTGGGGGCAGGGAGGTGGGCCTCCGGCGCTCTCACTGACCGAACGAAACGCAACAATGCAAGCACTGTTACATCACGTCGGTTTTCTGTGAGAGGGTGGTACTACCCCGGTCGAGCCGACCCATCCATGCTGAAACCATTAATAGCTGCAGCGTAGCTCTACCACCTACACGAAGTATAATGTTATAAGCATAAGATTAGTGTCCCCTTGTCAAACAATGTCATACCTTTTTTCATCCGATATATTACATTAATTTGTAATGTATTTGTAATATACATTAATTAGTAAATGTTCCCATGCTTAAAAAAAATATATCATGTTGTTCCATTGTAAATAAATTGATTATTTCTTGTTCAATAAGAAGAGATGTAAGTAAATGAGGTCAAATACACAGTTCAACACTTTTGTGATTAATCAACCAATTTGTGTAGTAAAAAGTCAAGTACCTACTAGAGGAAGAAGAATTTAAAATATTATTTGTGTACCCGAAAATTCTTATTCCAATAAAATACCATTCGGTGGAAAGTTTATACAAAGTTCATCGTTGACCAACTTTGGTAATACTTAAAGGAGATGAAAACAATAACATTTTGCGGTAATTTTCTTTTGTTTCTTCTTTCATTGTGATACAAAGTTTCGAGTCTGCTAAATTTTTTCGTTGTTTACAGTATTTATTGTTGTTGTTTTGTTTATTTTGGACAAGAAAGTTTTTATTTCCTGTACTAAATCAATATTTTTTATACCATAAAGTTTGGAACTTTCGCGATCTAGTTTGACCTCTTTCTCTAATAATATTGTGAAAAGGTGTTTGTGTTATTGGCGTATTTAGGCGGATAACAATATCGCGTTTTTTTGTCCTTTTAAATTTATTCTATCACAGCTATATTCAGTAGGTGGTAGAGACACGCTGAAGCTATTACTGCTTTCAGCATGAATGGTTCGGCTCGCCCGGGGTACTACCACCCGACTTACAGAAACACCCACGTGAAGTAACAGTGCATGCATTGCTGCGTTTCGTTCGGTCAGTGAGAGCGCCAAAAGACCATCTCCCCTTCCCTCCTTTTCCCCCAAACACGGGCTGGCAACGCACTTTCGGTTCCCCTGCTGTTGTCAGTGTCTATGGATGGTGGTGATCACTTAAAATCAGGTGATACACTTGTTCGTTTGGCTACAATAACATAAAAAACCTGTCATTTGTTTCAATTGTATGAAACTTGTCGTTACAAAAAAGAGGCGGAGAAATTATTTAAAAACTATACATAATTTAGTTTATTATAGAATATTAAATATTCCAATGGTCATTTTTTCAAAACTATGTATTTTAACGATATAAATATGGTGCTATTTTTATCGATATTTTAGTTTATTTTTTGCACTTTTTGGTAAAACGAGCAATTCTCTTTATATTTAAAAAAAATTGCGAATAAAGTTAAAAAAAAACTTTTAAAGCTGATACAATTAACACGAGATAAGTTAGAACAAAATTGTCACAGGATCTTTTGAAGTATACGTTAAATATACTACAAAAATCCGTACTCGCCACCATGATAGGTTAAAATCAGGAAAGACAATAATAATTATTTATTCTTAATTAAAAATACATTAAAAGTACTTAAAATGAAGTGCTCGAATTTTGAGGATTTTTTTATCTCGGCACATCAAACCATATTTAATGTTAGCAAAAAAAAAATAGTTTCAAATGAAACAAACACCATACACCACATATATACAAAGTACATGAATAATCGGTAGAGTGCCTTAAGCGCTCGCCTTAGTAGTCCGGTGAAGCTGTTAAAACCTTGCTAGGTCAATAGCGTAGTCAGTTCGAGAAAAAAAAACTACAAAGTACATTGAACTAGTAAAAATAGTCTGTTAAATAGCTTAATATGACAATAAAACTCATAAATTCGTTGGAGTTCGAACACTGTAAGCGTGCTGCTTACAATACTAAAAATTAATACAACTAACACTTGTGCGGTCTCTCGGGAATCCTTGAAGACTCTCACTGCAGAGCGTTACTGTAAAAGGAAATTTATGTAAGACTCGACGAGCAAGTTCGTGGCAACGAAGATAAAATATAAATCTGTGGAACTACTGTTCAATAAGTTTAAAGCTGGCTTAGAATTGTGTGTATTTTATTCAAATACAGTTAATTTATTACTTCATACGCATTTTATGACTTTATGTTTAAAAAAATCTGCATCGAAAAATATTATTTGTTATGGAATCTTTACCGGCCAGTACTAATATTTTTAAAGGAAAGTTTCCACAAATTCTTTATCAAACCATGTCTATGACATAAATTCAACATTGTACCCAAACGTATTCTATCTTTAGCAAAGAAAGAAAGAAGAAAGAAAATATGTTTATTGCAACAAATACACAGACAATATGATATTAGAATAATAGAGTAACAAATATGTATGTAACAGAAAAAAAATGTGCGTGCGTGCGTAGGCACGTGTAGGAGAATGAGAGTTACACTTCCTACGGAAGGGAGTACCTTCAGCCCTCCGAGCCCGCACATCAGACTAGGCCCCCCTCGGCAACGGCTCAAGCCTAGGTCCGTCCCCCCGGCGTGGAGCCCTTGAGTACGCTGCTCGCGCGATACAGTGACACAAAATGTTACATCACTGCGACAACATTACACATATCACCTCCACACACGTGCACGCATACACATGCAAGTGGAAAGGTTTTATTTTTTGCCCTTATCAAACTGAAATAGTTTAAGTTTAATATTATTCGATACGAAATATATATAAGAGTTGTTGAGGTATGTATGCTTGGTACACATATATGTTTCAACAACTCATATATGTATGAATAGTTAACGTACACCGTGGGGTTTTAGTCCGTGCGAGTCGGACATAACTCACCCTCTCCCCCGGGAGGGTGGCCGGGGGACGTATCCATAAGGGATTTCCCTACGTTAAAAAAAAAAACCTCATTTCTCTGGCATGTACATGGTAAGTAGGCAAGACCAGGGGTTAGGCGGGCGTAGGGATTGTGTAGGTAGGTAGGATTGGTAGGGTTAGGGTGTAGGTAGGGCAGTTGCTGGACAGGTAACCTCTGGCTTGCCTACCTACGTAGTGGCTAGGCAAGTCCAGGGTATTGGCAGGCGTAGGGCTTGAGTGAGGTAGGGTAGGGTTAGGATCGAGGGATGGGGGGGAGCGGAGGAGGAGTAAACCTGAATAAAAAATCAATTGCGGGTCGGTGGCGGAGCGGCTTTGCCTCTCCGTTGCTTGCCGAACTCAGGGACAAAGGGGCGGGGGCCCCGGACTCCCATTGCACGGGTTCGGCGGGCTGGGAGGCAGTCTCACAACCGGGCTGCCTCAGTCGGGTGTGGCGTGGGAAACGCCTGCCGCCAGGGGGTATTGCGGAGCTTGCTAACGACACTCCCATAGTGCGGCGTTGGTTGTCGTGGAGTTTTAGCCGGTTAAAGTCGGCGTATGGCGCCACTCCTGCGTGGCATCACAATGGCTGGTGGTCGGTTCAAGTCAGGCTCTCCCCCGAGGGCCTGACAGTCCATGAAGGATTTTCTCTCCACGTTAAAAAAAAAAAAGGGTAGCTCAGATAGGTCGCGAATTGCACGTATCAAGCAACAGCCAAAGCCGAGGTGTGCCGTGCACCCTTGAGCTAGTTGTCAAAATAAAATCGGCTGAGTGTCTTAAGCGGTCGCCTTAGTAGTCCGGTGAAGCTGTTAAGACCTTGTTTGGTCAGTAGCGTAGTCAGATCGAAAACAAAAAAAAAACCATCCCTCCGAGTAATAGTAACGATTGGCAATGAATTATAGGTATAGATATTATACTGCACTGTGCTTATCATAAAATGCAGTCATTGTGTCATGCTTCATTAACCAACATTAAACTACAGCTGAATGAATTCCGACCGACATCAGAATTTACCTCCAATATTAAAATGGAATGTCATATGTGAATATTGTACCAGCATGAGCTTCGGTAAACCGCATGAAGGTTAATTTTATACTTTTACATTTTATTGTTTTTGTTTTTCTATAAACACATCCAACAATAATGAAAAGTTTTATAACTTGTTTAGAGTGAGTTTTGTAATATATTCTAATAAATCTTCTATCTATCTATATTGGAAATAGAGTTCTTTTGAATAGACCACCTTTTGACGAGAATTCGATCAACTATTTGTATTTTTAATGCACAACGAAGCGGGCGGGAATCAACTAGCATTTATATGTAAATAAATAGCCTTGATTCGAGGGTTTCACGCTCCTTGCAAAATTTATGCGTGAAGAGAAAAGATTGTACACCTCATTATGGACTAATTTCGACTACTACACGACCACGAGTTTATAAAAAGGATCGAAAATAATCTATTGTTATGTTCTTTATAACGCAACTTTGGCTATACCTAACAATATATTGAAAAGAAGGTAAAATAAATATAAATTTCGAAAGGACCGAAATACACCAATAACTTCAATCAACTTTTCCGTACGTTTTTATTTGTACCTACAGTATTCGTTGGTTACTTTAATAAATAAGAATGGCGGAAAAATATTTCTATAAATGTTTTGTAGACCTCGCTTTCTTTTATAGATTCCCAATCATTTATATGATTCCTGTATATTATTTGTAAATATTCATATTCTTAGTTAAATAGTAACTTGACATCAATAGATATTCCCGTGAAATGGTATATATACCTTGGAAATAAGAACGGTTTTGCTAAGTACCTTTTTTTATGTCACAGGACGCAAACGTACAAGTGGGTCACCTGATGTTAAGTGATCACCACCGTCCATAGACACTTGCAACACCAGAAGAGTTGCAAGCGCGTTGCCACCCTGTGTTTGGGGAGGGGGAGGGGGGGTGGGTTTATCCGGCGCTCTCACCGACCGAACGAAACGCAATAATCCAAGCACTGTTAAATACTTCGCGTCGGTTTTCTGCGAGAGAGTGGTACCACAGAGTACGTTATATAAATAGAGGTCGCACTCGTTCTTTCCAATCAGCGCCTCTATAATATGACTTTCGAACTAACATTGTTGGTTATAAATGTACATTTATAGCTATGTATGTATGCATACAGCGGTACTGCGTAAATCGTATATAAGTTTTTGATCATTTTTATTTGTAATGAATATATTCATCGTAAGGCATATCTAAATCCAAGTATGTTTATGCAGGAGTCAATGTTATAAGTAGATCCGGACATAGATAAAATTGTTTGTGGGAGACAAGAAAATTTAAGGGAGCAAACTCTCGTAACAAATACGTAAACAAAGAGAATGAAAACAAAGAGTTGAAAATGGTCAGTTTGAAATGTCAAAATTAATTGTCATCCACCATCTTTTGTTATCAAATTTGCCAAAAATATTATATAACAGTGCCATCTAGGGAGTGGATTGATAACCAAAAATAGACGAGCCTTTTCCATACAATCCGATTCTGAGAAGTGAAAATAGTGTGAGTGGTACTACCCCGGGCGAGCCGACCCATTCATGCAGAAGCCAGTAATAGCTTCAGCGTGGCCCTATCACCTCCGATAAGGTGTGTGTGACTTGAGAAAAAGTTACTTGGTGGTATCAACAAATCTATTAATCAACTATTATCATTTTATCTAAATTAAATTGGACCAGTTATTTTTTAATATATTATCAAATCGGTCTATAAATATCAATTATTTTGGCCTGTCTTATAAATTATGCCTTAGGCCATAATTACCATATATAGCTAATTATTTTGACCAATTTAATGGTTTACCTTTAAGCACCTATTTTCTTTACTTAATAAATGATGCTCTTGACTTTGTTCTCTTAAAAACGGTTTTGTTTTTCTATTGAAACTACTTTATATCTAGGTTTTTTTTTGGGTTGTTTTATCTTAATATGATTTTATTACTACTAAACTTCTATAAGCCATTTATCCATTTTAAGTTGCCTTTGTTAAATTTATACATTAGCGCTTAACCTCTGTATAAAAGCGGAATGGTGTGTGAATTTAGACTATATGTAGTAAATGTTTTCAGTAGAAGTCCCATCAACATTTATTCAGTATTTTCAAAGATTAGTTGGAATAAACACAAAATACTTCATTTTTATTTCTATGTACAGACTACAACATTATAAACGTATATGTTAGTCAGTTATGTTTGTAGAAAAATTGCAAGCATACAGAAATATTGAAGCAATCTCTCTGTTCTTAATAATATTGCCGGCGTTATACCTCCAGGCGCCTTACTGACTCTGTGGGGTTTCTGGCTGGCTTCCAATTACGATCCTCCCCTAACAGTTGTATGTAGGCGATTTGGTGAAATGAATATGGAAGTGTATTCGTAAAACTGTTCAAGATTAAATGGATTACACTATATACTGCATTTTGTTAAAGAATTTAACAAAAACAATTGATAAAGCGAAAATATTTAGAGACAATCGCAAGTTAATTAGCTCACAGAATATAGTAAATTATTCTGATATATATTAATGACTCGCATACAAAAGCATACGGTCAAGTATGGATCTTTATCTTTTTTTTTTATTAACCCCCACACTCCTCGGACATACATCCGAGACCTTTTCTACTATAATATTTGTATATTTTTTTCTTCTTATTCATTTACTTTTATTACATTTTCCCTTTAGTCTACTTATTTTTATTTTATTATTCCTATTACACTTTAGTACATTTTTCTTTTTGGATTGAATTTATGATCTGTGATGTCCTTTTTATTGGTCTAAATTATTCTAATTTATGTTTTTCGTCACGATTTGTATATTTATTAATTACTAAACATATTCATTCACATTTTTGTTAAATATTTTATAAAAGTATAACTTTCTCTTTTTTATCACGCTTTTAACGCACCTGTATGTATGTATGTATGTTTGTAACCCACCCCTTTGAGCTCGATTTTGTCCTACTTTGAACGATCAGATTTAATTCAAACTTTGCACACCTGTCAAAGGTCGATGACAATGAAATAATCCCAAAAAAAAAGTTAATTTTTTTTACTAAAAAATGAAATATAAATAATAGTTTAAAAAAACTAAAAAAACATGCTTTCATAAAAAATCCAACTAAAAAACAGAAAATAAAATTTAATAAATTTGGATTAATAATAGTGTAAATTAGAAATAAATTGTATGTTTTTGTAAAAAGTGACAAAAAAATGATAAAAATACTGATATCTGGAGGTGCTGATATTAACAGTGACGCATGTTACATGTTAACATGTTTTCTGGTTTTTAGTTGGATTTTCTATGAAAACGTGTTTTTTTTTGTTTTTTTAAACTATATTTATTCTCTCTCTTCTTGATCTTAACCACTTGGTTACTGTCATAAAGGGGTGTCCACCAATTGCGTGATAGGAATGTTCAAGACAAAACTCATTAAATCTCACGTCGGGTGGGAGGTTATTTCTGCAATATCACGTAATTTTTTCGTACATAATTATGTAAAAATACAATATATTTTATTTTATTTCTTTGTATATGTTAAAATCCATGAATAGATGAATATCGTAATCTATCTATACATATAATAAAAATGTATAAGTAACGTGTCTGTATTTTTGCAAATTACGTGAAAAAAATTGTTGCAGGTGTCTAGGAATAAGTAATAAAATACGTTTCAATCATTTTTAGACATGTCTGTCTGTCTGTCTGTCTGTCTGTCTGTTTGTATGAACACGTATCATTTCTAAAGTACTGTGTTCATAATAAAACTACACCAAGTAAATCATTAAACATATATTCGAGAATAACTTAATCTTTGTTACATTAAAATCGATTCACTCTATCAAAAGTTATTGTAATTTTAACGACGACGTGACTTAAGTACGAGAGAGAAGTAGATAAGTAAATGGACTTAATACATTCAGATGACTTTATTAATCATTGACTTTACATAAGGTACCACGTGGACGAAGTCGCAGGCATAGCTAGTATAATAATAATTGTAATTATATGTAATAATAAAAAAAGGAAAACTAATAAAGCAAATTGTGTTTTTCTGAATAAATCCAATACCACGCGCCTACAAAAGTTTTCACTTCAAATATTATGATAATGATAAATCGTTAAAAACCAATTAGATCTCATTTCTATTTTTTCTTGTAACAGTATCATCATCATATATATTAATACGTGAAGCCTAAACTTTGCATCCCTTTTTAACGGAATTGGGCGAACGGATGAACGTGAAATTTGGCATAGTTAAAGTTCATATGGAGGAGAAGTGCAGAAAGCTATTTATTTTATATAAAATGCATTAGAAGTATATTACATTAATTAAAATATGCATAACTCACACTAATGCTTCAATTTTACACAACATATACACACATGTAAATAAAAAAGACATTTTGACATCTGTCAATAAAGGACTTGTATTTAAAAAAGGTTATGAAGGAGGTTGCTATGCTCGACTGTATGTATTATTTTACTCTTACGTTCCAATTACCCTTTTTCATTCTACATTCAACAATGATATTAACTCTAATAAAATTCAAAATTTAAAAAAATCAATGAATTATGGTCGAATGTCGACCACTGGGCGCCCACTACTATTAATTTAATATGTAATTTCTTATACAATTTGTATGTAGTTTAGAAAGACGTGTAACCGAAGTTACGTATCGTACGTTACATTGTAAATAATTTAAAATGTAACATTGTTTCGAAATAGAATCGAGTCACTGTACGTAACGTGTGTTACAGATTTAACGCGCAATAAAACTGTATCGTTGCTGTTTGCAACATTTATTTACTACCGAACAATACTGGGATACAATTATTGCTCATAATAAACGCATTTCTCTTATTGATTGTATAAGACTGTATATATACGACTAATAGCCGATTCCCGCACTCTTTATTGGGCGTTAAATTGACATTGGGTTAATTGAACCCAAGAGATAAGTAGTCTAGAATCATCTGCGAGAACTTCCTTATCCAACGGTTTAGTGATAGCATAGTCGATAAGTGATATTGATAACATAGTCGATAGGTGGTGTTGATAGCATAGTCGATAGGTGATGTTGATAGCATAGACGATAGGTGATTTTGTTAGCATAATCCATAAGTGATATTGATAACATAGTCTATAGGTGGTGTTGATAGTATAGTCGATAGGTGATGTTGAGAGCATAGACGATAGGTGATTTTGTTAGCATAATCCATAAGTCATATTGATAACATAGTCTATAGGTGGTGTTGATAGTATAGTCGATAGGTGATGTTGATAGCATAGACGATAGGTGATTTTGTTAGCATAATCCATAAGTGATATTGATAACATAGTCTATAGGTGGTGTTGATAGTATAGTCGATAGGTGATGTTGATAGCATAGACGATAGGTGATTTTGTTAGCATAATCCATAAGTGATATTGATAACATAGTCGATAGGTTGTGTTGATAGCATAGTCGATAGGTGATGTTGATAGCATAGACGATAGGTGATTTTGTTAGCATAATCCATAAGTGATATTGATAACATAGTCTATAGGTGGTGTTGATAGTATAGTCGATAGGTGATTTTGATAGCATAATCGATAGATGATATTGATAGCATATTCGGACACCGCATTCGGACACGGACTAAGATTGGAATCCTTGCAACTAAGACGGAGCTTTCGATGAAGAAAAAAATTATGATCATACGGTGGTAGAGATTTTTCCAAGTCCACCTGGCTACCACCCTCATACTATAAATCTGTCGCCAAACATTTTTTGGTGTGTTCCATCCGCCTGGCTTGATACTACCCTCAAATTTGAAAATTTTTACGGCAGATTCACTTGAGAGGCAGTCCGCCTTTCGGCTTAGCGTGTTTACCCACTTGGACTACACCGTCATTTAGTATCAGATGAGATTGTAGTCCAAATACTAAGACCTAATAAAGAATAAAAATAAAATATGCCGATGCGTCCAATCATTGTTTTATCTTTTTTTTTTTTCGAACTGACTACGCTATTGACCAAGCTAGGTCTTAACAGCTTCACCGGATTACTAACGCGAGCGCTTAAGACACTCAGCCGATTTTATTTTGACAACTAGCTCAAGGGTGCGCGGCACACCTCGGCTTTGGCTGTTGTCTGATACATGCAATTCGCGACCTATGTAAGCTAACCTAAGCTAAGCTAACTATTTATACATATATGAGTTGTTGAAACATATATGTGTACCAAGTATACATACCTCAACAACCCTTATATATATTTCGTATCGGATAATATTCTAAACTATTTCAGTTTGATAAGGGGAAAAAATAAAACCCTTCCTCCTGCATGTGGAAGCGTGTATGCGTGCACGTGTGTGGAGGTGATATGTGTAATGTTGTCGCAGTGATGTAAGATTTTGTGTCACTGTATCGCGCGAGCAGCGTAATCATTGTTTTATAGTAACTGGGTCTCAATGGAATTTATTCGAATGAATGGTATTTTCATTACACTCCCGAGTGAAGTAAGCGCAGATGTGTTAAACAAATCGCTTTTTTATTATTAATAGAGGTTTGCGAATAATGCTGGAATCGATAATTATGCTCGATTCAAATTTCAAATCGAATTACTATTCACTATCGAATAATTCGAACATTCCCACGCACCTAATTATTATGGAAATATATGTGAGAGCAGAACTATCAAGCTGATCGTCTTTTACTGCACCAGTGCCAGTCTTCCTTTATGTTTAGTTTGTTTGCAATCGTAGACCACATTCTAATTTTATATCCGGTGTGATTGTAGTCGAAATACCTAAACCTGTAAAGTACTAATAGAAAAAATAGAATGGATAAGATTGGAGTTAGTATATTGGAGAAAGTATGAACGCAATACTAGTGAGTTAGGAGATGAAGAGCTAACGTTATACGAGCGTGCCATTTCAAGGGATGAAAGTCGTATAAGTAGGACGTCGTTAAGTAAAAAGTTGTACGGATATAAAAGTATAGGAAGAGTCTAGTGAATGAAAGTAATGAATGTTAAGGTGACAGTTTATAGAGGAAAATAGGAAAAAAAACTCGTGTTGTGTTGACCCTAAAGAGGGGAAGCAAAGGAAAAAAAAGCAGAATATATGAGTCAATTCAAAAACGACGTCGCAAAGGGAACTGAAATTGGACATTAAAAGCGGTCTGTCTAGTGTTTATTTGTTTACTCATGCAATGTGTTTTTCCATTCGGTTTCCCGTGAATATGCCAAAACATGTATCTGAGTCATGTTGCCTTTATGGAAACGTTATTTCATAGAAAAACCTCTTTGGTTCATTTGTATATACACATTTACCTAAAACTTATTTTACATTAAGTGATGATTAGACCGAAAAAATGACGTCAAATTTAGAAAATGTCTCATGGCTTTCCAGGAAAATACCAATACATATATTATACTTGAAACTTTCTTTACGTTTGTATCTTTTAAATTAACAATACTATACGTTATTTTCGTGTAACTCTAACGGTTTATGCAACACATGCCGAGAAAACGTTTGATCGTAGGATTTTTTCCATCTTGGCACGCCTACTAGCTTTTGATCGCAGCTTCGTTCACGTAAATGTTGATTTGTTCTATCTTTTGGACTCGGCACATTTTTTCTAGATTAAAGATACTTTCCTTTCCTTTTACTGTTCTTTTATATGGACCCTCTGAACGGGCTCGTAAATGTTCACGACGATCGGGTAAGTAAATAAGGTATAAAAGCATAACAGTTACATTTTCGTATATATATTATTCAAAATCGTTAAGTAGTTCTAATGGGAAAAAGAAATAAGCATCCATCCTCACATATTTTCATGTTTATAAAAACATTTACTTACGGATTGTATATTTCTTATCAGAATGCCGTGAGCTTCTGGTGGTTTGCGAATTGCGTCTCTTATAGCGCATTATGTAATCTGAAACAAAAATTAATAAGTACAGTGTAGTAACTAACTAACATCAAATTTTATTATGCATTCTACACGATTGTTACCGTAATCAAGAGAGTAAAGAATGTAGCGAATGTTGGGTGCTGTGAAATCTTTGATTGTCCTTACAAGAAACTGCTAAAAGTCAGAGACTTTCCATCACATTTGAACTCCTCCTTCAAATATGTAAATAAAATTAAAACTCCTTGGTACACGTAAAGATAATTGAAACTCCTTGATGCATATAAAAACCTTTGAAACTCCTTGATGCGTATAAAGAGGTTTGAATCTCCTTGATAGACGTAAAAACGATTGAAACTGCTTGATACACGTAAAGCCAATAGAAACCCCTTGATACATGTTGAGACAGTCGAAACTTCTTGATACGTTTAAAGACAATTGAAACTCCTTGATACATTTCAACACAATTGT
This sequence comes from Antheraea pernyi, assembly GCA_015888305.1. NCBI lineage: Eukaryota > Metazoa > Arthropoda > Insecta > Lepidoptera > Saturniidae > Antheraea > Antheraea pernyi. The sequence continues at coordinate 449,454 of MU159032.1, forward strand.
ATCTGCTTGATACATGTAAAGATAAATGAAACTTCTTGATGCATATAAAAATCTTTAAAACTCCTTGATGCGTGTAAAGACGTTTGATAATCCTTGATAGCTTTACAGACGATCGAAACTGCTTGAAACACGTAAAGCCAATAGAAACCCCTTGATACATGTTGAGACAGTCGAAACTTCTTGATACGTTTAAAGACAATTGAAACTCCTTGATACATTTAAACACAATCCTTGATACATTTAAACACAATTGTAACTGCTCGATACATGTAAAGATAAATGAAACTTCTTGATGCATATAAAAATCTTTAAAACTCCTTGATGCGTGTAAAGAGGTTTGATAATCCTTGATAGCTTTAAAGACGATCGAAACTGCTTGATACACGTAAAGCTAATAGAAACCCCTTGATACCCTTGATTGAAACTCCTTCATACATATTTTTTTTAAATGAAGTATTTTCTGTGTATCCATGTAAGTCTCCGAAACTGATAAGCAAATTTTGACCAGAATTTTATTGGTAGATTAGTTAGTAACTCTATTAACACTTGGCTTTTGCTCGTGGCTTCACTCGCGTTGATGCAGACTTGATTTATTTTTCGGGGTAAGGACTTTTTTTCTGGATGAAAGATTCCGTATGTCCTTTTTTGAACCATTGACAATTCGTATTCAATATATCATGATGTTAGATTGAATGATTGAATGATGATTAAAAGTAACTATCAAATAAACAAAATAAAAATACTTTTTTCAATTTAGGCCTCGAGAATGTACTTATGTACGTTGAAACTACCACCGGTTCGAAAACAACCCACTCTTCGAGAAGAACCCACAAGAAACTCGATCTGGTTTATCATTTTAACATACTATAACACACATTACATATTATAAAACAAAGTCCTCTGCCACGACTGTTTGTCTGTCTGTTCGCGATAAACTCAAAAACTACTGAACGGATTTTCAAGCGGTTTTCGCCTGTAGATTAAGTGATTCATGAGGAAAGTTTAGATATATAATTTGGCAATGTTTTTTTTTATCAGGTTGGGATGACGTCCGGCGGTTCCGCTAGTATATATATAATATTTAAAATACAATTCACGTCACAATCACTTTTAGTGGATGCACAGAGAGGAGTCATTTCCAGACATCACCATCGTTCACAAATCGATCCACTCTGTAATAGCTTTTTGACACCAAAACCCGCATGACATGACAAAGAAACTCATATCAGCATTTATGATATTTGTAAATATTACATATTAAATTTTGAGAAAATTAAATTCAAATTCGTTAATATAAAAACAATGACGTAAAATAACATTAAAATTATGACCTCACTTATAAATGTCGATGTATTTATAAGAGGCAATTCGCTCATAATTTATCTGATGAAGACAGACTTTGATTGGCCAATTCCTTTGCGTTTATAGATCAATTAATTATAGCTGTATAAAGTATTACAATATAATGGAAGATATTAATTTCCTTTCAAATGAATCATCTCTTTCGAGATACTTAATTTATTTTATTTTAAACTAGCTCGTACTCGTGACTTCGCTCTTGGACATCGTTGTCATGGGACCTAGACGTTACATTGGAATTAATTGTGAGTTGTTTTTGATTTTTTATAAATCTTTCTTTATACCACGCGACCACTGCGCCACCTAT
>MU159033.1:0-28493 GCA_015888305.1 Antheraea pernyi
TTGTACTCCTTTTTAAATGCGCTGATGTTAAATGATGCTTGCATTGTTGCGTTTCCTTCAGTCAGTGAGAGCGCCAGAGGTCCACTTCCCCTCCCTTCTCGTTCCCCCCAAACACAGGCTGGCAAGGCACTTGCGACTCCCCTGGTGTTGCTAGTGTATATTGCTAGTGGATGGCGGTGATCACTTAACATCAGATGAGCCTTCTGTTCGTTTGCCAGCTATGATATAAAAAATACTAGGTTCCTGCTAACAACTCCAAGCTTTAGTTATCTTGTTATGGCACAAAGTTTCATCTTGTTGGTAATTTTAAAAAATCATTCACAATAAGGGATAGAAAGTTATTTTATGGTAATAACTTGAGTATTGTATAAACATTGTAGTTTGCAAACGTAAAGTGCGGGAAGTATGACAAATAGAGAATATAAACAAAGGTTTTGACTCATTGATGATATGGAAAAAAAACTATTTTCAATTATTTTTATTGGTCTATTTTCTTAAGTTCGTTAAAAACTACTAAACAAAAAAGAAAATGGGTTAACTAACAGAGGAGAAAAAGGTACTTTTCTCTTCGCTTATTTATAATATATGGCTTTGGGTGGTAGGGTTTTACAGTCTAACTGGGTCGCAACCATTATGTACGAGTATATGGCGAAAAAGCCCGTCGTAGTGATTCGCATCTGCAGGTCGCGTTTCGGGATCAGCCTGTGCATATCCAGCCTTTCGCAGGCCGGCAAAACAGCGGCGACCGACGATGGATAGATTCTCTCTCGGTGGTCGCCATTGTTTTTTCATTGTACTGTGGTTACCATCAGGCATAGTGCAGTCACTTTGTTGTGCTACAATAAAAAAAAGATTTCTTAACTACAATAAGCTATTTAACTAATGTTTAAATATTATTAACTCAGTAAATTCAAGTATAGGTTGATATGCATACAAGAGACATCAGCCCGTATATTAATATTTATACTTCTTGCTCTGCTCGTGACTCCGTCCGTGAAACCTAATGTAAAAAAACACAGTGACTAATAAAGTCATCTGAGCATATGCGGTGTTATTACAAAAAAGTTAAATACGTATTGAACCCTGGCTTTAAAAAGGTCTTGTATTAAACGCACCGCGGTCGCTGAATGTTCGCCATCTTGCTCTTTTGTCTCGCTTTGGTTATGTTAAGTTAAGACTTGCGAAAAGAGATAACGCGAACTTGACTCGGGCGAGCGCAGTGCATTTATTAGGAGTCTTTTTTAAACCAAGTATTTAATACGTATTTAACTTTTTTGTAATAACACTGATTAAGTCTATTTACTTATTTAATAAGAAAAAGTATTAATATTTAAGTACTGAATCGTATCAAATTGCGATTACCCATCTCTACCTTTATATTACCAATACCAATATTACTAATACCAATTAAGGTTCGAAGAAGCAAACACGCTTGTACATCACCTGATTTCACATGGTCAATCTGTTGCTAGACGTCAAACTTAGACTTCTTACTATATGTTCTTACTATATGTATAAAATATATAGATTACATATAGCTTTTTACGTAAAGTTTCGAAATGGTTTTATAGTTTGTTCAGGAACGCTAACTTATCGTTTAAAGAGAACGGAGTCCTAAAAATCAGACCCTTTATTTTTGGCAACCAATCTTCTAGATTGTTACTGCCACTGTCGAGTAGGTAATCGTATATCGAATATCTTGTGATTATTTCAATGTTCTAACAAGATGGTGGCTCCCTTGTTAAAACTTTCCAGGGAGTTTTTGTGGCATATCAGAGTCTATGCTCCGTGGGATTATTTCCCAACGACTTCACGTATGCACAATAACCGAACTATGTTACGTAAAACACCACGTACAATTTTTTTTTATGTCATAGGAGGCAAACGGACAGGTGGGTCACCTGATGTTAAATGATCACCACCGTCCATAGACACTTGCAACACCAGGGAAGTCGCAAGTGCGTTGCCAGCCTGTGTTGGAGCGGGAGAAGGGAAGCGGAAGGGGAGAGGAGGAAGGGGAAGAGAGGTGGGCCTCCGGTGCTCTCACTGACCGAACGAAGCGCAGCAATGCAAGCATTGCGGAAGGGAAGAGGAGGAAGGGGAAGAGAGGTGGGCCTCCGGTGCTCTCACTGACCGAACGAAACGCAGCAATGCAAGCATTACTTAGTACGTACATTACGTGAGAGGGTGGTACTACCCCGGGCGAGCCGACCCATTCATCCTGAAACCAGTAATAACTTCACCGTGGCTCTACCACCTACCTACCTAAAGAGTCAAATAACACAAGATTATGAATAAAATGTAAAATCCACTACATGCCCACCATTTTATTTACGCAGTTGTGTTGTATTTTAAATTAAACAAAGAGTTCATTTTTATATGTTATAGTTTGTTAACTATATACATGGTTAGGTAATCGTCAAATTTTACGTGAAACTAGAAAGAGGTTTGACTATTAAAAACAAAAAAAAAAACAAAACTCCGTTGTGTGATATAAATTGGGTATAACAAGAAAATAATAATAAAAAGCTATATACAACAATTCTTCGGTTAAAAAACTCATTATAAAAACTTCTTTAAGTATAAAAAATAAATTGATAGATAAACTAAAGGCGTTAATACCAGAACGCTCGTGCAGATGTGTTCGATAGAGACAATCGTGTAAACCGCAAGTATGAGTAAGACAATCGATGTGGCAAAAATAAACGAAAAGTCAAACAGCCGAGATGATGTCACGATCGCAAGTCTTATAGCGGTCAAGGGTACATACACTCGAGATAAAATACATGAAATGTCGATAAAAATATATCAGAGAATTAACTAAATGCCAGATGTAATATTCCTGTACAAGATCATATATAAAATACCGCAACCGTTGGCAATATCGTCTGCGTTAAATTTTAATATATAGTAACAGTAAAATACAGTCTAGTGCCACCTAGTGGATAGTTATAGTAAAATTGATAACATAAAAACATTCTCAATTAAAAAATGCTTCAATATGCCAATTCTCATGAACATCGTTTAAACGCTGTTGAAGTTTATTGATCTCAGATACACACAAACATTGCTTTTTATGTATATAAAACATTTTTCATGAACGAAATACGTCTCAAAAATTATTCTTTACTCACTGTCATTATCTAAAATTAAAAAAAGAAAAAAATATATGATCAAGTTCAAAGACAAAGGATTTTTTAAAATTCATATAATAATTGTATCTACATATTTCAATTTCACTTTAATTAAAATATTTAATAACAATTCAATCAGTACGCGCCTTATACTCTTTCTCATAGTTAAAATGTGGAAAACCTTTTAATCTATTGAATTCAAATTCTTATTGATCATAAAAATACAATTAAATACACTTACTTGATAACAATAACATTTAAATACAATTAAAAAAAACTCGAGCCAGTCATAACGACAGAAGTGAAAACTCAAAACAATGTAATAACACCTGTTTTGAATTTTTAAATTAATTATAATTTTGTTTATTGAAATTGTTAACCCTAACGCGGTTTCCATATCTGTTGGCAGTCGGAGCAATAATTATATACATCTTTATAAAGTCTAATAATCAATGAAACGCATGATGAGCTATAAAATGTTAATATTACATGTGCACAGGCCCCTATACTACACGTCACTAGTCTGATGCAAGTCGTTAAAGCGCAATACGGCCGGTCACACTTACTAGCATGTCATGACGCCAAATTATAAAGTTGTCTTCTGCCAAAAATACCGCTCAACATGCCTAAAGAAGTTTTCTTTCTTTTATTTTTGAAATTATTGAATAAATAGTAATTGGTCCATTCCGCGTCAGTCTTGTTTTTGTGCTTTTGTATATACTATGTACTTGGCACAGATTATATCGCATCGCGTTCGATCATTCCCTTTACTATCGTCCTTTAGAAAGTTCTCAGGGTGATGTGGCCGCGTGGGTGTAACGTTTGTAATGCTGAACGTTTGACGCAAGCGGGCGCCTACTCACCTCACTGTTCAACCTTATTTGTTACACATTTTTTTACGGTGACACGTGAACTCTGTATTAACGGAATGTATTGGGAATTTGGAAGAGATAACAGCACTTTGTCACAATTTTAAAGAATTTTGTTTCGAACGGTTACAGTTAATTTTAACTTGGTATAATCGTTACGTAATCACAGCATTTTATGTGGCCATTAGCTTATATTTTTCTGGTTTTCTTTTAAGGTCTAGTAAAAAATGTACAAATGATTAAATATTGACGTTTTAGCGACATTCTAGTTTTAAATTCAATTCATTGCATATTATAAAACAAAGTTCTCTGCCCTGTCTGTCTGTCTGTTCGCAATAAACTGAAAACCTACTGAACGGAATTTTATGCGATTTTTACCAGTAGATAAAGTGCAGGTATATATTTCGACAAGTTCTTTTTAATATTAGGGCGGTACGACGTCTGCCGGGCCCAGTAATACTATATATAATCATGAAGAAAACAAACAGTGCTTCCATCTATTGCATATTAGATAAACTTTATTATCCCGAAAAGTTGCAATATTGTTAAAATTCGCCATATTGTGGAAGCAGTTACAAACAAATAAATAATTTATAAAAGATTAAAATATTTGTGAACCAAAATAGAATTTAACCTAACAATTAAATTTAGGTAAAGAACGCATACGTTCGTTATAGAAATTTTTAGAATTCATATTGAAAAACTGTTTATAATTGAAACGCTTTAAAAATGTATGTGGTCAGTTTGGCACACCATGAACATCGTCGCGTTTGTGACCAATAGAGGGCAGTAAAACGAAGAAATAATACAAAACGTTTAAAAATCGACATTTTATATTTTAACCAATATAAGTACACGTTCGTGGAATAGTTACTTTGGGCTAACGCTTACTTTAACTCACGACTTCATTTACGTAGAAGGTGAAAAAAAAATAGCCTACAGCCTTCTTCAATAAATGAGTTATCTGACACTGAAATATTTTTTTAATCGGACGAGTAGTTCCTGAGATTATCGCATTCAAGCAAACAAACTCTTCGACTTTATAATATTAGTATAGACTATTAAAGTATTACCATAAAATATTTTGCAATGTAGTATATCAGCTATGTTATATATATATATATGTCAAAAGGAGGCAAACGAATTGGGGAAGGGGAGGGAAAGGAGAAAGGGGAAGGGAAAGGAGGCATTCTATAACATAGGTGCATATGTAAAACCTCATCGATATACCTATAACTGATACAGTGTACTCTGGCGTTATATTAGATTAGTTGTTCGGTAGTTTTTTTTTAAACAAGTTATCTTTGCTGTGTCGTAAATCTGTAAAATATCTTCCGTGCAGCGTTTTCAGGCTTGCTAAGGCATTGCGCCTTCCAAGAGAAACATGAAAAGGTATTGCGACATTACTGCCAAGAGTGACTTCCATAATATATTCGCTTACGTTTTGACGTTATCTTACTTCTGTCTCTTTTTGCTTTAATAACAATAATAAACAAACATCGGCCGTGACTCTAATGTAAACAGAGGCATGTCGAAAATGATGCTATCTGACAGCGAACCTTGTTCGTGACGAATGACTAATAAGCTGTCATGTAAGTTTGATTGAATATGAAATTGCACAGACGTTTCGGCGACGACACCCTGTAACATACGCTTAACCATTTACGAAACTACTGATATGATATGTTTCATCCATCTCGAAAAAGTGTGTTACATCTAAAGAAATCAGTTGTTCCTCAACCTTTGTGGTGTGAAAGATCAAAATCAAAATATCCTTTATTCAATTTAGGCCCTCAGAAGGTGCTTATGAACGTCAAAGCCACCACCGGTTCGGAAAGCAACCCAGTCATCGAGAAGAACCGGCAAGAAACTCGATCTGTTTTATCTTTTCATGTTATATATTTTTACAAAACATAACTATTTACATTCGTTATTAGTGGATGCACAGAGAGGGGCGTCATTTCCAGACATCACAATCGTTCACATATTGATCCACCCTATAATAAGCCTTTAGATATTAAAACCCGCTTGACATGGTTCATGAACTAACTATCAGGCAAATCGTTAATGTGTTTTTGGACTTAGTTATAAAACCTAACACCTATTACCTACAAAACTGTTTTTGGACTTATTAAGCCTGAAGCATGGAACGACTAATTTGTTGTTTTTTCTAGTATAAAAAATTTAAAAATTTGCTGATAAAATATTAAAGAGAACTCGGTCTGGGTTAAGTAACATCCATATAAAATAGAATCGAATAACAAAACTACATTGTACCATTATATCACAAAAATCAGGGTGTGTCGTAAAGATACAAGATAGAAGTAGGCGGAGCTAAAAATGCCGCCTGGCTAAAACCTTAAACCTAAAACTTTTGTACTTTAGTTTAAAAAAATCAACAAAAAGCCGATCGTGTGTTGTTTACAGACGGTCACCCATCCAAGTATTGACCGCGTCCGACGCTGCTTATGGTGATCGGACGAGAATCGGTGTTTTCAACACTCTACCCGACACGAAGTTTCATTTTATCACTTTTCGTCACATAAAACAGTTACGCGTAGTATAGTGCTTGTGTACACGTAATTATGATATTTTGATTCTGACTAGTATTTCCTAAGATTACCCCCTACAACCTTACAAACTCACAAACTATATACCTCTACTATATACCTCTTTATAATATTAGTATAGATTTACAACCTCGATTTTGATACATTCTTCATTGGTGCTCCGATCCTATTGGTCTTAGCGTGGTGATATATAACCTATAGCCTTCCTCGATAAATGAGCTATCTGGCACTGAAAGAATTTTTCAAATCGAACCAGAAGCTCGTGAGATTAGCGTGTTCAAGCGAACAAACTCTTCAGTTTTATAATATTAGTATAGATTTAAAAATTACGCACGTTAAACATTTATCTGTTGTGGAACTTCGTAGCGTACACTAATTAATCGTAATATCGAAGCCCTTAATGGTTTTATATCGTATTATTCATATATTTACACTCACGCGAAGCAGGGATGGGTCGCTAGTGAACTGCGAAATCTGAATTAGACACAAACAGGTTGGATTTTTGTCAAACTAGATGGCGCTGTAAGATACGCAGCGTGCGCTGTCGTCGTTCGCGAAATAAACCCAACGTGAAGGGAACCCAAACACAAGCGTGAAGGACTAAAAACAAAATCCTATAATAATTATATTCTAGGCAAGAGCTAGAAAATATAATTATTACGTAAATGTCAGTATTCAGTTCAATATAATTACTTTTCTTTATAATATTGTGTCGTGTAACTTTCGATTAATTACAATTTTAAGTGACTTTTTTGGCGGGACTACTGGGTGTGTCTAGCTTGCCATTTTATAAAATGACTGAGGATTTAGATAATGTATGATAATATATACAAAAAATAACAAAATATCTCATGATATTCGTTGCATGGATTTAAGGACTACATCTTTTTTTTTTATTTAGTATTGGTTTTAAATTAATCATGTGAATGAGATATATCTTAAATAGAAGCAAGATAGTCGCTATTATAGACATTAATGAGGCAATATTTCCTCTATTTTTATCATAAAACTCTTTTTTTTTGTGTATGTAAGAATGGAAATACGGGTACCATTCCCGTCACAATTATTGTGAGATCTACAAATGATGGTTCCAAGTCTGGGTGTATTTTGTGTTCATTTATGTTTATAGAATAAAAGCGACACTCGGCGTTATATATACGGGATTTTTCTATAATAAAAGACCAGTTGAGAGTAAAAAGATCAAATACGTAAATACAAAGAGTATTTTAACATTACTAATTTTACGGGTATCGTTTTAGTATATTTAAAATGCATTAAAAAGTATGAAAGTCCTGAATCGCGCTATCAACATTTTTGTAAACGTGCAAATATATACAGATCGAGTGATAGGGTGAGCTGGGGGTCAGTCGCCTCGGAGGGTGGCAGTCTTGTCAAGCTGCGTTAATTTGACATGCATTCAGATGTACGCCCCACGTTTGCGGGGATGTAATATCGCTCGCGAGACGATACAATCGACACATCGATTCCAAATCTTGGATAATAACAACGTTCAGGGTTTGGTTTCTGTGTTAACTCACTCCGAGGACGACAACGCATTACCAGCTGACTTGATCCCCTTTTGTTTCCCATAGACATAAAACATTATTTGTGTTACAGAGTTCATATTAAACTTTGCTAATTCTCTTGTTATTTTGTTTCACTCTACGTCTGTGTTGGGAACCAACATAAAGTATTTTATTTGACAACGAGCGGTGCCTGCGACTTCGTCTGCGTTGAAGTTTATGTAAAGCAGTAATCAATAAAGTCGTCTGAATGTATTAAGTCCGTTCACTTGTCTACTTTCCTCTCGTACTTACGCCGCGTCGTCATTAAAACTACAATAACTTTTGACAGAGTGCACCGATTTTAAGGAAACAAATACTAAGTTACTCCCGAGGATATGCTTTACGATTTTCTTTCTGAGGTTTTATTGTACGGGACTTTAGCAGTGATGCGTGTGCATACAAACAGACCGACAGACAGACATTTCTAAAAATGATTGGAATGTATTCTATTATTTATTCCTAGACACGTGCAACAATATTTTCACGAAAATTGAAAAAATAGAGACACGATAGAGATATATATCAGATGTATTGGCAACACCGCGTGGGATGTGGTGGTGGGTCGCGGCGTTCCATACATCCTAATCCTTTCAGATTTTTGTACTGTGCTCACATATTTTAATTAGATACGAGCTTAAGTCTATTCTGCATATTTATTTCATCTACTAGTCTTTAAACAGTTCAAACCTAAGGGTTTAAACGGTCTGATTAACTGGTAACACACCTTAACCCTTAAATACATATCGTTGCCAATTGTCTACATTTCAGTTCCATTTGTCTGTTTCCGAAGACACGTTAATTACTGTAGAAAAAATACAATTGCTTCTCTGTATTTCATTCATAAATAATATTAAAATTCCAGTACTAATAAAGAACGTAACGTACAGTTGTTTACGTTTACAAGATTTTAGTAATAAATGCATATTGTTCCAATAGTCTACATATAATTATTTTCAAAATAAATACTCGATATTATTATGTGGTTTTTTTAGTTTACTTTATACATAACGTACGGCCACGTTCATGTAAAAAACGATGTTCTAAAATTCAAAACAAAAAATCATGCATTTAAGAGTTTTAAGGTATTAAAAACTCACCCGTTTACTATCGAAAACTTACAATAAAAATTCATTGATTCGTTCATATAATAAGTTTTTAAAGATTTTTTCCACTTTTTATACATCGAGAACGGAGTTCCAATTTTGCTGTTTTTAGTATTTTTATGATCTTCATATTTTATTTGAATATCTAGAAAAATTACGTGAAATAATAGGAACGACTAAAATTAGATTTGGCTCATTCTCGAATGTAACGTTATTTTTATATAACACCACGCGTTCAGTTAAGTACGTTTACTTGGTGTGGAGCGTGGGGTAAACGGTGTGTTGTTAATGTTCTTTCCTCTGTGTATAATCAAATCAAATTAAAAATAAAACTTTATTCAATTTAGGCCCTGAGAAGGCGTTTATGAATGTCAAAGCTACAACCGGTTCGGATGAACAACCCACTCATCGCGAATAACCGGCAAGAAACTAGATCTGGTTTATCTTTTAAACATATGTATCTTCTCTTTATATATAAATTTCTTCTGTACGTGTGTATGTCACTGAACTCGTCCTAAACGACTGCGCCGATTTTGATGAAATTTTTTTTGCGTGTTCCAGTGGATCCGAGAATGGTTTAGATCCACAGTTGGACCCGATAGGTAGTACTGTGGTTGAATTTTATTATTTTTGATTATCAAAGCAGGACTATATCCGCGGGGCCCGCTACTATATATGGATGTACAGAGATGAGTCAATTTCAGACATCACCATCGTTCAAATATTGATCCACTCATAGCCTTTTGACACCAAAACCCGATTGACATTTCGCTTAAACTTACAGTCCGACAAATCGATAATATGCTTTGGGACTTTGTTGTAAAACCTAACACTATTATATAGCATAATAAACGACACAGACGAAGTCGCGAGAATGAACTAGTATTCAAATATTTTATAAATGAAATTTTAATGGTATTCAATTTCGTTCGAACTAGCTATGTTAGGGTACGAAGCGGTTGACATTGGTAACGTTGCCATGACATGAGGCATACATGGTCATATATCACGGTCAGCTTACATCTGCTCAAGATTAACACATGTCTAGTTTAATATATTATCGATGCGTGAAAACTATTTTACTGTCTCCAAAAAAACACACACACAAATCTTCTTAATGCAAGTTGAGTTTTTGGCGATCTTAGTCTGCCGTGTAGTGGATTTTATATTTTATTCAGAATCTTGTGTATATGACTGTATATTTTGTAATATTGGAAGTATTTTACGTAATATAGTTCTGTTAAAATGGACAAGTAAAGTGGATGGGAAATAAAACCACGAAGCATGAATCCTGAGATGCTACAAAAACTGCATGAAAATTCTAACAAGTGGGCAACCATCTTGTTAGAACTTTAAAATTATCACAAGAAACTCATTATATTTTTCACCTACCCGACAATGGTTGCCAAAAATAAAGCTAAATAAATAAACATGCACGATGTTATTACAAAAAAAAGTAAATACGTATTGAACCCTGGCTTTAAAAAGGTCTCATATTAAATGCACCGCAGTCCCTGATTGGTCGCCATCTTGCTCTTTTCTGTCGCTTTGGTTACGTTAGGTTAGACTTATGATTTTGTAGCGGAGCATGCTCGCGCTGTCCCGCGACACTCCCACAGTGTGGCGTAGGTTGTCGTGGAGTTTTAGTCGGTTGAAGTCGCCGAAAGGCACCGGCAGCTGCGTCCCAGCACGCAGTTGGCGGTCGACTGAGCTCAGGCCCTCCCTCGGGGGCCTGACAGTCCATGATGGATTTTCTCTCCACGTTAAAAAAAAAAAGGTTACACTTATGAAAAAGGATAACGCGAACTGGCCTCGGGCGAGCGCGGTGCATTTATTAGGAAACTTTTTTAAACCAAGTATTTAATACGTATTTAACTTTTTTTTAATAACACGGGCAGGGTTTCTCTATTGTACTGTAAATAAAGGATCAATTATGGTTGTCAATTTCTATCCCCGATTTACTTGGCGTTCTCATGTAAACATATTGAGAAATAAATATTGTATATATATGAGAATTTATTTATATACATTACTAACTGTGCCCGTGACTTCGCCCACGAGAAACCTTACATAAAAAACAGTGACTTATAAAGCCATCTCAAGTTATTAAGTTCATTTACCTATCTACTTTTCTCTCGTACTTAAGTCGCGTCGTCATTAAAATTACAATAACTTTTGATAGACCAAACCGATTTGAATGAGACAAAGACTTAATATTACTCGAAGATATGCTTTATGATTTCCTTGAAAAAGTTTTATCATGAACGCAATTCTTTAGCAGGGATGCGTGTTCAAACAAACAGATAGACAGATATTACTCAAAATGATTGAAATGTATTTTATTCCTTATTCGTAGACTCCTGCAATAATTTGTTTTGATGAAATTCTAAAAAGCGCAGTCACGTTAGATTTTCGTTCTTATTATATGTTTTGGGGCGTGTTTAATATGATATAAACGATAAATTAAAAACGGTATTTGCAATCGAGACTTTTAATATGGACATGGGAGTTTTTGACGGGATCTTGGTCTGTCATGTAGTGGATTTTATTTTTTATTCATAATCTTGTGTTACTTGACTCTATATTGTGTAAAATTGGTGGTGTTTTATGTAATATAGTTTGTTTATTGTGCATAAGTGAAGTGAATAGAAAATAATACCACGGACCATGAATTCTGAGATGCCACAAAAATTCCATGGAAAGTTCTAACAAGTTGGCCACCATCTTGTTAGTTCATTGAAATTATATCAAGAAACTTGTAATATCGATACTCACTTGACAATGGCAGTGATGGTCTACTAGAAGACTGGTTGCCAAAATGGAATGGAAGAAGAATTTGTAATACTATTAACTACTCGACAATGGCAGTAATAATCTAAAAGATTGGTTGCCAAAAATAAAGTTAAACAAATAAAAAAAATATATAGACATGTATGTTCAGGAAAATATATATATTCGTCTGTAGTTGAATATGTCGTTCATATTCAAAAAGACCAGAGACAATATAAATTGCCAGCACGCTGCATATGTATAGTTATAGATAGATTACCAGCCAAATTATGGATTGTTTTATATGTGTATCATTTATTTACAGGTACTAAGGCTGCAAAATGGCGACTAAATCTTACAGTAAACACAAAGAATATAAAGAATATTCGACGAGCGGAACCGTGCCTTATACAGACGAACAATTCGGTAACATTTTTGTTTTCGTTATTTTTTTTTTTATATCATAGGAGGCAAACGAACAGGTGGGTCACCTGAAGTAAGTGATCACCACCGTCCATAGACACTTGCAACGCCAGGGGAGTCGCAAGTGCGTTGCCAGTCTTTGTTCGGGGGGAGGGAGCTAAGGGGAAGGGGAAAGTGGAAGGGAAGGGGAGGTGGGTCTCCGGCGCTCTCACAGACCGAACGAAACGCAACAATGCAAGCACTGTTACTTCACGTCGGTTTTCTGTGAGAGGGTGGTACTACCCCGGACGAGCTGACCCATTCATGCTGAAACCAGTAGTAGCATCAGCGTGGGTCTACTACCTACAAGAAAAAAAATTAAAAGATTAAATGAAACTAAAATCGAGTGTACTTGCTTATTGCTTGTACGTCTCGTTCAGTTATGAGGTCAAATAGGTAACTTGACGCTTGAGGGTTCAAATTGATGATTACACTGAAGAATTATAAAATATAAGTGAAAACATTACCGCAGTTTTTAGTTAGTACACTGTCGAGCGTAAATTCGAATCCGTGTGGCTCAGTAGGCACTTTCTGTGAAGGATGTCATGGTGAAAGCATAGCATGATGGTTTTTCCGTCTGACTAGCTACAAATGTCTAGTTAAAAATCTGGCACCAAGCAACTGTTGCTGTATTCCGGCAGCTGAACTCGAGAGTTGGTCCGTCTTAGTCTAGCGTGTTTACCACCTCAGACCCCATCGTCATTTGTCATCAGATGGGGTTGTGATCAAATGCTCGCCTACGCATATTATTAGCCAAATTAGCCAGGCGGAGCTAAAAATGGCTCTGGTATGTATATTTTGATTTATGATTTTTCTTTCACCACGCGCTCCGATTCAGTTGCAAGTATTCCAACCTACGTCCATCGATGCTGTACCTCAAATGGTATCAACTTAGCTATCATTGTTTCAAGATTCGGTCTAGTGTAGGTGTCACCACTATCGATGTCTAGTTGTCTATACCGTATTCAACAAACTTAGTAGTAGTAGTAACAAACGCGAATAAAATCGCGAGTGGTTACTGGTATAATATTTATGTAAAAGTTTTAGAACTTTTGGTCTTTTGTTTACATATTGTCTCACGGTAAAATGAATAGGCTTTATATGTATTTGCACTTAATAGAAACACCTACGTGTGGTGGTGTTCATAAATCGTCACTGTTTTTTCCGAACTGACTACGCTATTATTTTACCAGCGAACTATTGAATACTCTAAGTTATTAGTTTTAACAGAATAAAAGTTGTTTTTCGAATGTATGTTTTTTGAACGGTTTAATTAGTTATAACTTATTAGGTGCTGTTTTTTTTAAGTGAAAACTTTTTAAGTGCGTTTAACCATTTTTTTTTGGTAGGAGATAAATTTATGATCTCGCGTCATGACATGCTAGTAAGCGTGACCGAATGTATTGCAGGTGCACGGCTTGCGTCAAGATTCACGACGCGCAGTATAGGGACCTGTATACCTCTAAATTGTTATTTTATAATGAGATTGTGCAGCCCGTCATTTGTTTAAGTAATTAATAAACTGGATGTAATTATTGCTCAGAGTACCAGTAGTTATGAACTCCAGAATAAAGTTAATAATTTAAATTTACAGATTATGAAATTTAATGAATTGACCCTATAATTGATTTATAAATTCCAAAAAGACCATAGTTATTCCATTATTCTGAGTTTTCACTTCTATCGGCAGTCCTTATGGCCGTCTAGACTTTTGTTTTTGGCAACCAATCTGCTAGTGGATTATTACTGCCATTGTCGAGTAGGTAATCTCGAGACAAGTTTCTTGCGATCATTTCAGTAAAATAACAAGATGGTGGCCATCTTGTTAGAACTTTCCAGGGAGTTTTCGTGGCAAATCAGAATTCATGATCCGTGGTATTATCTCCCATCAACTCCACTCGTGCACAATAACCGAACTATATTGTTTAAAACACCACCAATATTACAAAATATAGAAACAAATAACACAAAATCATTACATAGTATAAAACAAAGTCCTCTACCGCGTCTGTCTGTTTGTTCGCGATAAATTCAAAAACTATTGAACGGATCTTCATGCGGCTTTCACCAGTGCATACAGTGATTCATGAGGAACATTTTGGTGTATAATTTGTCAAAGATTGTTTTATAATCAGGGCGGGACAACGTCTGCCGGGCCCGCTAGTTATGAATAAAATATAAAATCCACTACATGACAATCCTAGATACCACCAAAAACTCCAGATTACATCGTTTTCGTTATATTATTTACTGTTCACAATGAGGTCGATTTTTAACGTTTAAAAATGTGTATACTGTTACAGATATGATAAAATCCGAACTCCTACCGAAGAATAGCAAGTTGAACTCGCTGGGTCGCGCGGGTACCGGCACCAGGGAGTACCATTACGAGTACAAGGAGGAGACACTGCCCACAGGGAAGTACGACAGGAAGGACTTGCACACTGTTGAGGTGAGCTTAACTCCAAGTTGATGCCCCAAGATGATAAAACAGTTCAATACTTCTTTCCTTTGTTTCTCGGCCGCTTTTCTTTATTTATTGGTAAAATCGACCGCATGCCGTCACGGTAAACGACATGACGCCTTCTTATGCCGTCATGTCTCCTCTGCGTCAGAGCTCTTGATTCCTTTGTGTGCGTGTATACAATTAGTCGGTCCTTTGTTTGAGCTGTGTACTATTTACTGACTATTACAATTTTAAATATGAAAAATATTATACCCCTCTCCGTGCACACAAATTGCTTAATAGGTTACATAGTTTTTCTTCACGTATTTATATGATTGATAAGTTTTTTTTTTTAAGTATCATCATCAGTATTATCTGATCGACGAATTATTTTCGATATGATATTTTAAACTACAATGTTAATTTTCCCGAACTTTTAACAAGGATTTACTTTAAAATATCCACGAAAACGACTCGAAGCCTGCGGTTGTTTGCACCACAGCCAGTTAAACATAACTACGCAAAGATATCTGTTTTACATAGAAGTTTTAATGTGTATGATACGAAGTTCCATCATATTGAGTTATTCACGCACAACAGGAATATTTTTATCCAGATACTGACTTAATTAATTAATATTGGTAGGATAATGGATCGGGAAAGTCGATCAGGAATATGTGAGATACGCTTTCTTTCTTTCTCACTAATTTGAATGTACAACGCTATTATTTGAATATAGGTACTTCATAAAATGTAATAAATATTACCTTGTTTGCAACTGAGTCGTTAAATTTGAAAATGAGCTAAATGCATTTTTATTCGTTCATATAACATGTTCAATCTTATTAGGATTCCCAGTTTTTATACACCGAGACCGAAGTTGAAGTTTTGCCGTCGCATAAGGTTTTTAGATTATTTCTATGATCGGCACATTTTACATGTACGAAGTATGAAGATCTTGAAAAGTAACGTGACGTCACTACGTGACGAAAACCTAACCCACTCCCTCCCCCTGTGACCAAGCGTAGTACTTGAAGACACCCCCTCACGCCCCTAAACCGGTTACGTGGTTTGGGTACGTTTCCTTATTGGATATATTGCATATAGTTGCAAGGATTCGAACTTAGATCCATCGACGCGGTGTCCGAACACGGTATTAACTAAGCTATCGTTACTTCAGACGTATCGTGTACATTACATTACATTCGTAAATTAATTATACACTATAATATTCTTTACCAGGATTACACTATACCAGCGAAGCCGTTGCCCAACTCGTTGGAGAATAACTCCTATTACTACGAAAGGGAAGAGAGGGAGCTACCAGCGATCACTTCATCTGGTACACGCACGTACAATTATGAATCCGGCACCAGCTCAACACCAGGTATTTTTTTGATTGATTTGATTGTATCATGTTAATCACAATAATCTAAAACTTTTGCCGTATTAGATATTTTGTTATTATTTGTAGACGATCTTTACAAGCCCTCTGGCTGATTGTTATTCTTAAGTTTATTATTCATCGATAAGATATGGGTAGATACCCATATATTCTGTTTGATTTTATTTGTATACTTATAAATAAATAAAAATAAATAAAAAAGCCTGTTTATTCCACTACATTGTTACATTTTTTTTTAATACAATTTCTTTTTGTCATTAATTTTCGTGGACCCCTTTTCGGGTAAAGTCCAGAGAAAGCCAAGTGTCGCGACTCCTTGCAGTGTCTATCCAGCTCCTACCAGCTATAGATTTTAGTTCGTCTCTCCATCGAGCTTTTGGCCTGCCTCTACTTCTATATCCGTGAGGTCCGTTGCACAGAGTTACAGTTTTTATCCATCTGTTATCTGGGATACGAGCCACATGTCCTGCCCATCTTCATTTTAAGCTGCGAGCGAAGTATAGAGCATCTATTACTTTGGTTTTCCCTCTTATTTTTTTTATATACTTATAAATAATACTTATAAATGTATTTGTGAATGAGTAATTTCTTGCCGCAAAAACACCTAGAGAAAGCAAACCAAACAGAGGGCGATTCTCGGGAACAAATCATCACGTCTTAACTAGATATAACAATGGTAAAATATTATCATCTTATCGTTGTCCCATTTAATTAGGGTCGATCACGTTTGTCATGTTGTGTTGTAGACTCAAATTCAACATACTAGGATAATAATGAGTAGATGAAGGTGATAAATGTAAAGGTGACAAAAAGGTCACAAATTTGTAATTTTACAGAAATGCGGTTCAAAGTTTATTATAGTTTGAATACTTTGGTTATTTTTATTTTTAAGCCTATTTGCACTAACGTTGTAAGAACAGAATATCTATATGAACTGTAATTTCGGTTGTATAATAAAATAATTTAAAAAAAAGTCGAGGCAGCCTTATGGACTGCCGACAGAATTGAAAACTCAAAAGAATGCAATTTAAGCTGTGTTCTCTTTTGAATATGTAAATTAATTATAGTGTGAATTATTTCAATTTCATAATTTGTAAATTGAAATTATTATTATTAGTCTTTCTTTCGCATCTATTGGTACTCCGAATAATAATTATACTCTTTTTATGCAGTTCATTATTTCATCAAACATATGTTGACCTCCACAATCTCAATACAAAATATCAATATTATAGGTACATAAGAACCTATCTGATTCTACGCGTCACTAGTCTGACGCAAGCCGCGCAAGCGCAATGCAGTTGGTCACGCTTACTAGCATATCATGACGCGAAATTATAAATTTAATTCATACCAAAAAATACCGCTCGCCTCGCCTAACGAAGTTTTCACTTCAAAAGTGTTGCGTATCAGATTCATCCACTCTTGTGTCTTCAATTGTCTTTGTTTTTGCGATTCACAAATGAGTTACTTGTTACAACAACAGTTTAGTTTACAACTGAGTTTAAGTATACTTTGTCTTTGTTAATAGACGGACAGAAAGCCTAGCACGAGTTTAGACTCGATATTTTTGTAGAATTTGAATCCAAATCAATCTAACGTGAAGTTGTGTTGGTTTAGTAGTTTGACCAGTGGAATATCAAACCGAAGTCCGCAGGTTCGAACCGCGGCATGTACCAACGAATTTGTCAGAATTCTGGTATATTTACTAATTTAAATTGGCAACACTATCTGCTGACGATGAAGGAAAACATCGTGAGGAAATCTGAGAAATGTTCTTGTAGTATTAATGTGTGGCAAAATATAGAACTGGATTTCTCGGTATTTGTAATCAACAATACGTCGTGGGCTGGCGTGGTGGTTATGCCCATACCTTCCTACTGGAAGATACCTATGACCCTGCAGTGGGTCTTTTACAGGCTGACGATGATGATGATCAATCGAAACGACGTCCGAGCAGGTTCGCACTGCTCATCGACTAGAACTTGTTTTTAATGCGAACTCCTAAATATTTCCAGGATATTCCAAAGTAAGGAGTACAAAGGTGACTAAAGACCTT
Organism: Antheraea pernyi; assembly: GCA_015888305.1. Taxonomy (NCBI): domain Eukaryota; kingdom Metazoa; phylum Arthropoda; class Insecta; order Lepidoptera; family Saturniidae; genus Antheraea; species Antheraea pernyi. The sequence continues at coordinate 18,383 of MU159033.1, forward strand.
ACGCAGAATGTAGAAGAACTAGATTCCCTCCTCGATGATCTTCAGAAGGATCAGGAGCGACAGCTTTATAAAAGTAAGATTGTATGATGAATAAAGTAAACTGCGCTTATGCTCAATTTATAGTTTGTATAATATAAGTTTCTGTTATTCAGGTGGCTATACTTCAGACACTGCGGAGAGCTCGTCTTTCGACTACAGACGAGGGTAAGCAGTATTTTTATACTTTATAGAGTTGTGGTCTAAGATAGTAAACACGCTAAAGAGAGGAATTAGCTCTCGAGTGCAGCTGTTGAATCACATTATCAGGTGCTTGGCTACGGATTTCAACTTGAAGGTGGTAGGTAGTCAAGCGGACTTCGAAAAAGCCCTACCTGCTAAAGCTGTGGTTTCATTGCAATATTTGGATATTAATGGATATATTGCATATGGTTGCAAGGATTTGAACTTACGTCCATCGACACTGTCCGGACACGCTATTAACTAAGTCATCATCGCTTCAAAATATCAGTTGTAGAGTATTTATTCATTATTTTTAGCCACCAGGTTCTATTTTGCCAATCAATCCTCCTTAATTGAAGATACCAACATTGTGTCATGAATTACTTTTACCTATTTTTGTAATTTATATCCGGTAGTAATGTAATTCTTCTGAAACTAGTAGTAATTCTATCAAAACTTTCGATGGAGTTTCCATATTTTTGCAAAAATAAGAGCGAAACGAGAACATTATACAATATACGTGGATTACGCAATGCTTGGCTATTAGGTCTCAGGTAGAAGTGGTTTATAAGAAATGCATCCATAGAACCGTTTGTAATATTGTGTAGGATTAATAAGTCAGATACATTTTGTCTAATTTTTTTTTATTTATAAGTATAAGTGCTGTTTCCAGTACTCCTGGTAAACCGGCTCCTTCAAGCGGGTACTCCACGCTGCGTCGTGAAGAGCGCCTCGAGAATTCCTCGTGGGGCGCCGCTAGTCCTCCGCCCCCGACCATCCGTGCTGCGGAAGTGCGTCAAGAACTATATAGGGAGGAAAAAACTGGTAATTATTGCATTTTTTTTAAATACTATAGCAATGTCTGCTTACTCGTGGTACAAGCCAAGCCAAAAGCAACTACAATTGCGATATTCATTGTGATATTGGCTTACAAGTCTTTCGGAATCGAAGTATAAATCTGCTATAAGCAGATGTGTCTAGCTGTTGTATATTGAATACTTCCTTGTTTCTTGCTGGCTAATTTTAAACAAAAAAATGGCCACATTTTTGGATGTGGTTGGCAACACGTAAGAAATGTCTAGTGATAGTTTAGTATAATAGTTAGTTTAGTAGTATAATAGTTTAGTAAATTTGTAGGTGGTAGAGCCACGCTGAAGCTATTATTGGTTTCAGCATGAATGGGTCGGCTCGCCCGGAGTAGTACCACCCTCTTATAGAAAACCGACGTGAAGTAACAGTGCTTGCATTGTTGCGTTTCGTTCGGTCAGTGAGAGCGCCGGAGGACTAGCTCCCTTCTCCTCTCCTCCCCCCCTTACTCCATTTCTCCCAAACACAGGCTGGCAACGCACTTTCGACTCTCCCGGTGTTGTTAGTGTCTATGGACGGTGGTGATTACTTAACATCAGGTGACCCACAAGTTCGTTTGCCAGTTATGACATTAAAAAAAAAATAGACACTAGCAACACCAGGGGAGTCGCAAGTGCGTTGCCAGCCTGTGTATGGAATAATAGGGGAGTAATAGCTTCAGCGTGCCTCTACCATCTATAAATGTATGGGGATACGGTCATATTTTAATTAAGTAAATGATTTATTATGTTTTTATGCAGAATCTCGCGTGGTGCCGCCTCAGATATCGCCAGCAATGCCTCTTGTGGTGCCGACGCCGATCTGTGCTCATTGCCATCAACCACCTAACACTGCGACCGTTAGTATACCTTCATTTGTTCTTTAAATTCTTACTATTTCTAAGTACTAATTAATAATCTTAAGCTATCTATATAAATATAAATTAACTATGGAATATAATATCTAAGTACGTCACTTCAAAACAAGTGCACTTATTATTTGGCTAATTTTATTTTATTATGTTAGTAAGACAGACTATTGTGTCTGTAAGATTTCTGTGAAAGAACATGTTTGAAAAATCGAAAGACTAGGGTAAAATTTGGGTTAAAATATCTCCACAAATTCTAGAATCAAATCACAATGACACCTACTGGGTCCTATTGTGAATCGAAACCATTCCTGAATCCAACTGAAGAAACATTAAAAAAATCATCAATTTCTTTCCAGCCGTGGCGCCATCTATGAGATATCTATAACAGTCGATCCTATAGTTTTCTATCAACAAACTAGTTTAAAGCGCCATCTGTTCGAGACCGCTGAAACTTACAATTAATAACAATAATCAACATTGACAATAATTTAATTTGTAATTTTAAAATATTGAGGCCATTAATCGAAATATAAATCATCATATCTCTCAAGTTGGACAAAATTATACATAGTTGCCAACGTTTAATGAATCACGATTGAGTAGTTTCGGAGTTCATCGTGGACAAATATAATTACACTGGATTTTTATATATTTAGATAAGTGAGAAATATGTTCTAACAATTAGAAATCGAGTCGATTTAAATAAATATTACTATCGCGAACTAGAAATATTTATATTTGCGATATCTCATCGTCATCATCAGCCTGTAAGAGAACCACTGTAGGGTCATAGGCCTCTTTGCGAATGAAGGTACGAGCATAATCAATGGACACGACGTATAGGCGATTTCAAACCCTGAGAAATCCACAGTTCCATGTTTTCGCACTACAAGAACATTTCTCAGGTTCAGATTTCCTCACGGTGTTTTCCTTTACCATCAGCCGATAGTGTTACCAATTAAATTAGTAAATGTACGCGAATTTCGAAAAATTCATTGGTACATGCCAGGATTCGAACCCTGCGGTCATCGAAATGATATTCCACGGGTCAAACCACTACCACCACGACTTTTACATCTATGTATGGTGAACATCAATTTTAGTTGCCGCGATCCGGTACCCCGATGAACAAGGTGACAACTACAGTGAAGACCTATACGTACGAGGTCCCAGCTGGTCAGGACCCGACGACGGTGCCGCTACCACCACTCGCTGATCACCAGCACACTTACGTCAGCTCTTCAGAAAACTTGCGCACGTGAGTCATAACTCATACCAATCTTCCTCTTACCGTTATCGCGCCTAAGTATTTATTTATTTAAGGTCCACAAAATTGAGTTTATTGCGGCAGCGTAAATTAGAAAATATTGTGTCAGCGAGGGTAGGAGCATTTTGTTTTTTGATCGCTTCCGGCGCTCGCGACTCTGTCCAGTTCGGTCGGTACCATCGTATGGGAAGACAACCGTGGGTTTCTCGTGTCACACTAATTTATTATGATTACTTTATTGCGATAACTTCATTGTGATCACCATACACTATCATCATATTATGATCGCAACTCGTTGGCACCGACCACTAGCATCGAACCTCGCACAGTACCGGTGAGTTATCACAATATTTTGCTATTGTTCTTGCTGACTTCGCCTCTTATTCGTATCAAAGGTTGTTTCCGATCGCATAGGAACCACCTGAATTCGATGAACAAAACACCCTGCTGAAGGAAAATACAACGTGTATACGTGTGAGAAAGTCATATAATTCAAACAAAGAAAAGTTAAATTAAATAAAACATTTAAATATTATATCTAGTTGAGACCAAAAGAAGTATTGCCGCCCCAACATGTTTTCCTTTTCCATTGTCCCCTGTCAGAATCTTCTTCTTCTTACCCTTATCCCACCTGAGTAGGATCGGCACAACATGTTTTCCTCTTCCACTTTCCCCTGTCAGATGTCATCTCAGTATTCACACCTTTTATACACATATCATTATTCATGCAATCCATCCATACCTTTTTCGGTCTTACTCTTATTTATTTTATTAATTTATTTTAATATTTTATTAGTTTCTACCCCGATAAATTGTGTTGATATATGATATATTGTCAACCTGTAAAAGACTCACTGTAGGGTCATAGGCTTCTTCCCGCAGGAAGTTATGGGCATAAGCAACGTCACGCCAGCGCACGACGTATTGGCGATTTCAACCTCCGAGAAATTCACAGTTCTATATTGTTCTCACAAGAACTACAAAAACATTTCTCAGGTTCAGGTTTCCTCACGATGTTTTCCTTCACCGTCAGCCGATAGTACTGCCAATTTCAATTGGGATATTTACGCCAATTCCGCAAAATTCATTGGTACATACCAGGGTTCGATCCTAAACCGACTAGCAGGACTTCTGGTGTCTGGTGTCACACTCATAGCAAGTCACATGACATGATTATAGAGAGATTTTTAATTCCACATTACAAAATCAAAAATATTTTATTCAAGTTAGGTTCTGAGATGGCGCTAATGAACATCAAAGCTACCACCGGTTCGGACAAACAACCCACTCATCAAGAAGAATCAGCAGCAAACTCCATCTGGTTTATATCTTCATAAATAGTTACATTCGGTTTTGGTGGACATCGTTCACATATTGATACACCCTATAATAAGCCTTTAGATATTAAAACCCGCTTGACATGGTTCATGAACTAACTACTGGAAAATGGGTAATATAGTTTGGGACTTTGTTATACCTATGTATAATATGTATATGTTGTAACCTAAAAAAAACTGTTATTGGTTAACTCACTAAGAGCCCGAAACATGGAATGACCAGTGTAGTCCGGTGAAGCTGTAAAGACCTTGCCAGGGCAATAGCATAGTCAGTTCGAAGAAAAAAAAAAAAAAAAAAAAATGGAATGACCACTTTGTTATAGTTTTTAGTATTAGAATTGTTGGTCTTTTACTAAATATAGCATATCTGTATGACTGTATTTAGGAGCACATCAAGTACTAACCAGCCGCTGCCGGTGTCTCCCACTCCTGGCATCTGTCAGCACTGCTCCCACTGCAACACCCACCGCGAGTACAGAACTCTCACCACCACCACCGACGGTAAGTTTACCATCACACCACAAGTTAATGTTAACTCGAATATTGGGCAAGTCTTTTTCTGTCACTATTTTTTTGGGGGCACACAAATTTTTTGATAGTTGTATAATTTTTTTACGTCCTCTAATCACTGTGCGACGCGATAACTGTTCAAGAAAGATAGATCACATTTTGTATTTGGATAAATTTGGTCCAGTGACAAAAAATATCCAAAAAGTTTTGTAAAAGTTACCAAGACTGATTTTTTTTTCAACTCTTTCATTGTTTTCAGTTTTTTTTTTCAGAAATCCCTTAAAAAAAAGGTCTGGTATTTCATATGGCATAAATTGAACTCTTCTCGGAACCATAGGGATTTTTCTAAATCTGGTTTACTAGCTACCACTCTTAAGTTGAAAATGTGTTGCCAAGTTCTGGTAAGTGTTTTGGCAGGTGCACTTGAAAGGCAGTCTCCTTTACGCTACAAAACATACATATAATATACAAATATATAGTACATAATCTATACAAATATTATAAAGAGGAAAAGTTTGTGACGTTGTGAGTTTGTGGCGTTGTAAGGGGTAATCTCAGGAACTACTGGTCCGATTTGAATAATTCTTTCAGTGTTATATAGCTCATTCATCGAGAATGGTTATAGGCTATCATCACGCTAAGGCCAATAGGAGCGGAGCACAGATTAAAAATGTTTCAAAATCGAGATGTTTTTTTTTAGAGCTTCTCCTGTGTGGCGGCCTTAGCCCAAAGTAGTAACTATTACTACGCGGACGAAGTCGAGGGCAGGTGCTATAATCGATGTACTATAATAATATTATAAAGAGATAAAGTATGTGAGTTTGTAACGTTGTAGGGGGTAATCTCAGGAACTACTAAACTGATTTTGAAAATTCTTTTACCAATATAAAGCCACGTTATTTATCAGTGTCATAGGATATATATCATCACGCTAAGACTAATAGGAGTGGAGCAACAATGAAAAATGTTTTAAAATCGGGGTATTTTTTCCTTTTGAGAGCTTCCGCTGCGTCTTCGCCCAAAATAAATATTCCACGCGTACGAAGTCGCGGGCAGAAGCTATTAACTAATTATATTATCTATACTTATATTATAAAGAGACAAAGTTTGTGAGGTTGTAGGGGGTAATCTCTGGGGAGTCGGAGAAAAATGGTCGAACGAGAACGTTTCTTACGAACGCTGCCTTAATTATGAGATATATATATGGTTGAGTTCTAGAGGAAAGTTGTACTCTACAGCGTGATAATGCCTATTACCGCCCAACGAAGTGGGCATGGGTCGGCTAGTATATAATGAAAGACTAGAGAGTCAATCTGTACATTGAACATGTTTATGAAAAATAACCCTGGGAGGGCTTAGAATTAACGCCAGAACAAATTTCTATGACTTTCAAAAGTTTTGTCTATCTGTAGTTTGTACGGGATTCACGCAAAAACTACTGAACGGTTTTTTTTACGTAATTCGGTATGGTAATAGTCTACACACGGGTTAACGTATATAAGATATGTTTTACATGTGTATATATTAGAAAAGTGAATGTGAGTTTGTGGTTTTATCGTTCATATAACATTTTTTACCATTTTTTTACCATTTCGAACGAAGTTCAAATATTCCGTTCATATGGTTTTTATTTTATTCTATGATCTTCATATTTAACGCGTACAAAATATTAGGAACAGCTAAAATTGGATTTAGTTTATTTAACAAGGTAATTATTTGAAACATAAATAGGGTGCTGAATAAATGTTATCTTAATTTTCTGGTGTACAGTGAGGGATCGCAGCCCCGCCCCCTTCCCGGCGCCCGCGGAACACAAGGTGCTGCCAGCTGAGCCGCACAATGGACACGGCCCTTATGTAAGTACTATAGAAGTAAAAACTTCTTTAGGTGCGTTGAGAGGTATTTTAGAGAATAGAGATTTAGAGATAAATTTATAATTTTGCGTCATGATACGTAAGCGTGATTGTAATTTTTTTTTTTCAAACTTACTACGCTATTGACCAAGCAAAGTCTAAACAGCTTCACCGGACTACTAAGGCCAGCGCTTAAGGCACTCAGCCGATTTTATTTTGACAACTAGCTTAAGGGTGCGCGGCACACCTCGGCTTTGGCTGTTGCCTGATACATGCAATTCGTGACCTATGTAAGCTAACCTAAGCTAAGCTAACTATTCATACATATATGAGTTGTTGAAACATATATGTGTACCAAGCATACATACCTCAACAATTCCTATATATATTTCGTATCGGATAATATTCTAAACTATTTCAGTTTGATAAGGGGAAAAAATAAAACCCTTCCGCCTGCATGTATAAGCGTGTATGCGTGCACGTGTGTGGAGGTGATATGTGTAATGTTGTCGCAGTGATGTAAGATTTTGTGTGACTGTATCGCGCGAGCAGCGTACTCAAGGGCTCCACGCCGAGGGAACGGACCTAGACTTGAGCTGCTGCCGAGGGGGGCCTAGTCTGGTTGTGGCTTGCGTCAGATTAGTGACGCATAGTATAGCGGCCTATGAACATGTAATATTGTTATTTTACAGTTCATCATACGTTTGATTAATAAGACTTTATAAAAGTTGTAGTCCGGTGAAGCTGTTAAGACCTTGGTTAGTCAATAGCGTAGTTAGTTCGAAAAAAAAAAAAAAAACTTTATAAAAGTGAATATAATTATTGCTCCGAGTTCCAATAAATGTGAAAACCATACTAATTTTAATAAACATTTAACGTATAATTTGATTTATTTATCGTCCAAATTCCGTTAACCACGTTCTGGGAGTATCTATATATTAATACGTGAAGCCTAAACTTTGTATCCCTTTTTAACGGAATTGGGTGAACGGATGAACGTGAAACTTGGCATAGTTAAAGTTTATATGGCGGAAAAGTGCAGACAGCTATTTATTTTATATAAAATGCATTAGAAGTACATTAAATTAATTAAACTATGCATTACTCACACTACTGCTTCAATTTTACACAACATATACACACATGTAAATAAAAAAGCCATTTTGACATCTGTCAATAAAGGACTTCAAAAAAGGTTATGAAGTTTGTTGCTATGCTCGACTATATATATTATTTTACTCTTACGTTCCAATTACCCTTTTTCATTCTACAGTCTACAATGATATTATAACACCTCAATAAAATTCAAACTTTAAAAAATCAATGAACTATGGTCGAATGTCGACCACTGGGCGTCCACTAGTATAAATAAAATGACGTCTATATGTTTTGAGAGTTTATTAGCGAGTAACTTAATCTCTCCTTATTTGTGTCCCTGCAAACAAATTATGGAATTAAAATATTGTCATTCACACTATAATTAAAATGATCTATTTATGATTTTCACTTTTGTTTTGACTTTTTTTTTAATTATTAGTGTTGTTTTAAATGTCGTCATATCTTTATTAATAGTATACAAGAGGCGACATGTGAAATACTTATTTGTTAAGATACAATATAACTGATATAAATGAAACAGGGTATTTAACTGTAAATATATATTTGGATACTGAAATTAATATCCTTGGTTCCGTACAACAATTAACTTTGTCGTTTATATTTCTGGCCGCTCTGAATATAGTCATAAATTCGGGTTTGCGCATAATATAGTCCAGAGTTAAGTAATAAATATTATTATAGGAAAATAAAATGGCATGTATAATTAATGACTGAGTGCCTTAAGCGCTCGCCTTAGTAGTCTGGTGAAACTGTAAAGGCACTGCCAGGCTAACAGTGTAGTCAGTTCGAAATAAGAAATGGCATTAATTTATCCGTACATATAATATAATAGGTAATTAATTCCAGGAAGTTGGCCCCCCATTATTCTCGTATGAATTTGAAAATTCGTAGTTTGCCCTTTATTTAATTTTTTTGGCCAGCTCTATAAAAGAACTTATGAAAGATTTAAAAGTGTGGGGCAGGGTCCAAAAAAATTTGGAAATTCGATAATCTGAAGGTAGATTCTTGAAGTTTATCCTTTATCCACGTTGGCCCATCTTTTGATAAGTAAACTCCTAAGGGATGGAAGTGGGGGTGGAAAAGAAATTGAGTTATCAACAATTTTATTTTGGTTTTTCAAAAAGTAAAAAATGGGTAGACGTGGGTAAAGGGAATAGATTCAAATGCATCATTACAAAATTCTCGATATCTCATTTTTTTCTATGCCTCTTCCATACCTTGGGATTTGTCTTATCAAAAAAGTAAAGGATGGGCCAACGTGTGCAAACGACAAACTTCAAGAATCCGCCTTGAGATTTTAGATTATTTTTTTCGCATTCTGGTCTACTTATTTATATCATTACTTTTTTATATAGAGGCAGGCAATAATATTAAATTATGTCCAAAAATGGGCACTCGATGGGCACCATCTTTATGATTTTTGAAATTTTTATGATAAAAATGTGGCACCAACTTCCTGGAAGTCGTAGTTTTATAAAAAGCTGTAGATAAGTTACATACATTATATTTTGACAAAACAAACGGCACGATAACGCACACATATGTACAATAATATTATAACGCCACACTGTCTTAGATAAAATGTGGAAGTAAGATGGCATATTCTCAATATCGGTGGTGAAAAGGAAATAGTTATATGTTGCTGACATACGGGCGGATTGACGGGGCAACCGTTACAAATAAGCTAGTTAGCCAAGTTTTAACAAGGCGCTGTCAAAGCGCTTATGATACAGCTTTTTAGTTATATCTAGAGGGCTCGGCGGACGTTTTTCCCGCCCTGATAATAAAAAAACCTTGGCTAATTATATACGTAAACCTTCTTCAAGAATACCTCTATCTACCGGTGAACACCGCATGAAAATCCGTTTAGTAGTTTATCGCGAACAGACAAACAGACGGGGCAGAGGACTTTGTTTTATACTATGTATATAAATTTGTGTTCGGCGCATCTATATTCAGGGCGGCCAAAAAGTTTGGTAAAGTTATAATAACCGTCGTGAAAACTGTTTCTAGGGTCCAAACGCGTACAAGTACAGCGAGACTACGTACTCGACTCACAACACAACGCAGCGGTTCCCCTCCCCCTCCC
>MU159033.1:28668-53513 GCA_015888305.1 Antheraea pernyi
CCCCCGCCCGCACACCCCCTCGCCCGGCAACCAGCAGACACCGAAGAAGCTCGACGACTTGCTCGCTGACTTCCCTGAAGCTGTAAGTTTATTCTCTCTGTTCTTAATAATTTGTCTCATATCTAGGTGGCTGAATTTACGCCGGGTCTTCATTAAAAATACTATAACGATACCCTATGAGACGTCTGATAGACGGAATTGATTGTCGCTGTAAAACAATTATATTAGTAACTCACGAGTATATCATCCTCTTTGGCAGACAAGATGGTGGCCTCCTTGTTAGAACTTTCCAGAAGTTTTGTGTCATCTCAGAATTGTACTATAGTTTTTGGCGGGATCTTGGAATATAATGTAGTGGATTTGATGTTTTATTCATAATCACGTGCTATTTGGTTGTGCATTTTGTAACATTGGTGATGTTTTACGCAATTATAGTTTGGATATTCTACTGAAGTAAAATATAGGGAAATAATACCACGGGGCATTGAAATGATCGCGAGAAACTCTGTAATATCATTAGGTTTTTTTTATATCGTAGATGGCAAACGAACAAGTGGGTCATCTGATACCATAGACACTTGCAACACCACAAGAGTAGCAAGTGCGTTGCCAGCCTGTGTTTGGGAGAAGGAGGTGTGGGGAATTGGGGAGGGGGGAGGGGAGTTGGGTATCCGGTGTTCTCACTGACCGATCGAAACGCAACAATGCAAGTACTGTTACTTCACGTGGTTTTCTGCGTGAGGGTGGTACTACCCCGGACGAGCCGACCCATTCATGCTGAAGCCAGTATTAGCTTTAGCGTGGCTCTACCACCTACCTATCCGACAATGGCAGTGATATCTGGAAGATTGGTTGCCAAAAATAATATAAGAATCTGTATTAATATTATAAGGCTGGAGGGTTTGTTTGTTTGGGTGAACATGATAACCTCAGGTACTATTGGTCAGATAAAAAAAAATCAGTGTTAGATTGTTCATTTATCGAGGAAGGCTCATCACGCTAAGACCAACAGAAGCGGAGCACCAACGAAGACTGTTTCAAAATTCCGCTGCCTGTTAGTATTAGCCCAAAATAAAGCCCAAAAAGTCCACGCGTATGAAGCTAGTAGTATATATCTACATGTTATATTACCAGCGTTTCCCGACTCAGCCCGACGGGGTCGTACGCCGTAAGGTGGAAGTGACTCACGAGAACTCGACGCAGAGTGCACAGCGTGACGTCACACCTGCAATGAAACCGACGCCTATAGGGTCGAGCAGAAACGTCGCAGGGCCCCCCGTGTACTACCCGCCGGGACACACGCCCTTCGCGAAGAAGGACACCCCTGTCGTAGGCTCTGCTGGATATTCAGCCAGTGTGAGTAATCATATCCGTCATTTCTTATTCTTCTTCAATCTCCCATTTTGTGGTAACCCTAAAATAGTAGTATTAAGTCTATGGTTAATATGGCGTACTTAGAGAGTCATGTTCTGTAACGTAAATGTATAAGTGTTTGAAATAAATATTGATTAATGCATCTTATTATTGAGTATTCTTATGGTATATTCCATATCACAACATGGCGCAGTCGCAGTGAAATAAGTATAACGAATATCTACGCCTATAAGTTTTAGTCAGAGTTTTTAAAGATGGCACTACCCGAAAAGGATTTTCTTCAAGTGAAATTACCACCAGATTTAAATATTACTGGTTCAAATGCAGCACTAGAGTGGAAATTTTGGCTGCAAACATTTGAAGATTACCTGATGGTCGCCGGAAAGTCAAGTGTTAATGACAAAATTAAACTGTCTCTCATGAGAAATTTGATGGGTACAGAAGCATCACGTGTAGTTTCAACTTTGCCCGTAAGTGATGGTGACAAATATGAAAAGGTATGTGAAGCCATACAAAATTATGTAAGTCCCAGAACGAATATCGTGTTTGAACGTTTTAAGTTTAACGAACGCAAGCAACGTGAAGGAGAAACTTTTGATAAATTTTTAACCGAATGCCGACAATTAATAAAGTCGTGTAATTATAAAAATATAGAAGATGAAATGATGAGAGATCACATTGTTCAAAATATATGTGACAGATCTACTCAGGAAGCTTTACTGAGGATAGACAATTTGTCTTTGGATGCTACTATTAAATTTTGTCAAACTAAAGAACAAGCGTCTACACAAGTAGCACAAATGTCTACGAGTAATAGTGAAGTAAGTCGAGTTAAAAAGTCAAATCGTCCAACGGTTACTCATAATGTGGTCAAACATCAGAAGTTTAAAAATAATACAATAAATAAGTTTAAATGTAGAAGATGCCAGACAGAACATGGACCTAGACAATGCCCTGCATTTGGTAAAACTTGTAATAAGTGTGGAACGCTAAATCACTTTTCTGTTAGCTGCAAAGTGAAAAATAAAGATGTCAGCATAGTCAAGAAGTGTAGCAGTGATAATTCCAGTTCTGAAGAGTATTATTGTGAATCTGCTAAAAGTGTTATAGGTAAAAAGAAAAGTTTCAATGAAGAATGGTTTGAAAATATAAGTATTGAGAACTTTAGCATAAAGTGTAAGTTGGACACTGGAGCGGATGTGAGCATTATGCCCAAACATATATTTAATAGAATTAACAGAGATTTAAATTTAAAATTACTAAATACTGAAATAAAGTTGGAGTCTTTTTCTGGTTTTCAGGTTAAACCTATCGGTATGATAAATTTGCAATGTAAATATAAAAACAACTCTTGTTATGAAAATTTTGTAATTGTAGACTGTAACTCAATGCTATTGGGATTACCAGGTTGTGTATCACTTAATTTAATTAAGAGAGTAAATAATGTAACCTCTAAATGTGAGTCTAATATTAATATAGAGAAAGATGAGTTTATTAAACAAAATATACAAGTTTTTGAAGGTTGTGGTAGATTACCAGGTGTATATGATATACCTACTAGGGAAATAAGTGAACAAATATGTAATCCATCATCTAGAATTCCGATTGCTTTATATGAGCCTCTAAAATGTGAACTTAAAAGATTAGAAGAACGAAATGCTATTGTAAAAGTTGAAAATATTAGTGATAAAGCCTGTGTCAACAGAATTGTAATTGTTGAAAAACCTAATGGAAAAGTTAGACTTTGTTTGGATCCTTCAGATCTTAATAAATATATTATAAAAAAACCTAAAGTTTTACCTACTTTAGATGAATTAGCATTTAAGTTAAAAGGCAAAATAATGTTTTCTGTATTAGACCTTAAAGAAGGATTTCATTCATCGTATGAGTGTAAGTGTTACTTTAAATCAAAAGATATAACGTTAGTTACCTCTACTCCGAGATACCCAAAAAGTAATGGGATGGCTGAAAAAGCAGTCCATATAAGTAAACAGATTCTAAAAAAATGTAATGAAGATAAGACAGATATTAGAGAGGGGATTATGGAATATAATAATACACCTTTAACTAGTTTGGGAGTTTCTCCATCACAAATTTTAAATAGTAGAGTTTTGAGAAATATGCCTTGTGCTTTAAATATATTGAAACCTAAAATACAAAATGATATTTATACAAAACTATGTCATAAACAAAATATAACTAAAAAATATTATGATAAGAGTGCTAGAAAGAAAACCTATTATTATAAAATTGGAGAAAATGTTACCTTTATTGATAATGGTATTTGGAAGAAAGCTAAAATTGTAAGTAAATGTCCTGAACCTAGATCTTATATTATAGTTACTGAGGGAGGTAAAATGTTAAGAAGAAATACTTCTCAAATGAAAAAATCATTTTCTAAGTTTAATAACTACAGTAAAGGAGCTGATGATTATGTGTTATCTAAATATGAACAGAGTAACATTAAACCTGTCCAAGATTTTGACACAACAACTAATTCTAAAAATCAGATTGCTTTACCAACTAGTAATATTACAACCAGAACAGGCAGAATTGTTAAACCTAGAAATGTACTTGATTTATAAGTTAATATAGTTTAAGGGGGAGGTGTGGTAACCCTAAAATAGTAGTATTAAGTCTATGGTTAATATGGCGTACTTAGAGAGTCATGTTCTGTAACGTAAATGTATAAGTGTTTGAAATAAATATTGATTAATGCATCTTATTATTGAGTATTCTTATGGTATATTCCATATCACAACACATTTAGTCTTAAATTTGTGGTTCAGTAGCTATGTCTATTTAATGTGACCATCTGTGATGTGTTATGTGTCTATGTTATTTGTTTGTTATGACATTAATATGAGCAACTGGCCTTCTGTTTATCATCATATGAGCTCCCGTCGAAAGTCAACGTTGCAGTACTATTTGCTGAATGCGTTTGCCAGTTGATCAATTTTTGTTTTGCTTAATTTTATGGTTGTTCCAACAATAAAGTATTTCTTTCTTTCTTTCTCTGTCATTAACCTATGTTTTTATTTCAGTATAAAATTAAAGGTCTATTTAGCAATATTCGGCTCTTATCAACTCGGTATTCTGGTGTGGCAACCTATCCGTGATAAGACTGTAGTTCTATTTGATATGTTTTTTTTTTTTATTGTTGCACTGCAAAATGACTGCACTGTGCCTGATGGTAAGCACAGTACAATCCAAAAACAATGGCGACCACCGAGTGTCACACTATCTATCGCCGGTCGCCGCTGTCATGCCGGCCTGCGAACAGCTGGATATGCACAGGCTGATCCCGAAACGCGACCCGCAGAAGCGAATCACTATGACGGGCTGTTCCGCCATATACATGGTGGTTGCGACCCAGTCAGGCTGTAGAACCCTACCACCCCGCTTTCGCCATTGCCTCGTTCGTTACTCAGCAGGGTGCACCGCGTGCAGGTGAGGTTGGCTTGGGTGTCTCAAATCTTGTTGTTATGCGACACCCCAATATGTGTTATTGGAGATCAATCAACTAATCATTGTTTTTTTATTTCCAGGCTATGCAAGGCGGAGGTGCATATGCATCTGGCCGTGGCATGTACGAATACGAGTCCGGCTCACGGAGCAAGGAGATGCATTCTGAGAAGAAAACTGCTATCCCTATATGCTTACCACTCTGCTGCGCCATGCCTTGTGTTATTATGTAAAATTTAAGAAAATCTGAAACACCTTGTCTTCAAGGTCAAGGTCAATAAAAACAACGAAGAGATATCGACCTCGGTCGAATCGTGTGTGAATAAGATCGTAAATATTAATTTTAATAACCTTGGGTTCAAGGTTGACCTTGAATATATTTGATAAAATAATTCTTTTTGACAAATTAAAAATGTAATTTGTTGTCTATTTGTAAAGTAACTTAAGTGTAAAAATATTTTAATAAATTATAACTCACGGGGAGTCTATATAAACTCGTTAACATCGAATCTCAGAAAAAAAACAAGATATTTATGGGTAACTTTTTTTTTAAGTTAACGTAAAGCTTAACTAACACAAGTGCCATTAATATCTTAAGTGGAAACGCCTTAACGTGTATAAAAAAATGAAAATATGGTAAAAAAATGTAATTTTGTTTTAATATTAAATCCATTTAAGTAAATACGGTTTTTTCTTTCATTTAGATTTATAATTCCTTTTCCCTGAAGAGTTGTATGTATAAGGATAGCAAATTTAAGGAAAACACTGCTGTTTTAGGGAAAGTTTCGTTTTCCTTCCATAGGAGTGTCATTAAGCATAATGGTGGATAATCTCATCTAAAGGAGATATACCTAATTCCTTTATTTTTTTTCACACGTACATAATTTTAACGTATTCCAATTGGGAGGATTAAGTTGCCAAACTAAACAAATTGAGAAAATAAATAAATAATCATAATTTGACTATTATAAAAGTTCTATGAACAATTCCTCAATTACTATAAGTATTAATTATTATTAATTTATTATAGTTTTGACGAAATCGGAGACTAAGAAAAAAATAAATATTTTATTCATAACGCCTTATTATACAATACAAACCATACGAGAATGGATGATAATGTATCGCAGCATTATGAAGCGGTGTCCAGCTTAGCATATGCTAAAGCGTTATAAGAAACCCTTAGCGCTGATTTTCGGTTGGAACCCTATGCAAGTCATGGAATATATCAATGGATGTTGTTTGTATTAAGTTTGTACGTGGTAAGGGAAACATCAAGGTACAACATACAACATGATGCTATTAGTAATAAACATCTAGTGCTTAAAGGATAGTTAACAAGCTGAAATTTGTCGCCAAGAGCCTGTATTGCATATGTATGGGCTGGTACACTTGAGATAACAAACAATAAT
The DNA here is from genome assembly GCA_015888305.1 of Antheraea pernyi. Classification (NCBI taxonomy): domain Eukaryota; kingdom Metazoa; phylum Arthropoda; class Insecta; order Lepidoptera; family Saturniidae; genus Antheraea; species Antheraea pernyi. Next base: position 34,920 of record MU159033.1, read on the forward strand.
GGCTTAGGAAACGTACCCAAACCACGTAACCCATATTTGACAACTTTTTAACCCCCTCCCAGTGACCATCCGTGGTATATGAGGAGACCCCTCCCCCCCCCTCCAGTTTTCACGTTTTTAGTCATTTTTTGCAAACAGAAGGTTCAAAATATATATATATTTAGCTCATATTTGTCTTTATTAATACATTATACATTAGCCCTACAAACTGTTAGTTTTCAATTAGCTGACGTCTTGGTATATGTACGACAGTTTTGCTGCGTGAGTTTTAAAAGCACGAGATATCCTTTACATGATATTGACTACGTGACGAATACCTAACCTCAATCCCTCCTCCCTGTGACCAAGAGTGGTACTTTGAAGACCCCCCTGCTCCCCCTGAAAGGGTCACGTGGTTTGGGTACGTGCCCTTAGTGGCTAGTGTGATTGTGGACACCACGTAAATCGACTAAGATACGAATACTTAAGAATGACCAGTTTTCGGTGAAGGAAAAGATTGTGATAAAATCATAGCATGGTCGAAGGGCTTAAATCAAGTTTAAAATCTGTCGACAAGCACCTATTGTTGCACTTTAAAACTAGTCCCTATAGACGACGTCTTTATCATCTTGGACAACATCGTCATGTAACAGCTGTTCGTGTAATTAGGGTGAAACCCAAAAACCTACGAAATATTAAACAAATTCGGTGTTATTACAAAAAAGTTAAATACGTATTGAATACTTGCTTTAAAAAGGTTTCGAATTAACTTTTTTGTAAGGAATCGTTTAACTTTTTTGTAATAACACCGATTATCTCCAATAATTACAAAAATATTCTACGCCATATCGGACGGTTTATAAAAAGATTTCCTCAATTTTGCCATATGATTTAGTACCCCTGAAAATAGCCCTCCCGGTAAATTTTGACGTTTTGTATTACTCTTTGAAAATACAGTTTTTTGGAAATAACTTTCTTAAAAATGGTCCAAATTTGATTTTACATGCCCTTTATAGACAAAAATAAATCGATTTTTTGTTATAAAAAAATAATTAAACTTTAGATCGAGTTTTAACAAAATGAATGTACTCATCGATTTCATAAAATGTTTTTACCTTAAGTATTTATCCATTCCTCAACTTAAGTCCGGTCTGGTAATGGGATTTCTCTAATTACTATTTATTTTTGTTTTTCTAAATGGACAAAAGTTTTGAAATAATAAAGTTCAAATTTTAGTCTATTCCTGTTTCCCAAGCCTGAAGGTCAGTGTTTTGTATATCTCCTCTCCTTCAATCCGATTCTAATTTGATATATAGTTCTAAGGCTTAGAATGCTCCCATCTTTAGCTACATCATAACATGAGGTGAGATTGTATCCAAACATGCTAACGTTGTTGTTGGTATTTAGAACAATAATAGCGCTAGCCTATAAGAGCCTCACTGCTGTTCCAAAGGCTTTATTCCGAGGAAAGTTAAGGTATAACCATCAGCACAACCCAATATATCGGTGATTTAAGACTTCAAAAATGCCACAGTTCTATACTACATTTCCCACATACGTTGGTACTATAAGAGCATTTCTCTTTTTTTATAATTTATCGATTTCCTCATTATGTTTTCTTTTTTTCTTCACCATCAACCGATGATATCAATTTGAATACGAAAAATTCTTTGAAAACTACATCACAATTTAAAAACTTACAACTCGACAACAACCACAATAAATATATCAAAAGGAATCTATAAAAAGGCATATATCATGAGATTTGATATCAAATAAAACATGTCATCGTAATAAAAACACATATATTTTTGCTTTTATATTTTACCAAAATTTTGGAACGAGTCCAACAAGGCAGTCTGCGGGTTACGTAACCATCATTATAGACTATACACAAGCTCAGCGCCCGGCTTCACCAGCGCGTTACACGTAAGGCCTTTTGGTTCCGCGCCCTACGATCGGATCTGTCTCATTGTTAATAAAGCGAACGGGTAAACCAGAGAGCAAATTACGAGTTCAACATAACGAATAACTTATTTTTAACTTAAAGTGTTACGCCGATATAGATTTTTCTAGAAGTTCTTTTATATAAATAAACGATAACGAAATTTTTGCGTATAAACATATTTTGTACAAATTTAGATTTACAAGTTTTCCAAAATAAATACGACTTAAAATGTATTTCAACAGATAAAGAATTAGCGGCACTAATTCGACTGTTAACGACAAAAAAAAAGAAAACAAAAATTCATAAAAAAAAACAATTAATAGGTAACTACTACTTTTCAAATAAAAACTTAATTTTATGAATACTAATCATTTCAATAACCTTCCTTATACATTCAATAACATAGCAATCCTTTATGTAAAAAAATTCAACCATATTTTTAATCAAGAAAAAAATACAAATCCGGTTTTTGCATCAATCAAAAGTAGGAATCCAAAAAAAAGGCTTCTAAATTTCTTTATAATGTATCCTAAACATTTTATCACAAATATATTTTAATACAGGATTAAACTTCATAAAACGATTACAATATTCCTTTGAAAATAACCGATTCTTGTACAAGACAGATCCGTCGAACGGCTTCCAGTTCCAGAAGCCGATGCCTTCTCATTGCACATTTACACAAACAACTAAAAAAAATATCAGAGAACAAATTCGGCCTCTGGAAATGGGTAATTTTATTTATAGGATATACGCATAATCTCTTGATATCAGAAAATAATTTATTGGGTATTGAATGAAAGATATATCTAAATGATATTTTTGGACAGACATTTCTTATATGTTATTAAAAACAACATTTTCATAACACATATAACATATATTAAGTTTAAAATTGTGTTTCCAAAATTATAGCTGGGAATATGTTGTGCCTTTGATAACTGAATATTCTTTGATGGTACATATACTTTATTACCTTACATTGTTTCTTTGAAAGCAAATAGAGCTTCGAATTCAACTGTAAACTAAGGTTTCTATCTAACTGGACGATTTTTTTCAAGAATAAAATGAATAATAATTTTTAGACAATTCACCATCAAAGGCCAACATAATTCTGTCTTTACTTTGCATTGAATATGTGCATAATATTACATACTTGTAAACTTTTTTTTAATGGAATATCTAAAGAGAAACTTCATGACTATGTATTGCCCAAATTACAAAATGTGGTGATCACAAACAGCGGTCATTTATAAGCTTTTTGGCTTGAGCAATTATAATATCTTATAGAACTTTGAGTTCCCTATACTTGGATTACAACATGTTAATACAGTTCTCAAATTCGTACACATTTCTGAATATAAATAACTTAGATTATCCATTATTTTGTTTACATCCATTATTTTGTATACATTGCAAGATGTAGTTGAATGTATGTTGATGTAGTCCTTCTATATTGGAGATTTAATAATTTAGTGGTGGTTAAATAGCAATTATTATAGCAAGAATTCCAGAAATAATTTTATTTGTTATAATTGTATAAGAGATAAATGTGCTATAATTGTAACATATTAAAAAAAAAGAAACTAATATTTTCACTGCTTTGTAAATGAAATCAAGTACTGTGACTGATTATAAAAGGAATCATTTGTTAAATACGTAAAAGAAAATAATCACTTTGAATGTATTTTGTTGGTAAAAAATTTAGTTCATAACGAGATTCTTCGATATAAGTACGATAAATAGCGTTTATTCAGTACGGTGCGAAATTTAGCGTAATCTTGGTTATGTTTCGTTAAATGTGCTATAATTATAATGTATTAAAAAAAAGGACAAAAAAAATCAATTTTATAATAATAAATAGTTCAAGTAATCGTCATGTAAAATCAACATTTAGCTATGTTATACGAGAGAGAAAGGCTAAGCTAACCTGTAATCTGCTCAGATGTGAGTTTATAAACTAACTAATATTTTCACTGCTTTGTAAATGGAAATCAGTACTGGTTGAAAAGAATCAATTGTCAAATACGTAAGCGAAAATAACCACTTTGAGTGTATTTGATTGGTAAAAATCTTGGTTTATAACGAGATTATTGGATCTAAGTAAGATAAATAGCATTTATTCAGCTGCGAAATTTAGCGTAATCTTGGTTATGTTTGTATTTTGAAATGTGTGTAGACACTATAAAAATTGGATTCATTGCATTAGGTTGTGTACATAGCAAATATATATAAGAAACCTATAGGAAAATGTTTATTTTACCAATAAAAAATTATCTCTTTTGTTTGCGTAAAAAAATTGACTTCAGCATTTTGGTGGATGTTCTAATTTATCTGAATTAGACATGAAAGTTTTAAAAATGTCAAAGGCTACTTAATCATGTCATTTAGAATCATTTTGAGAGATCAAGTGACGAGAGTGTATCTGTTGAAAATCTCCATGGTATAGAATAACCGTGAAAAATTTATAGATTCATCTTAGGCAAAAATACAAAGGTTCATCTAAGTTCTATGAACTCTGTACTAAATCAGTTTAGAAGAGTTCATGTTGATTGATAAATTTTTATTTATTAAATAATCTTATTGTGTACATATCGGCAATCGTTAATTTTCGTTTGACATATCTCCCTGTTATTATTTCGCGTCGTCCTGTTCCAATAAAATTCACGATTTTCTTGAGGTCCTTATAATTATAGCCACATTTATCGGGAACAAAATAAAATTAACATTTCGCATTTAGCGTGCTACGTAAAAATAGCAATAATTCTCATCTCTACTATAATTGCATAAATTGCTTAGTAGTTTCACTTAGCTGTCTTTGATTCTATATGCCTCAATTATCTCTTTTGTGTGCGTAAAAAAATGACTTCAGGATTTTGGTGGATGTTCTAATTTATCTTAATTAGACATGGAAGTTTTAAAAATGTCAAAGGCTACTTAATCATGTCATTTAGAATCATTTTGAGAGATCAAGTGACGAGAGTGTATCTGTTGAAAATCTCCATGGTATAGAATAACCGTGAAAAATTTATAGATTCATCTTAGGCAAAAATACAAAGGTTCATCTAAGTTCTATGAACTCTGTACTAAATCAGTTTAGAAGAGTTCATGTTGATTGATAAATTTTTATTTATTAAATAATCTTATTGTGTACATATCGGCAATCGTTAATTTTCGTTTGACATATCTCCCTTTTATTATTTCGCGTCGTCCTGTTCCAATAAAATTCACGATTTTCTTGAGGTCGTTATAATTATAGCCACATTTATCGGGAACAAAATAAAATTAGCATTTCGCATTTAGCGTGCTACGTAAAAATAGCAATAATTCTCATCTCTACTATAATTGCATGAATTGCTTATTAGTTTGTAGTTTGGAATCCTATTTCTCGCAATAATTGATGTGTTCCATATATAATTGTTCTAAATCGAGTGCACTTAATGACTGTTAATTATATATTTGTGAAGTCTCTCGTGATACAAAGATCTGTACATAGACTTGAAGTTGTCTTGCTATTAAATTAATTCTTATTCATACTATGACATGATAAATGCGTATGTAACTGTCTATTCCGTTTGTTACATTTTCAGGACAAAATACTCTTAAACGAACGACATATTCTACTTTTACACCCTGAATATATCCAAATACATAACGTCACGAGCAGATAGTAAATGGTTATTAAGATTCTATGTATGTATTGTTTTCTATGTATAAGAATTTGTTACAACTACACATGAGTATCTTCTTTTAGGGCTGTGCAAAAAAATTACAACATACAATGGATTTGCAATAGAAACATATTGGGAAGACCCTGATTATAGTAAATACATGGATATTATTTCCACCAAAATTAGATGTGTTCTCGAATAACAATTCACAAGCAGTTGAGGGTAGTATGTAAAGAATGCACAACATCAATTAACGAGTATTATTTCAATGCTTCAACTAAAGTACTGGTCAAATTCGTCTCTTTGCACAACCTTTTATATTCTATACTTATACTTTTACACCCTGAATATATCCAAGTACATAATGTCACGAGCAGATAGTAAATGATTATTAAGATTCTATTCTTCTAGATTGTTTTCTATGAATAACAATTTGTTAAAATTACACATGAGTATCTTCTTTTAGGATTGTGCAAAAAACTACAACATACAATGGATTTGCAATAGAAACATATTGGGAAGACCCTGATTATAGTAAATACATGGATATTATTTCCACCAAAATTAGATGTGTTCTTGAATAACAATTCACAAGCAGTTGAGAGTAGTATGTAAAGAATGCACAACATCAATTAACGAGTATTATTTCAATGCTTCAACTAAAGTACTGGTCAAATTCGTCTCTTTGCACAACCTTTTATATTCCAATCAACATATTTACTTACTGAACCTATTTGCCTCTAAACCTCTCCAAATCTAACGTCATCTATCCTCAGTCTTTTATTATCAATGATTCCTAGATATATTCTTAAGCATTTCGCTTCAACTAGCAGGCATATTAAATCTCATAACGGTTACATTTATGCTATTAAAAGTTTTTTCAGTAAATATTATAAAGGAAACGTGACTGGAAAATATAATATGATGAAATAGGAATTAAAAATGAACATTAACTTAAATATATTGTTATTACAAATTTGACCTGTACTTTGGGAGTAATATTTTTTTGTCAGTTTTCATATATTAATCTTTAATCCTTCATCAAATTCCAATACTGCATATTGTACTAGTCGGTTATATTACTATCAGATGGATGGTAATTTAAAGAATTTTAATATTAAAAATAATTTAGGGAGGAATCGTAATCCAAATAAGCAACAACAACCGCCATATTGGAATTTGATCGAATAAGGTTATATTGATATACTTTTCATCATTTGATATCGTAATATACATTTATAATATACAATTGGAACTCCTAATTTATAGTAATATTACCTAATTTACTTTTTTATTCTTTCATATATCATCACATTCGGTAACAAGATACATAAAACAAAATACGAAAAACAGTCTACAGATTATCTTTCTCATCGTAACATTTGGAAAACGATAACTTTGTCTTTGTATTCTATACAAATACAGGTGGTCCGGGCTCACGCGGGTACTGATAGGAGATATTTCAGTGTCATATATATTCTGGGAGTATGAATTGACAAATCACAACGATCTTGAGGGAGAATGGGGGGGGGATTGACTATGAAAATGGGATTACTTGTTTTGGAAAACACACATGATGGTTCTTTTGGAGCATTTACAAAATTCGTATTTAATTTTTATTTTTTTTCAATAAATGTAAATAAATTAATTTTACAAACAACGCTCTCGAAATGACTTGATGAGACCTTTGTCACATGAAACTTCTTTGGGGCCTTGACTTGCTTATTTTTGATGTCAGAGGGGTTGGGAGTCTGGGTGGTGATTACGTCACCAATATTTATTTATTTAACCAGAACAGATATAAAAATACATATATAAATGTTTAAGTAAGCTGGGGGGGGGAAAGAGCATTGCTTACTTTTTGCTGAGCAGAGGGAGGAAGTGGTCAGAAATTACAAAAAAATCTGTTTACTTAATACCAATGATATTATAACTATTATAAAAAGCTGTAAATACGTCATAAGCGCTTCGACAGCGCCTTGTTAAAACTTGGCCAGCTAGTTCATTTTCGACGGCTGCCCCGTCAATCCCTCCGTATCTATGCAACATATAACTATTTCTTTTTCAAGACTCAACAGTGGTAATGAGAAGTTAGCAATATAAAAGACCACCTTCAATCAGGATAAGTAGCACCCTTGATAGACGAGTACTATTTTGTTTTGCGAAAGACACAAGTACCAACTAGTTTTAACTATAATAATGTAGTTCTGCAAACTCGGCACTTCAAGCATGTAACACTAGAATGATCCACACTAAAAATAGTTACTCTTGGATTTCAAAAACCATATTTAATTTACAAATACACAGGACTTAAGACACGTTGAAAAACGTAAGAATTTACTTATAAATTATATGTTTAGAAAAATAAAAACAAAAATATCTTCACAGTATAACATCCTCAAGTCACTGATTTGACATCAATCATTTTTAATGACTCTCTCTCAATCAATATTGACTGTATCTACTCGATATATGAATTAGAATTGTGAAATTTAAAACTTTAAGCAGAATGGTCCCATAATATCACTTCTCTTTGCTAATCTAATATATATCGTCTGACTATGTATTTTGAAGAACACAACCTTTTTTAAAACAAGGCCTCAGGTAACCTACCTAGGTACCAGGTAACCAGGGTGTAAGGGGTGTCGAATAACATCTAACACTTGAGACATTCAAGCCAACCTCACCTGCACGTGGTGCACCCTGCTGAATAACGAACGAGGCAATGGCGAAAGCGGGGTGGTAGGGTTTTACAACCCGACTGGGTCGCAACCACCATGTATATGGCGAAAAAGCCCGTCATAGTGATTCGCTTCTGCGGGTCGCGTTTCGGGATCAGCCTGTGCATATCCAGCATCTCTTTGCACAACCTTTTATATTCCAATCAACATATTTACTTACTGAACCTATTTGCCTCTAAACCTCTCCAAATCTAACGTCATCTATCCTCAGTCTTTTATTATCAATGATTCCTAGATATATTCTTAAGCATTTCGCTTCAACTAGCAGGCATATTAAATCTCATAACGGTTACATTTATGCTATTAAAAGTTTTTTCAGTAAATATTATAAAGGAAACGTGACTGGAAAATATAATATGATGAATGAAATGAAAAAAATGAACATTAACATAAATATACTGTTATTACAAATTTGACCTGTACTTTGGGAGTAATATTTTTTTGTCAGTTTTCATATATTAATCTTTAATCCTTCATCAAATTCCAATACTGCATATTGTACTAGTCGGTTATATTACTATCAGATGGATGGTAATTTAAAGAATTTTAATATTAAAAATAATTTAGGGAGGAATCGTAATCCAAATAAGCAACAACAACCGCCATATTGGAATTTGATCGAATAAGGTTATATTGATATACTTTTCATCATTTGATATCGTAATATACATTTATAATATACAATTGGAACTCCTAATTTATAGTAATATTACCTAATTTACTTTTTTATTCTTTCATATATCATCACATTCGGTAACAAGATACATAAAACAAAATACGAAAAACAGTCTACAGATTATCTTTCTCATCGTAACATTTGGAAAACGATAACTTTGTCTTTGTATTCTATACAAATACAGGTGGTCCGGGCTCACGCGGGTACTGATAGGAGATATTTCAGTGTCATATATATTCTGGGAGTATGAATTGACAAATCACAACGATCTTGAGGGAGAATGGGGGGGGGATTGACTATGAAAATGGGATTACTTGTTTTGGAAAACACACATGATGGTTCTTTTGGAGCATTTACAAAATTCGTATTTAATTTTTATTTTTTTTCAATAAATGTAAATAAATTAATTTTACAAACAACGCTCTCGAAATGACTTGATGAGACCTTACTTGTTTTGGAAAACACACATGATGGTTCTTTTGGAGCATTTACAAAATTCGTATTTAATTTTTATTTTTTTTCAATAAATGTAAATAAATTAATTTTACAAACAACGCTCTCGAAATGACTTGATGAGACCTTTGTCACATGAAACTTCTTTGGGGCCTTGACTTGCTTATTTTTGATGTCAGAGGGGTTGGGAGTCTGGGTGGTGATTACGTCACCAATATTTATTTATTTAACCAGAACAGATATAAAAATACATATATAAATGTTTAAGTAAGCTGGGGGGGGGAAAGAGCATTGCTTACTTTTTGCTGAGCAGAGGGAGGAAGTGGTCAGAAATTACAAAAAAATCTGTTTACTTAATACCAATGATATTATAACTATTATAAAAAGCTGTAAATACGTCATAAGCGCTTCGACAGCGCCTTGTTAAAACTTGGCCAGCTAGTTCATTTTCGACGGCTGCCCCGTCAATCCCTCCGTATCTATGCAACATATAACTATTTCTTTTTCAAGACTCAACAGTGGTAATGAGAAGTTAGCAATATAAAAGACCACCTTCAATCAGGATAAGTAGCACCCTTGATAGACGAGTACTATTTTGTTTTGCGAAAGACACAAGTACCAACTAGTTTTAACTATAATAATGTAGTTCTGCAAACTCGGCACTTCAAGCATGTAACACTAGAATGATCCACACTAAAAATAGTTACTCTTGGATTTCAAAAACCATATTTAATTTACAAATACACAGGACTTAAGACACGTTGAAAAACGTAAGAATTTACTTATAAATTATATGTTTAGAAAAATAAAAACAAAAATATCTTCACAGTATAACATCCTCAAGTCACTGATTTGACATCAATCATTTTTAATGACTCTCTCTCAATCAATATTGACTGTATCTACTCGATATATGAATTAGAATTGTGAAATTTAAAACTTTAAGCAGAATGGTCCCATAATATCACTTCTCTTTGCTAATCTAATATATATCACATTCGGTAACAAGATACATAAAACAAAATACGAAAAACAGTCTACAGATTATATTTCTCATCGTAACATTTGGAAAACGATAACTTTGTCTTTGTATTCTATACAAATACAGGTGGTCCGGGCTCACGCGGGTACTGATAGGAGATATTTCAGTGTCATATATATTCTGGGAGTATGAATTGACATATCACAACAATCTAGAGTGAGGGGGGTTGACCATGAAAATGGGATTACTTGTTTCGGAAAACACACATGATGGTTCTTTTGGAGCATTTACAAAATTCGTATTTAATTATTATTTTTTTCAATAAACGTAAATAAATTAATTTTACAAACAACACTCTCGAAATGACTTGATGAGACCTTTATCAAATGAAACTTCTTTGGGGCCTTGACTTGCTTATTTTTGATGCCAGAGGGGTTGGGGGCCTGGCTGGTGATTAAGTCACCATTATTTATTTATTTAACCAGAATAGATATAAACATACAAATATGTTTAATCAAGCATGGGGGGGAGGGGGGGGGGTAAGAGCCTTGCTTACTTTTTGCTGAGCAGGGGGAGGAAGTGGTCAGAAATTACAAAAATCTGTTTACTTCATACCAATGATATTATAACTATTATAAATAGCTGTAGATATGTTATAAGCGCTTCGACAGCACCTTGCTTAGCCGGCTTAAAACTTGGCCAGCTAGTTCATTTTCGACGGCTGCCCCGTCAATCTCCCCGTATCTATGCAACATATAACTATTTCTTTTTCCAAACCAATGTTGAGAATATACCATCTTACTTCCACATTTTAACTAAGATAGTGTGGCGTTACAATATTACTTTACGTATGTGCGCGTTATCGTGCCATTTGTTTTGTCAAAATATAATGGAGGTAACGTATCTACATCTTTTTACTAATAATATCATTTAGTAATACTTGAAAAAATTCCAAGGTGAAATCTAAGGCAACAATTGCAAGGCAATGAGACTTAAAACAACATAATATTGTTTAGACAGAGATAGAAATATGTTTATTAATTGAAAGAAATAGATGAACGCGATATTATAAAATGGACGCATAATAAAATTACAAATGTGAGTAAATTACTTAAAAAAGCAAGGTATATGTTTCTTTCTAATTTGGCAACTAATCCTTACTATTGAAAATTACTATTATTACCATGTTGGATTCCGGTTTACAAAGTCTAGCGTTGTGAATACCTCAGTGTTCTAACAATATTGTGACGATCTTACTAGAACTTTCCAGAGAGTTCTTGTTGCATCTTAACTCCATTTCAATATTTTTAGTTTTCATCACTTGCGTACCAAAATAACCAAACTATATTACGCAAAATGCTACCACAATATATAGGGACAAATAACTGGAGATTAAAGACGGGATATAAGGATATAAATAACCTTTAATAATATTATTATTTGTTATTATTAGCACATCTATGTAACATTTTAAAATCGAGTACCATCCGATTGTAGTTCTAGACACCATAATTTGTATTACAACTCTCAGAATATAATATAATGTGGAACTAATTTTATAAAAAAATATATTTATTCACACATCTCAAAAGCAACTATAAATCTGTTGACTATGTATTTGATGAGTTAGAGTAATATCGGATTGCAATATTGTAAGATTACTAATAAAAGATTTTTTGGGACTATTTACAATATTCTACCTCTTTGTATTCGATGGTCAAGTGACACATGACCACCTAGTACTGGGCAAGCTCTATATTTCTTCCAGGATTTTATCCTGATATGATACCTTTATATATGTTTTGTTTATTATTTCATTGACTGAATATTTTGCACTAAGAGAATATAAAGATTCATTTTATGCAAAAGATAATACCGACTCTGTAAAAATTCTCATATATTTTTTCCACTTACATATTGATAGAGTGAAGTCTCACAAAGTTTGAGAAGAATAATTTTGAAACATAAAAACAGAAGAGTAATTTAAAAAAATATAAGTGGAAATTTACACCATGACTGATGGAAATCTTAATAATCAAATTTAGAATATCTGTCACTTAGTCTGTCTCTTTATCATATATATTGTTGAAAATTAATTTCTGAACCAATTTGAAAGTATCTGAACCGGAGAAAGGATCTACATATCATTATAGTATACCACAAAGACTTAACAGTGGTATTGAGAAGTTAACAATATAAAAGACCACCTTCAATCAGGATAAGTAGCACCCTTGATAGACGAGTACTATTTTGTTTGCGAAAGACACAAGTACCAACTAGTTTTAACTATAATAATGTAGTTATGCAAACTCGGCATTTCAAGCATGTAACACTAGAATGATCCACACTAAAAATAGTTATCTTGGATTTCAAAAACCATATTTAAGTTACAAATACACATGACTTAAGACACATTGAAAAACGTAAGAATTTACTTATAAATTATATGTTTAGAAAAATAAAAACAAAAATATCTTCACAGTATAACATCCTCAAGTCACTGATTTGACATCAATCATTTTTAATGACTCTCTCTCAATCAATATTGACCGTATCTACTCGATATATGAATTAGAATTGTGAAATTTAAAACATTAAGCAGAATGGTCCCATAATATCACTTCTCTTTGCTAATCTAATATATATGGTCTGACTATGTATTTTGAAGAACACAACCTTTTTTAAAGCAAGGCCTCAGGTAACCAATAAATTATTAATAATTAATATTTGCTTGGTTGTCCCTTCACTTTACTATAGATCTAACCTTTCCCTGAGAAGTTAATAATAATAATAACCAATAAATTATTAATAATTAGTATTTGCTTGGTTGTCCCTTCACTTTACTATAGATCTAACCTTTCCCTGAGAAGTAGTATTTTATTCTGCATGAAAGGTATCCTATTTCCTTTCCTAGAGCCCTGATAACATCTACGCAAAATTTCACTAATAGTTAGGCGTTAACACGTTCCATACCGCCAAGCGTACCACCGGTGGTACGTATTAAGCTTCATCTTTATGCCGTATGTACCACTAATGGTACACAATTTGATAACTATTGAAAACGAAAGAATTACTTATGTCACTATGTATTATGTTTTTTTCGAACTGACTACGCTATTGGCCTAATAAGGCCTTCACAATTTCAAAGGACTATGATGTATTTTGTTGTAATGTAATATTGTACGATTATATATCTATTTTTTGTCCAAATTTGAAATGGCCTAAAGGACACGTCAGGCAGATATGACTTGGCACGGAACGTGTTGAAGCGTAACAGACAAATTCACATTCCCATTTATAACATCAGTAAAGCCTCGGATACAACTACTACGTGAATGTCCCGAGACAAATGTTGCGGAATATTTTTGCCGACCACACTAGTCAATGCTTGAAGAAATTTCGAGGTAACGTATCTACATCTTTTTACTAATAATATCATTTAGTAATACTTGAAAAAATTCCAAGGTGAAATCTAAGGCAACAATTGCAAGGCAATGAGACTTAAAACAACATAATATTGTTTAGACAGAGATAGAAATATGTTTATTAATTGAAAGAAATAGATGAACGCGATATTATAAAATGGACGCATAATAAAATTACAAATGTGAGTAAATTACTTAAAAAAGCAAGGTATATGTTTCTTTCTAATTTGGCAACTAATCCTTACTATTGAAAATTACTATTATTACCATGTTGGATTCCGGTTTACAAAGTCTAGCGTTGTGAATACCTCAGTGTTCTAACAATATTGTGACGATCTTACTAGAACTTTCCAGAGAGTTCTTGTTGCATCTTAACTCCATTTCAATATTTTTAGTTTTCATCACTTGCGTACCAAAATAACCAAACTATATTACGCAAAATGCTACCACAATATATAGGGACAAATAACTGGAGATTAAAGACGGGATATAAGGATATAAATAACCTTTAATAATATTATTATTTGTTATTATTAGCACATCTATGTAACATTTTAAAATCGAGTACCATCCGATTGTAGTTCTAGACACCATAATTTGTATTACAACTCTCAGAATATAATATAATGTGGAACTAATTTTATAAAAAAATATATTTATTCACACATCTCAAAAGCAACTATAAATCTGTTGACTATGTATTTGATGAGTTAGAGTAATATCGGATTGCAATATTGTAAGATTACTAATAAAAGATTTTTTGGGACTATTTACAATATTCTACCTCTTTGTATTCGATGGTCAAGTGACACATGACCACCTAGTACTGGGCAAGCTCTATATTTCTTCCAGGATTTTATCCTGATATGATACCTTTATATATGTTTTGTTTATTATTTCATTGACTGAATATTTTGCACTAAGAGAATATAAAGATTCATTTTATGCAAAAGATAATACCGACTCTGTAAAAATTCTCATATATTTTTTCCACTTACATATTGATAGAGTGAAGTCTCACAAAGTTTGAGAAGAATAATTTTGAAACATAAAAACAGAAGAGTAATTTAAAAAAATATAAGTGGAAATTTACACCATGACTGATGGAAATCTTAATAATCAAATTTAGAATATCTGTCACTTAGTCTGTCTCTTTATCATATATATTGTTGAAAATTAATTTCTGAACCAATTTGAAAGTATCTGAACCGGAGAAAGGATCTACATATCATTATAGTATACCACAAAGACTTAACAGTGGTATTGAGAAGTTAACAATATAAAAGACCACCTTCAATCAGGATAAGTAGCACCCTTGATAGACGAGTACTATTTTGTTTGCGAAAGACACAAGTACCAACTAGTTTTAACTATAATAATGTAGTTATGCAAACTCGGCATTTCAAGCATGTAACACTAGAATGATCCACACTAAAAATAGTTATCTTGGATTTCAAAAACCATATTTAAGTTACAAATACACATGACTTAAGACACATTGAAAAACGTAAGAATTTACTTATAAATTATATGTTTAGAAAAATAAAAACAAAAATATCTTCACAGTATAACATCCTCAAGTCACTGATTTGACATCAATCATTTTTAATGACTCTCTCTCAATCAATATTGACCGTATCTACTCGATATATGAATTAGAATTGTGAAATTTAAAACATTAAGCAGAATGGTCCCATAATATCACTTCTCTTTGCTAATCTAATATATATGGTCTGACTATGTATTTTGAAGAACACAACCTTTTTTAAAGCAAGGCCTCAGGTAACCAATAAATTATTAATAATTAATATTTGCTTGGTTGTCCCTTCACTTTACTATAGATCTAACCTTTCCCTGAGAAGTAGTATTTTATTCTGCATGAAAGGTATCCTATTTCCTTTCCTAGAGCCCTGATAACATCTACGCAAAATTTCACTAATAGTTAGGCGTTAACACGTTCCATACCGCCAAGCGTACCACCGGTGGTACGTATTAAGCTTCATCTTTATGCCGTATGTACCACTAATGGTACACAATTTGATAACTATTGAAAACGAAAGAATTACTTATGTCACTATGTATTATGTTTTTTTCGAACTGACTACGCTATTGGCCTAATAAGGCCTTCACAATTTCAAAGGACTATGATGTATTTTGTTGTAATGTAATATTGTACGATTATATATCTATTTTTTGTCCAAATTTGAAATGGCCTAAAGGACACGTCAGGCAGATATGACTTGGCACGGAACGTGTTGAAGCGTAACAGACAAATTCACATTCCCATTTATAACATCAGTAAAGCCTCGGATACAACTACTACGTGAATGTCCCGAGACAAATGTTGCGGAATATTTTTGCCGACCACACTAGTCAATGCTTGAAGAAATTTCGCCCGAGAAGTTTGTGGCGAGTGCTGCATTGTACTTATTTTGGGAGAGATATGTAAGCGAAAGAAAAGGTGGTGGATGCGGAATTTCTTACTACAACGAAAAAGAATTAAAGTTTAAATTATCTCCAGATTTTTTGACGGATTATTTGCAAATTTATCAATTGTATTTTCTCTCTTTCACGGACAAATTGCGAACGGAGGGTATGCAGTTTGATTTCTATTTATTTTCTCAGTAAATTAAGCGTCTTGCCTCATAAGCGTCATTTTCTTTTTCGGTAATACCGGTTTGAAGTATCCCACAACAAATTATGACTGTGATAAATCTCAATAAGTAAAAGTACGGTTTCGTTTTCCCACACTATAAACATGTTGAGGAGCATGTTGCACACACGTCTACACTCGGCAACAAATGCGGCGACACTGACCCGCAACACGTGCCGCTTCAACGCGGGAGCACGTAACATGTCCCGAAACACGTGAATGTTTCGCAAATGTTGAGGGACATGTTGCGGGACACTGAGGAACGTTGCAGCGTCACGTAGATTCAGCTTTGCGGGACATGTTGAGGGACACTTTGTCCCCTAATGTATACCGGGCTTTAAGGATATATACCTAGTATCAAGTTTGACAAATAATATTTAATGCCAGCAGAAGCTGAGATTTGATTTTGGGAGTTACACTATCAAACCTATTTTCCATAAAGCAGCAGTATTAACACTGATATGCTGTGATTTGAAGAATACAGTTTACACTCTAGTATATAAAGTTTTCATATACATTCCTCAGATGTAAATAAAACCTAATTATCACTGGCCTAAGGACTGTTGTCGATTGACATTAGTTACACTGTCATAAGTTGCAGAAACCACATAGCATTAGATTTGGGAGTTACACTATAAAACCTATTTTCCATAAAGCAGCAGTATTAACACTGATATGCTGTGATTTAAAGAATAAGGTTTACACTCTAGTATACAAAGTTTTCATATACATTCCTCAGATGTAAATACCTAAATATCACTGGCCTAAGGACTGTTTTCGATTGACATTAGTTACACTGTCATGAGTTGCATAAACCACTTAGCATTAGATGGATTGCATGACTATTTGCATGGTTTTGCTAAGTCTGAAACATGGGACGGCCAGTTTATTACAGTTTCTAGTATTTAGATTATGCCGGCTTTTTGCTAAAGTGATAATTCGTACACATCTTATTTTGTTTAATACATCGCAACGTACATTCTAGTTGAAAAACGACGATTTTTTTTTTGTTGTAGCACGGCAAAATGACTACACTGTGCCTGATGTTAAGCACAGTACAGTCTAAAAACAATGGCGACCACCGAGTGACACAGTATCCATCGCCGGTCGCCACTGTCATGCCGGCCTCCGAAAGGCTGGATATGCACAGGCTGATCCCGAAACGCGACCCGCAGCAGCGAATCACTATGACGGGCTTTTTCGTCATATACATGGTGGTTTCTACCCAGTCAGGCTGTAAAACCTTACTACCCTGCTTTCGCCATTGCCTCGTTCGTTATTCAGCAGGGTGCGTTACGTGCAGGTGAGGTTGGCTTGGATGTCTCAAGTCTTAGATGTTATTCGATGTTACACGATCTGTGTTATTAAACAATATATTGGGATAAATTACATACAACAGGTCCAGACTACCGTTGTTTATGTACTGCGTCTAACGAGATTAGTAAATTAAGTAACTGCCGGTCTTTCAAGGTATTCATGAGCATCGGACATTATTATTTCTTAAATATCGTAACAAATGAAACAAAACCGTATCAGTTTTTTGCAAAAATGTTGACGCAGTAATCAATCAATAACTAATTTTATTAACTTATATAATAAGTGAATAACAAAATAGTTAAATAGTTATTTTGTAAATATAACGTACAAATTTTATAAATATCCAGTTACAAATTGAAATGACTGTCAAGAACATTTTCATTTAAATAAATGTGAAACTCGAATATACAGACTCGTCAGATTTAGCATACGTATGTTTGTTTCATTTTATCACGCGATATACTAATTAACTTATGTGCAAACGAAACGGATTTGAATAATTATTGTTGTGTTATAAGATCCTAGATCAGCTAAATATAGACAAATTCTATACAATTATATTCGAGGAGTATAAACATACAATCCACGGCAAACTTTTTTTTTTTTTTAAATTTATTTAGGAGCTTTTTTTTTAATATATCAGCTCCATAGTAACCTTAACTTAATTTACAGGCTTAATATCTTAAGTAAAACAGATTATTAAAACTAATATAAACTACTAGGGCGTCATTAATGGCGACTCAACATCT
>MU159033.1:59094-155460 GCA_015888305.1 Antheraea pernyi
GGCGGGGGCGCTGGATCCGCCCCCGCGGTCGCCCCTTCCGCACCGGATCCCGCTCGACTTGGACCCCTGCCAACGCGCATTCGTTACTTACACACGCATATATACCCAAACGGAAATATTGCTATTAAAAATTGCTAAAAATAAAGCCACATACAACAAATTTATATTGAAAATGTTCCTATTTAAAACTGGGAGGATCTATAAAACGATGGGGCATTAAATCAATATCATAATTTTTTTTTCCCTTTCAATTTGCAATCTTGGAACACAAAAACTACTTGAAGATATAAAACAACAATTGTTGATTATTATAATAAATCCCGATAGTGCACGTGGAGATAAAATTATGACACTGGCAGATGCACAGATCGAGCCTTGATATGTGCCCACATAGAAAAATATACAAAAATTTCACACCAACCTTCTTTTCTTAGGTTTTTTATCACGTTTCGCTTTCTTTTCATCGTAGAGAGGCTCCGTGGAGAGAGGCCTTTTAACTGCTACAATATAAAACATATGCCTAATGAATAACAAAACAATTTCCAATACATCATACAATCGTTTTTAGTGGAAGCACAGAGAGTAGTCAATTCCAAACATCACCATCGTTCACATATTGATCCACTCTATAATAGCCTTTTGATACCAAAACCAGCTTGATATGGCGCTTAAACTTACAATCCGGCAAACCGGTAACATGCTTCGAGACTTTATTGTAAAACCTAACACTGTTACCTAAAAAACTATTACTGGTTTTGCTAAGTCTAACATATGGGACGATCAGTTTGTTAAAGTTTCTAGTATTTAAAGCAGCCTTGATTAGATAGTCGTGTACAAAATGCAGTTTTTTTAAGTTTTTGCGGACAAAAATATTTATACCTATAAGTGTTAATGTAAACATGGGAGGGGTAGGGGAGGAATAAGAGGAATTGCTCACTTTTGCTGATCAGGGGGAGGGGGAGGTCCGAAATTATATAAATTCTGCATACGTAATACTTGAACGACCCCCAGCAAAACATAAAGGTTTTCATACCGAACCAAGTGTAATAAAATCACGGTAACCTAGTTTTAGTTTTTCATTTGATGTTAAGTGATTATGTAGCCAAAGTTAGTAAAGCGTTAAGCCTATAAAACATATAGAAGCTTGATGACAAATTCTCAAATTCAAGATGGATAGCTAACTAACCAGGCGGGTATTTAAAAAAAAAGTACTTTATAGGTTTTATCGTTGGACCATCATCTTATGTGATGTTATATGAAGACCATATAATGGTAAACACGCTAAACATATGCCTGGCTATGACTAGCTTTCAAGAGCAGCTGTTGGAACACACCAACAGGTGCTTGTCACACAGATTTTCACCTTGAGGGCAGTAGCTAGCCAGACGGACTTAGAGAAAGTGCCATGCTAAGGTGGTTACGATGTTTTAGTTCCACCGAAGGCTTCAGCTCAGTTACAAGGGTTCGAACCTACATCCATCTACGCGATATTCGAACACGATATCAACTAAGCCTTCATCTTTAACATGACATACTTTAGCACCTTATTATAGAACTTAAAACTACTACCCAAGAATACTTTTATCACTGTGCTGACTGATGTCACGTCTAATTTGTAAATCAATAAAACTAAATACATTGATTAAGAATTCAGAACCTCAGAGATAAATACAATTGTTTTATAGTAAGTCGTTAATGGTACTTACTTGGCCGCGAGGGTGGTCGAGGACTCGGCACCGCCGGACTCACCACATGCTGTAATATATATTTTTTTATCCATACAAAACCATCGACTATACTCGTGTAGTGTTATTTTACATTAAGCGTATAGTTTTTGTGTTTTAGCTTTCTCTGTCTGTCTGTTTCGAATATTTTTATTTCAAATTTTGAAGTGAAATTTCCTTTGGGACGATTTGAATTAGTTTCCACGAGATTAAATGTATATATAGATACGAAAGATAATTATAGTTTCTTTTGATGAAAAAAAAATTGAATGTGATCAGTATTTCACGAGACATTTTTCTCTTACAAACAAGCAAACAAAATCGATTTATAATAATATTACAAAGTTATAGATTTATATATTCTTATATTATTTGAAATTACTGACCCTTGTCAAAGCTGGTGAGGTCAAAGGCGTCGTTCCCAACCTCCGGACTTGTCTCTCCGCCGACGAGCGATTCGAACCTAGAAATAAAGAAAGAAAGGTTCAATAGATTGCTAGACCCTGTGTCATTGAGAGCAGGTACGAACCCTTGACGTGTGTCAACGAATTTTCCGCAATACGTTAGTTGGTTGGTTGGTTGACTGTGAAGGAAAACGTCGTGAGAAAACCTAAACTTGAGAAATGTTCTTGTACTGTCATTATAAATGGCTAAAATATACATTTTGTAGAGTTTCCGTGTTAAAAAGTCAACGCGGGTCGTCATACTAGCATCGTGTTAGAACGCCGTGTTGAGTTGTACTGTTCAAGTTGAAATCCGCCAACAATAAAAATTCTTGTTATTATCTCTCTATATATTCCTGGCTATTTGACTCCCATGGTGGTGGGGTCAGCCTTCCTTTCCTTCTCCAGTTCTCTCTGTCCTTGATGTCATATTTGGAAACTTTGCACTCCTTCATATCCTTCAGCACTACACTCTTCCATTTCCCTCGTAGTGGCTTTCTCTTAACATGACCAATTTACCATATCATCGCAGCCTACTTTTTGCAATGTTGCGGATTTAATAAGGCCATAAATAAAAAATAAAAAGTCTTTTATTTCTTGCATTTCTAATAAGTTTTGAACGAAATAGGACCTTAAAACTAAAAGAATATTTACATATTACACAGAACAAATACACTATTTTGATAGAAAACTACTATTTGTTAATTACCATCTGCAAGAACCCTTCTGTAAGTGAAGGCCTCTTCCAAAGAACGCCATTTCTCTCTGGCTTGCACTGTCTCAAACCAATTTAAGGCATAAGGCATTAAATAAGTCAACAAGGAGACCAATAACAATGATTAAGAAAATCCATTCCGCTTAACATGTTCCATGCCAACTCATTTTTGGCTGACATGTCCTACAGACTATTTGATATTTTGACAAAAATTAGATGTATTACCATACTTTTCTCTCGAACTGCCCACGCTATTGGCCTGACAGGCATTTCATACCTTCACTGGACTACATCACGTATTATCATACAATATGACGTTACAACATCGTACATAACATGACATAAGTAATTCTTTCGTTTTCAATAGTTATCAAATTGTGTACCACCGGTGCTCCACATGACTTAGAGATAATATTAATGTAGTGCATTTGTCTTTTGACTAAAATGATGTATGTAACCTTGACAAATTGGATTAACACAGTGTCTCAAGATGACCTTACAAAAATACGTAACGTACCGAAGAACAAGCTGAGATCAATGAAAATAAGACACTATAACCAGACCATGTATACGTTATATAAGTGATTAAAATGGGTATTATTTTTATCGCCCGGGCAATTTGAATAATGGTTAGTCAAACCAAGCTATGTATTTAACACTTTTTAACCGACTTCAAAAAAAGGAGGAGGTTATCAATTCGTCTGTATTTTTTTTTTTTGTTTATGTTTGTTACCTCATAACTTTGGACTGGGTGAACCGATTTTGATTATTCTTTTTTTATTTGAAAGCTGGTACTTCCCATGTGGTCCCATTTCAATTTGGTCCAGTTCCGACAACGGCATCCAGTGCAAAACCGTATAAGTTTTAAATTTGCATTAAGTATGTACACGACAAATAGACGAATAACTCAATATCACGCTAACCGATTTCGATTTTTTTATTGGAAAGGATGCAATACATCATACAATCGTTTTTAGTGGAAGCACAGAGAGTAGTCAATTCCAAACATCACCATCGTTCACATATTGATCCACTCTATAATAGCCTTTTGATACCAAAACCAGCTTGATATGGCGCTTAAACTTACAATCCGGCAAACCGGTAACATGCTTCGAGACTTTATTGTAAAACCTAACACTGTTACCTAAAAAACTATTACTGGTTTTGCTAAGTCTAACATATGGGACGATCAGTTTGTTAAAGTTTCTAGTATTTAAAGCAGCCTTGATTAGATAGTCGTGTACAAAATGCAGTTTTTTTAAGTTTTTGCGGACAAAAATATTTATACCTATAAGTGTTAATGTAAACATGGGAGGGGTAGGGGAGGAATAAGAGGAATTGCTCACTTTTGCTGATCAGGGGGAGGGGGAGGTCCGAAATTATATAAATTCTGCATACGTAATACTTGAACGACCCCCAGCAAAACATAAAGGTTTTCATACCGAACCAAGTGTAATAAAATCACGGTAACCTAGTTTTAGTTTTTCATTTGATGTTAAGTGATTATGTAGCCAAAGTTAGTAACGCGTTAAGCCTATAAAACATATAGAAGCTTGATGACAAATTCTCAAATTCAAGATGGATAGCTAACTAACCAGGCGGGTATTTAAAAAAAAAGTACTTTATAGGTTTTATCGTTGGACCATCATCTTATGTGATGTTATATGAAGACCATATAATGGTAAACACGCTAAACATATGCCTGGCTATGACTAGCTTTCAAGAGCAGCTGCTGGAACACACTAACAGGTGCTTGTCACACAGATTTTCACCTTGAGGGTAGTAGCTAGCCAGACGCACTTAGAGAAAGCCCTGCCACCACGCTAAGGTGGTTACGATGTTTTCCTACCACCGAAGGCTTCAGCTAAGTTGCAAGGGTTCGAACTTACATCCATCTACGCGATATTCGAACACGATATCAACTAAGCCTTCATCTTTAACACGACATACTTTAGGACCTTATCATAGAACCTAAAACTACTACCCAAGAATACTTTTATCACTGTGCTGCCTGATGTCACGTGAATTTGTAAATCAATATAACTAAATACGTTAAGAATTGAGAACCTCTAGAAGATACTTTTTTCTAAGCAATTTAGAGATAAATACATGTTTTTATAGTAAGTCTTAATGGTACTTACTTGGCCGCGAGGGTGGTCGAGGACTCGGCACCGCCGGACTCACCACATGCTGTAATATATATTTATTTTATCCATACAAAACCATCGGCTATAATCGTGTAGTGTTATTTTACATTAAGGGTATAGTTTTTGTGTTTTAGCTTTCTCTGTCTGTCTCTTTCGAATATTTTTATTTCAAATTTTGAAGTGAAATTTCCTTTGGGACGATTTGAATTAGTTTCCATGAGATTAAATGTATATATAGATACGAAAGATAATTATAGTTTCTTTTGATGAAAAAAAAATTGAATGTGATCAGTATTTCACGAGACATTTTTCTCTTACAAACAAGCAAACAAAATCGATTTATAATAATATTACAAAGTTATAGATTTATATATTCTTATATTATTTGAAATTACTGACCCTTGTCAAAGCTGGTGAGGTCAAAGGCGTCGTTCCCAACCTCCGGACTTGTATGTAGCTTTTTTTTATATTGTATTCATGTTCTTGTATTATTCGGCTCTATGGCTTGGAATATTAGTGGCATTTTGCGTAATATACTTCGGTTATTGTGTACAATGTGTTTCAATGGTGGTACAAGCCATAGAGCCGAATAATACAAGAACATGAATACAATATAAAAAAAAGCTACATGACATTCCAAAATCCCACCAAAAACTCCGAGAACCGAATGCCATTTAATTATGTAGTGTATATATAAGATACTAGCGGGCCTGGCGGACGTTGTCCTGCCTTGATAATAAAAATAAATCCTAAAAGTCAACCGCAGCGCCACCTCCGGTAGGTGGATTCCAATCGTGAATCTAAACCATTCTAAGATCCACTGGAACACGCACACGAAATTTCATCAAAATCGGTCCAACCGTTTAGGAGGAGTTCAGTGACATACACACGCACAGAAGAAATTTATATATAAAGATTTAGAAGCAAAGCGGCTTCAGTCACAAAACATCTGAATTCGGATATTTGTGATTTTCTGCCATCAATAGGAAATTAATATAGTAGTATAAAATTATTCCATATGCATTTACATACCATAACTAGAATATAATAACATAAGTTCCTTAATAATTCAGAAATTATTTTCAAAAATTGTTTGCCTTTCATAGCTTTGAATTGAAGTGATTTTGCATTTCACAATTTTATGGATCAACCCTCAAAAATGGCAGTACCGAAAGATACTGATTATAATATTCTACATATAATAGCAACAGTATGATGTTTTTTTACTAAAGTGTGTTCAGGTAAATTATAGTTATTAACTAGAAAATACAGAAAAGAAATGTAATTTATGCAGTTCACTTTGTATGAAAAGTAACAAATACACCATCTTAGAAATATCATTTATACAGGTTACTTTGTATGGATAATTCACTTAGTCAACATTTTAGAAATGTTTATCCAGCTCGCTTTTTATGAAAAGTAACAAATTCACCATCTTAGAAATATAATTTATGCAGTTCACTTTGTATGAAAAGTAACAAATTCACAATCTTAGAAATATCGTTTAAACAGCCTACTTTGTATGGATAAGTAACTGATTCACGTTCTCAGAAAACTTTAAACAGCAGTTTCCGCTTAGTTAATTTCGACAGAAGTGTATTTTAATCTCATTAAGTATTAAGATTCAAATTATTTTATTATTTACGGGTTTTTTTTTATATTTGCCGAATTATATGTGGACGTAATCGCGGGCACAGCTAGTAATAAATAAATCTAAAAAGGAGTTATTTTGCGAGATTTTTGTCTGCCATATTATTTTGTAATATTGGTGGCATTTTACATAATGTAGTTTGGCACAAGTGAAATGGATGGGAAATAATACCATGGAGCATGAATTCTGAGAGAAACTCGCTGAAATAATAATAAAGGCACCACCATTTTGTTAGAACATTGAAATTATCACAAGATACTTGTAATTAAGACTTACCTACTAGACAACGGCAGTAATAATTCTAGAAGAATGGTTGCCAAAAATAAAATAATTAAAAAAAAACAACTATTTTATTTATATTATAGAAGGCAAACAAACAGACGGGTCACCTGATGATAAGTAATCACCGCCGTCCATAGACACTAGCAACACAAGGGGAGTTGCAAGTGCGTTGCCAGTCTGTGTTTGGGGGGGGGGGGGGGGGGGGGAAGAGTGGGGAAAGGGGAGGGGGGAAGAGGAGATGGGCCTCCGGCGCTCTCACTGACTGAACGAAACGCAACAATGCAAGCACTGTTACTTCACGTCGGTTTTCTGTGAGAGCGTGGTACTACCCCGGACGAACCGACCCATTCATACTGAAACCAGTAGTAGCTTCAGTGTGGCTCTACCACTTCCATTGGCTTCTATCGCATCTTTGTACATTGAAAATATTTGTTAAAAACTTGTAGTCCGGTGAAGCTGTTAAGGCTTTTCTACGCCATTAGCGTAATCAGTTCGAACAGAAAGAACAGAAAAAGTTACAAACAGGGTACAATAAACAGACCTTTTTATATCTTTTTTGGGGGCACGTTATTTTCGAAAATTATAGGTACATAATTTTTTTACGACTTCTACTACAGAGACAAATCACTGTCTTGTATTTGAATAACATTGACTACTTGTTAGTTCATTGAAATGATCGCAAGAAACTTGTAATATCGTTACCCGCTCGACAATCAATGGCAGGAAATATCAACAAGAGAATTGGTTGCAAAAAAATAAATAAAACAATACGATAGGAGGACATTACCAGTGTGTCCTGGAGACGCGACGGTCGGTATGACGAGGTCTCTCCATCTCTTGACGAGCACCTTGGCGCGTCGCGCTAGGCTTGGATCTGACGTCTTCCTACGGAGTTCGTTCACGTGCTTCCCGAGTCTGGTGGTCTACAAATTGAAAACAGTGTCTCATTATTAACAGAAGACGGTGACCGAGAAAAGTGACTGCACTATGCCTCATAGCAAGCAGGGTTGCAACTGGCGTATACATCATAATTGATATTATAATTTCGAAAAATGAATTTGTTACACGTTCATGCCCGACTACTCCACCAATCGTCATGAAGTGTTGTATACATGTTGTCAAGGGGTCCAGACATATATACTATAAACATATAGTGGTACAACAAAATAATCCCAAAGAGGGCTGATGTCAGACAGGCGGCCGATCGTAAAAATTAAGCCAAATCATACATCACAACATGACAAACATGTTGTGCCGACCCTACTTAGACGGGATAAGGGTAAGAAGATGTCAGAAGGTACAGAAGAGGATATAGGGTACATCTTACCTAGATAAAAGATAAAAAATTATCTAATAAATGCTCTTCGCGAGATCAAATCTACATTCAGGCGAGCTTAGCCACCTCCAAAAGCTAGTAGATATAAACTACAAACTAAAAGAGACTCATTACGATGAGTTTAGCACCAAGTCACCATAAAAATTTGTAAATTAGGTATTAAACTCCACAATTATTTTAAAAATATACACAGCAACAATAATGCCAAATTGGATGCCAAAGCTTAAACAAATAATTAAAAGTATGTGTGAAGACATATACTACATGTCAGAAGTTTATAATCTTACAGAAATAGACTCCAAAGTTTGCTTATACCTTTGATTATATCCTATATACAGTTTGGATACTAAGGTTATTTACATTTTTAAATCTATTTGCGTTAACCTTGTAAGAAAAGACGTACAAAGACATAACACTTTAATGGTGGTAGAGCCACGTTGAAACTATTATTGGTTTCAGCATGTATGGGTCGGCTCGCCCGGGGTAGTACCACCCTCTCATAGAAAACCGACGTGAAGTAACAGTGCTTGCATTGTTGCGTTTCGTTCGGTCAGTGAGAGCGCCGGAGACCCATCTCCCCTCCCCTCTCCTCTCCCCTAACCCTTCCCTCCGAAAGATGGCAACGCACTTACGACTCCTCTGGGGTTGTTAGTGTGCATGGATGGTGGTGATCACTTAACAGCAGGTGACCCACCTGTTCGTTTGCCACCTATGACATAAAAAAAAAAAACCTTAACTCATAAAATTTTTAAAAAAAAACATTGTGTGTAATTCATATGCGGTAGAAGAGAGTCCTTCAATGAGCGAGAAGAGCGTATGTTTCACTGTTCTCCAATAACCGAAGGCAAGCGAGATACCGCTCCCACTCTACCCGACACAGTGTTGACCCCTCCTACCACTGCATCGTAATACAATAAGGTTTGCAGATCAAACTTTCAAAGCCCTCCCAAGAGAAGTATGACTTCAAAAATTGCATATCTTCTTCAATTGCAATTGATTGTAATAATTTAATTTATTAATAATACTGAGATACTTTTCGACTTCAAAACGTAATAGTAAGGTCAGTGTCCAACAGTCATGAAAAATCTAGTTGTATAATTCTTTTACCATGTACTCACTAGAGAACTACTTTCATTAGAAATGCACCGACTTAGATATTTCAGTGTAGCCTCATAAAAACACTAGTTTTTTCTTAAAAGTGTTGATTTCTGATACACAATATGATAAGGGAAATGTATATTACATCCAACAGCTCTTTTGTGATATTGATTCTCTCCAAAATCGATATGATTTCATTAACAGCATGCATGTCGACAACCTGGAATACAGAAAATTAAAAAAACCCGTCTGTAGCATCATCTACCGGGATCAATTAAGATTTGATTTTGAAATTTGATTAGATTTGATTTTGTTTATGAAATCAGCTATTACAGCTTTTATATACATATAAATAAAGTAAATACTCAAAAATAATGACAATAGTAATCGAATAATATGACCCCCGACGTGCTAAAAGAAGTAGATATCATTGAAGGAAGCCGAGAGCAAAACATGACCGCTGCTCTGGTACTCCCAGACTTATCAGAGCCACCGGGCCACGCTTTATGCAATTCTGCCATACCAATACGAATGTTATCATTATTTGTCTCTCACTGGTCATCAGCGTGGTTTGCACGTGAGGTAGCTCGTCGCACATTTGATCAGCTTCAACGACCTATGTCAGTTCATCTGTTTTTTGGCATTTTAAACAATTGTAGTAAATCAATTTTTCACGTACTTACAAACTGATGATAGAAGTTTTTAATAACGGTATAATTGTGACAGAATTATAGGTAACCTTATGACCTTTCGTCTGATGTTCGACAGACGACTGAAATATATACATTCAACAACCAACTGACATCATCGAAAATAATTTTTTTACGCATTTCACAAAACAGATACTGTGTGTGTGAAATGGTACAATAAAGTTTTTTTTAATTTGTCTTCCAAACAGTGACAACCATCAAAATATTAAAATTTAAATACGCGATAATCTGAGAACCGAGTAAGTCTACCGCACGGAAGGGACGAACTTCAAAAGTTTGACAGGAAAGTAAGTTGAACAGATTATATGGGAAAATTAAATTGTTATTTTTACTATCTTCCTCGCAATTTTTCCATATTTTCTCACCGTTTAACCCGTTTCACCCTGGACTATGACAAATATTTCAAAACTAAAATTAGCTAAATCGGCCCAGCCGTTCTCGAGTTTTACCGAGACTAACGAACAGCAATTGATTTTTATATATATAGATTAGACGTTATACCTTTCTACTTAATTTCGGATACGTTTCAAAATAATCTAACATCTCCTAATTCATGGCGTAAAGTGCACCCGAGGTCACTGTATAGACATGCGGTTGGAGAGAAGTCTTAGAGCTGTAACTATTTCAACCCTACTCAGAGTATTTTTACGATATGGACAAAGCTCGGAATAAAAGGACAAACATCCAAAACTAATATCGTCAGTCTCTCTTGGTCTCTCTCTTCTTATCCCCCAAGCCTGGTGAGAGATGGAACTCATTGTAAAGTTATATTTTTATATTTGCAGTTTTTGCATACTCTGCGGGGTACTACTGCGGAGTGTAAGGGGTGTCGAATAACATCATAAGACTTGAGACACCCAAGCCAAACTCACCTGCACGTGGTGCACCATGCTGAATAACGAACGAGGCAATGGCGAAATCGGGGTGATAGAGTTGTACAACCTGACTGGGTCGCAACCAACTTGTATATGGCGAAAAAGCTCGTCATAGTGATTCACTTCTGCGGGTCGCGTTTCGGGATCAGCCTGTGCATATCCAGCTTTTCGCAGGCCGGCATGACAGCGGCGATCGGCGATGGATAGTGTGTCACCCGGTGGTCGCCATTGTTTTTGGATTGTACTGTGCTTACCATCAGTCATAGTGCAGTCATTTTGCCGAGCTACAATAAAAAAAAACTCTAAGATAGTATAAAAGAAATAGAATGTGAAGAATTAGATGTCGAAGGTAACATAGGAACGCATTCAGCAGATGCAAAAGGATCACCGTATGATATAGCTTCTGCAATATCGATGAGTTTGGCATACATTGCTGAGATATTTCAATTGTTCAAGTGTAGATCTAACACAGCTACACCAATATCATTTTCATCTTTGGAACCGCTGTAAAAGTATCGTTTTTGTGTGTAACGTATTAGACCAGTGTAACAGTTTTGGTCTGTTAACAATTTATGACTATTTGCCCATATCACATCATATTCTGTTGGTGGTAGAGCGACGCTGAAGCTATTACTGGTTTCGGCATCAATGGGTCGTCTCACCCGGGGTAGTACCACCCCCTCACAGAAACACCGACGTGAAATAACAGTGCTTGCATTGTTACGTTTCGTAATAACAGTCCTTGCATTATGTTTCGTTTGGTAAGTGAGAGTGCCGGAGGCCCACCTCCCCTTACGTTAGTGTCTATTGATGGCAATGATCACTTACCATCAGGTGACCCGCCCGTTCGTTTGCCCCGTATAATATAATATATATATATATATATCAATTCGTTTCATAATTTGTCACTACCAACCCAATTATAATGAAAACATTTCTAGGTGCTTACTCAATCGTATGGGTATCGATTGTAGAAAATCGTGTAATCAAATGAATAAGAGTTTATTCTTACACCTTAATGTATTCTCAAAAACTTTATAAATTGTATCAAGAATTGTTATGATTTCTTTACCTTGATAAGATTTCATTTTAGATCAGAATTGTTGTCAAATAATATGTATGTAAACTCAACCACATGTATCGGCGTGCTTTTTATAAATCCCTTTATTAATAGATAACCTGATTCTGTGTGTAGCTAGATTGGCTGAGTGCCTCAAACGCTCGCCTTAGTAGGCCGGTGAAGCTGTTAAGACCTTGCTAGGTCAATAGCGTAGCCAGTTAGAATAAAAAAAAAGCTGTGTGTAGTTTTTTAGGTGAATCTCACGGCTATCACTATAAAAAATATAATAATAATCTACTACGAATAATAGAAATATAAACATCTCTTTTTGGTCCAATTTGAATTTTCAAACTTTTAAGTAGTGTCCTTGACCACATTGATATATGTAAACCATTTAAGAAATGAATCTGGTCATAAACCTTAACTTATTACTTTATCGACTACCCGTAGTGAAGACAGAGTATTTATGTTAATTAAATCCCTGTTAAATCTTCATTTAAATACTTAACTTTTACAGATAAGCCAGCTATATTAAACAAAAACTGAGATAAATTATTTTAAAAAGCAAATTCTATGCAGATTTTAAGCTAATTTAGATAAGCAGTTTTTATGTTGCGTCTAATACAACGGTACTTATGGTCTATACATATAATAAGAATGTAGATTTAACGTGTCTGTACGTTTTCGTTTTACGAGAAAAAAAAATGTTGTAAGTGCCTAGGAATAAGTAATAGAATACATTACAATCATTTTTAGAAATGCCCGTCTTTCTGTCTATCTGTTTACCTGCTTGTGTGTTTGTATGAAGACACATCACTGCTCTTTAACAGTACTTTTACTGAGTTCACAATAAACCCAACCGTAAAGCACATTCTCGGGAGTAACTTAGTGTTTGTTTCATTAAAATCGGTCCACTCTATCAAAAGTTATTGTATTTTAATGACGATCCGGCGTTAGTACGAGAGAAAACTAGACAAGTAAATGGACTTAATTAATCACTGTTTTTTACATAAGGTTCCACGCGGTCGCAGTCACGGGCATAGCTAGTTTATAATATAATACCATTTGCATATTGTCAGATGAAGCATCGTTTTATATGTCTGCTTGAGGAGGTTCGTCTCTAAAATTAGTCGACGAATTTTCATGCGTTTTGCAGGTAATATTTAATTGTAGTATTAATTTATTTTATCGAAATCTCCTAAAGCTAAATTTCACAATAACATATTTGACATGTAATGTTAATTAAGTAATTGATAAATCGTGACTGAAAATTATTTTCAAGTTTCATATCAATCAGTCGGGAGTGATTTAATAAAAATGTAATTAACTAACTAAACGTAATAAAAATGTATTAAGAGTTGTTTTACAATAATTGCATTGTCTTTAAATATTTGTTATTTTATATTTACTAAAATTTAACTTTTTCTAAGTAAAATTATTTGTTTTCATAGTATTGTAAGTATACTTTGAAATATACTTTGGGTTTGCAGATTTTTTTTTATGTCATAGGTGGCAAACGAACACGTGGGTCACCTGATGTTAAGTGATCACCACCGCCCATGGACACTAACAACACCACAGGAGTTGCTAGTGCGTTGCCACCCTTTGGGAGGAAGGGTTAGGGGATGGAGAGGGAGAGGAGAGAGGAGAGGAGCCTCCGATGCTCTCACTGACCGAGCGAAACGCAACAATGCAAGCACTGTTACTTCACGTCGGTTTTCTATGAGAGGGTGGTACTACCCCGGACGAGCCGACCAATTCATGCTCAAACTAGTAATAGTTTCAGCGTGACTCTAACACCATTAAAGCGTGATCATGAATACTATATGCAAATCATGAATATACGATTTAGTAGGAACTACTCGTATATCACAGGAAAACTGCACCAATTTTGTATCAAAAGATAAAAGACATAAATCGCAAACAGTCATAAAACAAAATTATAGATAAATCTGTAACAGAGAAATATAGATGCGATTATATAATTTAAACATAAAAAATATTAGGAAGATTATATCTTAGTAATCTTAGTATAATTTGCACCGCCAATTGTTTTTATAAATTGCATAAAATATATAAGAAATATGAAAAAATACCCTTGAAACTTTGATTACTGTTTTTAAGGAACTTCATATGTGTTAGTTTATTACTGTGGCTCGCCGGTAACTTTTCCAATAACATCAACTTAGCTTCCGGTGCGGAAAATCGGTTAATTTAGTTTCACCCATTATATCTCAAGATTTTATATTTTACGAGTTCAAATACCTAATTTAACTGATTGCATTATATTAAACGTATTCAATGATTTTTAGTTCTTTTTTTAATTTAAACCGATTACTTTACTTATTTTAATAATTCCCAACGTTAAAAATAATCATTTTTCAAATAGCTAGTAGTTATTGTTTCAGATTTTGTTAATTTATAGTTGCCCGTGTACTAACGTAGAAACTTATACTAAGCCTTTCCGTTACAGTTCCATTTAATAAAATGAGAGGGAAATGGGCTGACATATATGAATTGTATAAAAGCTTTTAAAAGCGGAGTAAAAAAAATGTTTATTTCACATCAGTACGCGTACAATATAACATTGAAAATGGTAACTAATTCATACATGTGAATAGAAAAAAATGTGTTAAAACAAATTCACATTAAAAAAAAACAGTCTGAAAAAAGAAATTTTTCACTTGCTACTTTGTCTGTATTATTGCCAGTTCTTAATCCAAAGGTAAGAGACATTGTGATGGAACTCGATTAAATTAAGTTACTACGGTAAAAAGGAGCGCAATTTCGATTCTCATAGAATTCAAATGAGTTTTTTATTCAAACAAGACGTTGTAGATAGCGCTGAAACAAACGCAGGTAACTTTTCTCCTCTGCCAGAAGAATCTAAAATTTTGACTTAGATATTCAATGTAATTATATTATTTGCGTATTGTCAATTTTCTTAGAATCCTAAATACTTTATAATTTCCCAAAAGTTCGTATACCTAATAGGTGGACCTGATAACAATAAAAATTGTGCCGTCATGGGACGCTTGGCAGATGTGAAACATCGAAAGTGTTTTGTATAAGTTATATGTCTAAAAGAACAAATGACGACAGGGGTTGTAATCCGGTGAAGCTGTGAAGACCTTACAAGGTCAATAGCGTTGTCAGTTCGATAAAAAAAAATTGCGACAGGAATCAGTTATGACATAATGAAAAGATAAAGCATTACAATTTGGTTCCCTAAAATAATGACTGTTTATTTATTTTATTACATAAATATTCATTTCTATTAAATACAAAAATTCAACTAGGCACAAGCGCGGTGTTTTAGCGGCATTTATCAAAGGGTGCTAGGTCGTCGGCGCATGCCACGTAACATTAATCTAACGAGTGGCTGACAAAACAAATTTGAATCTTATGTTTATACAGATAGGGTGGCAAACGTTTTTGAGTATTTCGTTAATAGTGCAAAATTCGTGTTTTGCGTCGCCACGTTGCGCCAATCCCAAATCAGGTTTACCCGCGTCTATAAATGATTCACATCAAAGCATAAAAAATAAAGGAATGTTACCACAAAAAGTTCATTTATTTATCATAAAATTTTATTTCTAATAGATCTTATAAACAAGCCCAGCGATATACATTTCATTATTGGAAAATACTAAGAAAACTAATTTACTATGAAGTAATTTTATAATTTATTAAAGCTATAGACGCCTTATTCTATAATAAATAACAACTCATATTGTTTAAAAATGTTTTTCAGGAATTTATAATTCGATTGATATGATTTCTTAACATACATTTCACATAGAGTTTACAATTTTATTTGTTGATCAACATAATCAAAGATATAAAAATCTTTCGAAAAGTACAGACATTTAATAGTCTAACACCTACATATAAATTATATTATTATTCATACAGAATTAAATGAATTAAATACAAGAATGTATGGTTTTATTATTTTAGAAACTTTTCTAATCATAATGCAATTCTGATCTATTCCGTTAACTATATTGAACTACTATGGAATATTCTATTTCCACTGTGTCTATATTATATTTATTCTACGTTATCGCATACTACTAGCAAGACCATTATATGTTATTAAATAAATAATTATATCCGAAAATATCTATGTATGTTCTACCTAATTAGAGGCCGTATTACAGATAGTATTCGTCCAATCAAATACTTGTAATAAAAATAATACAATTTGTCATAATTTATTTCAGCAATAAAGTCAATAGATATGTATATTATAGACTATCCAATAATTATCTTATTAACTTTAAAACACTTAAGCTACACGACTTCATAAGCGGTTTTAGTTTAGGACTGTACATGAGGTATTTACAAAACTTATATAGTATCCAAATGATAAATATTCCTACTCAGCTTCTATATGAATACTTAATGTCGTGGAGTGTCCTCAATATTGTGTCCAGATTTTGGCTGCAAGTAATAATTTTAGGCATTATTTTCATTTCATGTAAATACAGTTAAATATGTACAAAATAATATATACCTTTGTAGTGCATGTCTCTATGCATACTGGGGCAAGTCTTCCCGGTAAACTGTAAGAAAATGCTTTGATGAAATAATGTTTTCTTCTTAAAAATTCTCTATAATTATGGACTGCAAACTTAAAATGTCAAGTGATTGTCCAGTCAACAATAATTCAGTCACTTTTAAAGGTTCAACATTATTCTTTTTTTTTAATCAAAAAGTATGGTACCGCAATAACTGCATATATATTTTTTCGAAGACGAAAGCGAAGGCGTAGTAATATAAGTAATTGTTTCCTAATATTTTATTAATAACACTGAAACTCCTCAATAAATGCTAAACAAAGAAACAATAAAGAAAATCGGTTGAAAAACAGAGCAAAAAGGTACAGAATTGTTTGTCTTCGCATACAGTTCTCGCCAAACTTTTTGACCGTTCTGAATATAGTTGCGCAGAACACAAATTTAGTTATAAATATGTATAATATCGAGATAATTTAAGAATAAATAAAAAACAACTCTAAATTCCTACAATAATATTTATATTTGTAACAGACTATATTAC
The DNA here is from genome assembly GCA_015888305.1 of Antheraea pernyi. NCBI lineage: Eukaryota > Metazoa > Arthropoda > Insecta > Lepidoptera > Saturniidae > Antheraea > Antheraea pernyi. The sequence continues at coordinate 76,200 of MU159033.1, forward strand.
GTGCAAGTCCCAACTTACACTTATATTTAGAACGGCTAAAAAGATTGACGAGAACTGTATTTATATATAGATTTTTTGTAGTTAAACCTGTATTCCATAATCACTACATATTTTAATCACGTCATATATATAATAATATAGTTGACTAATGAAAAGCTTGCCTTCGTTAGGTCGAAGTCGATGTTAGTCCTGACAGCCCTGTGGTGTAAAGGCTGCGGTGGTCGGAAATTGTTGCCAAGAGGTGCTTTCGGGTGTCTCGCATCGCCTTGCATTAGTCGTCGCAAACCGTGGAGCTTGTCATAAATTTAAAGTAAAATTAATTTATTTTAAAATTAATATATTATACATTTTAGGGTTGTCTAGGACATTAAATATTAACGGATGGTTAATAATGCTAGGATAAGATTCTCTACGATAAAAAAATCAATTTGTAAGAGAAAATAAATCATACTTTAAATAGATAATTATTAACTAGTAATATCTATCGTTTATTTAGGATTTTAGCTTCATAATCCTAATTACGTTTTTTTTAAATTCAATAATTCTATAGTCAGGTTTTATTATATACTTTGTTACGTCTGTTTATGTTGTTAGGTTTGGTATCTGATTAAGTAAATAAAACCCGTAATCTATAGGTACATATAATAAAAATGAAGTGTCTGTATGTAATATCAAAATATTTTTTCTTACTAATTGGGTACTAAAGTATACACCTTAGTGATAACAAATATTCAATTTTTTAAATTTTTGACGGTTTGTCTGTCTGTCTGTTTGTTTCGAGTAATCTCCGAAACCGCTGGATCGACTTTGACGGGAATTTCACTGGCAGATAGCTGAATTTAAAGCGGGGTAGTTAGACCACTATAAATTAGACTAACTATTAACCGCGGCTTCGTCCGCAATGTTATCTTCAAAACGGTTGGACCAATTTTCACGGGACCTTCACCGGCAGATAGTGGACATCATAACAGGTAATTTAGTTTATTTTAATTTAGACCAGCTGTTAACTTTTTATCCACAATACTATACCCAAAACGGTTGGACCGCTTTTTACAGGACTTCCACTGGCAGATAGCGGATAATTATAAGCTTTTTATAATAAAAAGTAATTTGGTTTATTTTAATTTAGACTAGCGGTTAACCGTAGCTTCGCTCACAGTGCTAACTCCAAAAAGGTTGAACCGATTTTCACGAGACTTTTATTGGCAGATAGCGGATAATATAAAAAGTAATTTAGTCAATTTTAATTTAGACTAGTTGATAACCGTGGCTTCGCCCGCAGTTCTATCTCCTAAACGGTTGGACCGATTTTCATGGGACTTTCACTGACAGATAGCTGACCTTATAGGAAGTAATTTAGATTATTCTATGTTAGACCAGCAGTTACCGGCGACTTAGTCTAAATGAAATTTAACAAAAATATGTTATTCATTTTAAACATATGCGTAAGACGTGCGTTGTACTAGATAGACTCCAAGAATAAGTATAATTGAAATTCATATATCTTTCATTCATATATATATCTATCATATATATCTATGTATGTAATTTGAATTATATTGTCTTTTTGGTCATTTTGGCAGCCATTTTGTTTTATTTACCGCGGTTTCGTCTACATAACTTAGTAACATATAAGAATATTGTATCAAGTTCAATGAGCACTATTTAAATTGTCAAATATTAAAAACTGCTTAGACATATAAAGTTTTATATTTTGATTTATATTTATGCAAGATTTGAAGACGTTAGCTCATTCATTGTTTGCAATTCAACATTATTATTATTAATAGTAATTTTGAAGATAGAGGGGGTATTTCTAATGAGATATTAGACCATAAACGTATTACTTATTGACAGTGTGGACATATTATAACATTATCTATTTTAAGTCATTTTTTCATTAGTCCTTATACAGTGTAAGTGAGCACTGAGATAGTTATATGGTAGGTTAAGGTTTCAAATACGTTGCTGATGATAAACCTCAGTTTATACACTGTTAGTATTTTATGTATCTATTATATACGTTACATGTTACTGTAAGTGGCGTGCGTGTCGTACTTACAATTGCTTTTAAAGATCATTTCTGTAATTGTACATGGTCTCACAATTTTTTATTTCTTTAATACAATTTAAAAAACGCGTGTGGAGCTGCGGGTACAGCTAGTATAATATAAAAGTCACCAAGATTTGTTAGTCATGATTTAGATACAGTCAGAGAGTCGTGGTAATTTCAAACTCTGTTAAATGTCTTGAGATTAACAATCATACTCGCATGCTTGACAACATTATCGAACGAATTGATTGCAGATTCCTTCTCCATCAAGCCCAAAATATCGAATGGACATTGCGAAGATTGTCACAAAACATTATATGCCCTAGTATCTTCGTACTAAACCTGGGGCATTCTTGAATTATGATAGTATAAAATTAATTATGTAGCCCACGCGTCCGCGAGCCCGACCAATATTATTAACACAAGATTTAAAAACAAAATTTCTAATGTATACTAATATTATAAAGAGGTAAAGTTTGTGAGTTTGTGACATTGTGAAGTTGTAGGGGGTAATCTCAGGAAGTACTAAACCGATTTTGAAAATTCTTTTACCAATAGAATGCCATATTACTTGTGAATGTCATAGGCTATATATCATCACGCTAAGACCAATAGGAGCACAGCAACAATGAAGAATGTTTGAAAATCGTTTTTTGTTTCCTTTTGAGAGCTTCCGCTGCGTGTTAGCCCCAAATAACTATTCCACACGTACGAAGTCGTAGGCAGAAACTATTAATTAATTATATTATTATTATATTATAAAGAGGTAAAGTTTGTGAGATTGTAGAGGGTAATATCTGGGGAGTCGGAGAAAAAATGGTCGAGCGAAAACGTTTCTTACGAAAGCTGCCTTAACGATGATAGATGTATGATTGAGTTCGAGAAAGAAGTTGTAGCTTGACAATGCCTATTACCGCCCAACAAAATGGGCACGGGTCATCTATTAATAAATATAAGAATAATGGGTAAAAAGTAAGTTGTTATTTAGAGATGCACTCAGATTCATGTTAAAAGTAACTCACATTTTATGGTAAGTATGTATTCCGGTGAATACAAAGTGTTGCGAGGTGTAGTCGAGCTTTATTTTACAAATATTCGACATGCACCCGAGCATGTTTCGCCTTCATTACGGTGCAGTTGTGATCAAGTAGAGGTAGAGAGCGGTTTCGAGTAAATTGAAATTTCCTTCATTTCGGTGTTAGTGATATTTGTACGTTATATCTGGCTGTGTATTTTCAGGTTTACTTGTCAATGTTTTATATATTATCGCGGAGAAATTCTTTGTTATTTATTCATGGATATATAAAATTATTAGGTAAGAGTGAATATATTTTACAATATGACGTTATTAATTATATTGTACGAGTTAACAACCGTGAGTTCATTTGCGTTCGTCAAATAAAATTTATATTAAAAACTAATATATTTTATTTTTTATTAAAAAAAAAGTAGATTTTACTCTATTTGGACACGAAGATGCATTTATGAGTATAAAATGTACGGATAGTTTAGAAAAATAATTATCGCATCACATATATTAAAAAACGAAACATAATTGGATCAGTATAATTAAATCCATATTCATTTAACATTCAATGAACTAAAGCGATACATAATACTCTTATTATGTTAATATTATCATTTAAAAGGATGTCGATAGTATAAACAAAAAAGAAAAAGTAATATAGCTTTGATAATCGACTGGCACGTATCAAAATTGCAATAAACGTGTGAGGAAGGTTTTACAAACACGATATCAAATCAACAGTGCCCGTGCAGTCTCGATGCGGGGATTAACTGTACCGACGCACGCGACCATCCCTCTATCTAATTCCCATCACTGTGTACGCTGTATTAAACAATTTCATTTTGATTATAGACTCCGCCTTCGCTTTGATTTATCTGTCCGCTAAACTAATCTGTTTTGTTTAATGGCTGTGTGGACTACTTACCCTATATAAAACTTGAATCGTTATAGAACTTTGTTTATATCAGAGATCTCATATTATTTAAAGCTCATCGTTGGTCCGTCTGTTATTTTGTAACGGAATCTATACTGTAAATTATACACATCAACACATTTAATCATATTCCGAACTTACTTTTGCTTGCGTTTTCGTTTGCGTTAGTATAGACTTGATTTATCCCATGGAACCTATATCACTACATATGAAACAAAGTCCTCTGCCATGTATGCTTTGTTTGTTTGTCTGTTCGCGAAATACTCAAAAACTACTCGACGGATTTTCATGCGGATTGCACCAGTAGATAAAGTGACTCATGGGGAAAGTTTAGGTATATCTAGATTATATTTATTATCAGGACAAGACACTGTCCGCGGTGCCCGCTAGTTTTTTATCTAAATGATAGAAAGAAACCTATACTACTACATATGAAACAAAGTCCTCTGCCATGTCTGCTTTGTTTGTTTGTCTGTTCGTGAAATACTCAAAAACTACTCAACGGATTTTCATGCGGATTGCACCAGTAGATAAAGTGACTCATGGGGAAAGTTTAGGTATATTTAGGTTATATTTATTATCAGTACAAGACAATGTCCGCAGTGCTCGCTAGTTTTTTTTCGAAATGATAGTACTCTGTGTTGTTTTGAGTACTCCTGACAACAAATATGCAAAATTTCACGCGGTTTAGTAATTAAGGCGTGAACGGGATAAAAACAAACTTATACTTCACATTACAATATTAGTTAGGATTTTGATGGAGGTAAAAATAAGGAAAATATGCACGATACTTGCAAAACGCTTATATCGTTCAGTCACATAATTTGATTCTAAGCAGTTTCTACTAGACGCTAGCACTTAATTAACCCACTAACAAACGGAAAACATAAACGATGATTTATAATATCAGGCACACAACGCGGCACTTTTAGTTTACTTTTAACACGTACATAATTCACGGTGGAGTCTTTGTCTGAAGGCGAGGGACGTGAGTTGTTTATTGTAGCGTGAGCACAAATGAAAATGTTATTACGCTGTACGCTGGCCTTAGCCACGGCTGAATACAACTAAACTTCGCGTAACTGGATGTGACAAACAAAACGGAGACTTTTCTTTCGAATTTAATGTTTTCTAAATATCTTTTTAGGGACATAGATGAGAAATTGGTAATGTTTACACTTTCTATGAGCGAATAATTTTTATTTGAAATGATAAATAGATTTTGTTGATTTCTCTCATATTATTGATTATATATATTTAACGAAATATATAAAATAATACTAATTTTCACACATTGTTTATCTTTCATATCTATATGAATCAAATTGTAAATGTGTGTCGTAGGCAAAAACTATTTGATATATATCGATTACATCAAATATGTGTCGTTGTGCGCGCATCAGGCAAAAACTACTTGATGTATATCGATTACATCATCAGTGTTACTTTTCAGATAGTTAGCCCTTACCTAAAAACAAAATCACGATATATTGATATAAAATGATTTGTTTATTTTATAAATACTACACGTCTAGCGTTGTGTAAAGTATAGCAAGAGTTGTGGTGGGCATGCGCAGGAGAGGGGATGTATACAAATAACGTTGATTTAAAAAAAATGTGTAACCAAAAGTATATATATATATATAATTAAATACATATATAAATTTTTATTAATTTCTACTCAACGGATTTTCATGCGGATTGCACCAGTAGATAAAGTGACTCATGGGGAAAGTTTAGGTATATTTAGGTTATATTTATTATCAGTACAAGACAATGTCCGCAGTGCTCGCTAGTTTTTTTTCGAAATGATAGTACTCTGTGTTGTTTTGAGTACTCCTGACAACAAATATGCAAATTTTCATGCGGTTTAGTAATTAAGGCGTGAAAGGGATACAAACAAACTTATACTTCACATTACAATATTAGTTAGGATTTTGATGGAGGTAAAAATAAGGAACGTATGCACGATACTTGTGAAACGCTTATATCGTTCAGTCACATTATTTGATTCTAAGCAGTTTCTACTAGACGCTAGCACTTAATTAACCCACTAACAAACGGAAAACATAAACGATGATTTATAATATCAGGCACACAACGCGGCACTTTTAGTTTACTTTTAACACGTACATAATTCACGGTGGAGTCTTTGTCTGAAGGCGAGGGACGTGAGTTGTTTATTGTAGCGTGAGCACAAATGAAAATGTTATTACGCTGTACGCTGGCCTTAGCCACGGCTGAATACAACTAAACTTCGCGTAACTGGATGTGACAAACAAAACGGAGACTTTTCTTTCGAATTTAATGTTTTCTAAATATCTTTTTAGGGACATAGATGAGAAATTGGTAATGTTTACACTTTCTATGAGCGAATAATTTTTATTTGAAATGATAAATAGATTTTGTTGATTTCTCTCATATTATTGATTATATATATTTAACGAAATATATAAAATAATACTAATTTTCACACATTGTTTATCTTTCATATCTATATGAATCAAATTGTAAATGTGTGTCGTAGGCAAAAACTATTTGATATATATCGATTACATCATTAGTGTTACTTTTTAGATACTGAGCCCTTACCTAAAAACAAAATCACGATATACTGATTTAATATAAAGTTATAATTTATTTATTTTATAAGTACTACACGTTTAACGTTGTGTAAAGTAGAGTAAAAGCTGTGGTGGGCATGCGCAGGAGAGGAGATGTAAACATATAACATTGATTTTAAAAAATTGAGTAACCAAAAGTAAATATTTAATTAAATACATATATACATTTTTATTAATTTTTGGGTTTTGTACACGGGTCTAGAATTTTCTCTCATACTTAAGCCACGGCGCCATTAAAATTACAATAACTTTTGATAGAGTGGACCGATTTTAATGAAACAAAGACTAAGTTACTTCCGAAGATATTTTGAACTCAGTACTTTAACAGTGATGCGTGTTCATACAAACAGACGGAGACACAGACAGACATTTCTGAAATATATTGAAATGTATTCTATTACTTATTCCTAGGCACCTGCAATAAATTTTTTTTTACGAAAATTGTAAAAGTGCACACACGTTAGATTTATATTTTTATTATACGTAACGATGAAGGTGGACGGTTGTCGTAGAAGAAGGCCGAAGAAGGTATAGATAGATTGTGTGTTATATGTGTATAAAAGGTGTAAATACTGAGAAACCAGTTGACAGGGGATAGTGGAAGGGGAAAACATGCTGTGTCGACTTAGGTGGGATAAGAAGACGAAGATGATGAACTGTAAGCGATCTGATTATTTTTTTTGTATTTTTGTCACTGATCTATGTTAGTAAAAATCTCTTCAAAATTGGTTCAACCCATTTAAAAATTGTCCCTACAAATAGCATGTAATTAAATATTCATATTATGTACGTAATCTATATGTATATATACATATAATAAACATGAAGTGTCTGTATGTAATATCAATATAATTTTTTTTGACTGATTGGATATGAAAGAAATACACGCTGCTGATAGCAAAATTGCAATTTTTGTTGTCTGTCTGCCTGTTTGTTCCGGGCAATCTCCGGAACGGCTGGACCGAGTTTGACAGGAATTTCACTGGCGGATAGCTGAAATTACAGCGGGGTACTTAGGCTACTCTAAATTATACTAGCTGTTAATCGCGGCTTCGTCTGCAATGCTATCTCCAAAACGGTTGGACCGATTTTCACGGGACTTTCACCGCCATATAGCGAACATCATAATGAGTAATTTAGTTTATTTTAATTTAAACTAGCTGTTAACCGTGGCTTCGTCCGTACTGCTATCTCCAAAACGCATTTTCACATTTTCACGGGAGTTTCACTGGCAGATATCAGACCTTATAGGAAGTTACTTAGGTTATTCTATTTTACGCTAGCTGATACCCGCGCTTCGTCCGCATTAAAGTTAGCAAAAATATATTGTTCACGGTAAACATGTGCGTAAGACGTGCGTTGTACTGGACTCCTAGAATAAACATAATTGAAATTCATATATCTGTATCTGTATCTATGTATGTAATTTGAAATATATTGTTTTTTTGATCATTTTGGCGGCCATTTTGTTTTATTTACCGCACTTTCGTCTACGTAACTTAGTAACATATATGAATATTGTATCGAGTTCAACAAACACTATTTAAATTGTCAAATATTAAAAACTGCTTAGACAGACAAAGTTTTATATCTTGATTTATATTTATGCAAGATTGCAAGACGTCAGCTCATTCATTGTTTACAATTCAACATTATAATGATTAATAGTAATTTGGAATATAGAGGGGGTCTGTGTAATAAGATTTTAGACCATAAATTACAATATGGGCATATTATATCATTATCTACCTTTAAGTCATTTTTTCCTTAGTTTCTTATACAGTGTAAGTGAGCACTGAGGTAGTTATACTGTGGATTAAGGTTCCAAATATGTTGCTGATGATAAACCTCATTTGACACACTGTTAGTGGTTATATATATAATGTATAGATTACATGTTACTAATTGTTTTAAAGAGTATTTCTATAATTGTACACAATGAGGCCAAATCTGTACAATAAATATATATTGAAAACTATAATCGGGATAGACTTTGTTGACGATATAGAAGCCAATAATAATCCTTTTACAATTTTTGTCAGTCTGTCTGTCCGTGTGCACACGTATCACTCCGAAAGTGCTGAACCAATTTTGACGAAACTTGGCACAGTGATAACTAATATTACAAGGTTACATCTAGGATACTTTTTTCCCATAAAACGTAATGGGTGCTCCAGGATAACATCCAGGATCCAGGATACAAGCCGGGGTTTGAACATGCGGACATCGAAATAATATTCTACCGATCAAACCGCTAGGCCACCACGACTTCTAGAAATATGTTGGTTTACAATATTTAAAATAAGTGTTAAAGACTTACCTGTTGTTTCGTTATGTAAATAGGCTTGTTAATAATTATCCAAGTGACAGTTTCGAAACAGGCCGGCGCCGTGGTGGATCCATCGTATGTCATGTAGTAATCCGTGTCGGGTAACAAACCCCGTACTGATAGCTTGTTAACAGGCATTTCAGCACCTTAACATATATGCATAAATTAATTTACGTATTATGAAATTCTAATTGAAGATTTACGGATCTTTCTAAATTATGAAACCTTTTAAATAAAATCTTGATTATTATTATGTTTAAATAAAATGATAATAATAAATGTTTATTGTATTATATTTGGAAGGAGAAAAATTATTAGAAAAAACGCTCTATTAAGAATAGTAAAAATAAATTTGTATGTATATTTTATAGGTATGTATCTTTATTTAATATCGACATATAAATTTATGACGCATAGTACACTCTTGTAATAAATACTTACCGCCGTATTTTATATTTTCTAGTTCCTCTGTCAGTACTCTTAACTCTGGATTAGATAAATCTCCAAGCTATAAAAAAACATAGTTGAATTTTTCTTTCTTGCAAATCTTTATTATCATATTAACTACATTAATGATCACAATTAAAACAAGTTATGAAACAATTTATTAAAATGGAAGCAAAATAAAGCATAAAAACAGGATGAACATAACATATAATAATTTGCTGTATTTATAATGCCAGAAATACATAACTATATAATGTTGATTTAAATCGGGTATACAATTAGAAGTCATAGTAGATTTTTATTATAAGCCCTTTTTCTTAACGCTTAATGTAACAACAGGAATTTATGATAAAAGTACACTATATAGCGATGGCTAGCTAGATTCAGTAAACAGCTCCCACGAGGGATACACGAACGTGAGCGTAAACATATTCCCCTTTGGGAGGACGGCGGATGTGCTAACACAGCCAGTGCCTGTCATTAAGGAAAACCATAAAATCACAGGAAAACAAAGTCTTCTAAAGATGACGTCAATGGAACGCTTGTTTCAACATAATAATTTTTATTTAGCGCATAAATTTAATTAGCTTCATTAAACTAGTTCTTGTTGTAAATAACATGTATCCGGTATCTAAACTCCAGTGTAAAAGTGTATGTAGGTAGGTTAATTTATGTACGTTGGTTGATTTATATAACGACTATTTTAACACATTTATGAGTTGTCACTATTTAATTCAACATGGATATTCTTTTTTTTAACTAAACTGAACTATTCGCTATCAACTTGACGGGCCTTCACAGCTACAGAGGGCTTTTTAGGCAGACGCTTAAGGCACTAGGCCGACTGGCAACTAGCACAAGGTTGTCAAAGTGGCTAGACCCAGGGACTTGGGCTGTTGTCTTGCATAAAATATTATGTATTGAACTAATCTAACCATACATTTATACATTGGTAAATTATATATGCATACCTTCATATGTGTCACACAAACGCGTACGTGTATTTCTTGATTGGCAATTTTGACTAAGTCTAGCTAAACAACGGGCATCCGGTAATATGACGATTATATATTTAAAATGATGATTACTAAGTGTTAGCGTAATCGGACATTTCGTCAAACTATCTTTTTTTGAGTATACCATAGCGTGGTGTTAGGATTTTTTCTAAGCTGGCCTGCTAGCTATTGGTTTATTTCAGTAGCTACACTTAAGCACCAGTTCATTCTATATTTAACGTGTTAAAATCGTAGAACAAATCGTCATTTAATATACGGTTGCATTGAGGTCAAACGTTAAAACCTAACTTTATCTATAAAACTAAATATAGGTCTTGTAAGGTTACAAAACATTCCATTTAAAATAGCTAGTATATTTTTAAACTAGTATGTGTTTTTGGGATGTGATTTACATATGTATATGATAACTAGCATTTGCCCGCGACTTCGTCTGCGTGATACAGTTACTTTGGGCTAATACGCAACGGAAGCTCTCAAAAGGAAAAGAACCCCGATTTTGAAACATTCTTCATTGGTGCTTCGCTCCTATTGGGCTTGCTGTGGTGATATATAACCTATAACCTTCCTCGATAAAGGAGCTATATAACACTGAAAGAATTTTTCAAATCGGACGCGTAGTTTCTGAGATTGCCCCCTACAACGTAACGAACTTTACCTCTTTATAATATTAGTATAGATATAGATTATAATCTATTATATCTAAATTAAAAAAAACATTGGTGTTTCTAAACTATGCTAACTCATTTGTTTTTGTAGCAGTTAAGGTGTAAAATAAGGGTAAATTAATTATAACTAAAGGCTGGTTGTCCCTACAGTGACTCGCAGTTTACTATCGTTTGGGCAGTTCATAATTTGAAATAATAGCTTTAGTGGTTAATCCAGTGAGGTGCAGAAAACACCAATTTCCTTAATTAACTAAGCCCAGGTTTGGCTGAAGCCATGTACAGGCGCGGCATTGTTGATAGCGGGTACCTTGTCGATAATATCAATTAAGAAAGTATTCTGTGTTTTTAATTTTTAAAAAAGGTATTCTCTAACTATATTGGCTATATTATTGCTAACCTTTTTTTTTATTAATCTAAGTAACTGTTTTACGTGTGAACTTACATCTAAAATCCGAGATCATGTTAATTGATCTACTTCCGTTTTAAATTCCGATTTTATCAGATAACTGCATTTTACTTGAAGAGTTTTTATACAGCAGTAGTGTATGGAGTTGTCATAGTTCATCAAATGTTATATAAAGTTTTTTATATCAATGCATACGACTTTAAATAAAATCTAAGAATAACTAACTAATACTAAATAACTATGAACATTACAGAACTGAAAATTATGCTCATGTCACAAAAGTCTGTTATGTCAAGGGATCAAAGGCAGCAACTTCTTTCTATTCCAAGACACCTTTCGAAGATCCTGTCTCTAATAGTGGATTTGTATGAGGTGTGATACTGAATATAACTATTTCAATAAGTTAATTGTTTTTAATGAGGGAAAAAGCATTATTATAATTACATATTTTTATTTATTTATTCAAAATAATTTAAAGGGCAAATGTATTTAATAAAAAAAAGAAGTGTGTATGTACTTATGTACACGCGTTAGAAGTTATACGTCTTTGGCGTAACAAGATAAAAATCTTTTCAAAAATTTTATCTTTCGCCTTATTCTACTTTTGTAGAAAAACCGACACTAACAATAGAAAAACGGTATTTAATACATATAAAGTTTTAATACAACGAAATACAAACAACAAATATAAAGAAACAAAATGTTGACTATAGCTAACTTCAGGGTGTCGGGTTTTCGTGACGGTATGCGCGCGCATCGTACAAAATTACTCTCATCATATTTCTCTAACGCGCCGAAAGAAGTATAACTTCAAAAATCAGGTTGGTAATAGCCAACAATTAGGTATAATGCAAAATACGTAGTTTTCACTTATAGTGATAAGGTTCTTAAGTCAGTTGCATTGTTAATATTCTTATAAATAATAATCTAATTCTAAATAACATAGCTAACGCACATAATTATGGAAGATATGTAACCCGAGAGAAGGGTATTCATAGAAATAAAATTAAACATATTCATACATGAATGTGAAGCATTGTCTTATTTATAAATTCCTAAAAACAACATTGTGTACGAAATAAATTGAATTGAGTACCTGTAGAAGCAATGATATCGAAACAATCCCTTGAGCTTTGTGTAATGCTTCTGAAAAATTTGAATACAGCTGGGAATTAAAACCAAATATTTGTATCTGAAACAAGATTTATTAAGTGGAATTAAATTGAATATTATGTTACATTAAAATTAAGTCATGGAGTCATTACATGGCGAATTATACGATGATTTAGGTGGTAGAGCCACGCTGAAACTATTATTGGTTTCAGCATGAATGGGTCGGCTCGCCCGGGGTAGTACCACCCTCTCATAGAAAACCGACGTGAAGTAACAGTGCTTGCATTGTTGCGTTTCGTTCGGTCAGTGAGAGCGCCGGAGACCCATCTCCCCTCCCCTCTCCTCTCTCCTCTCCTTTTCCCTCCCCTAACCCTCCCTCCGAAAGATGGCAACGCACTTACGACTCCTCTGGGGTTGTTAGTGTGCATGGATGGTGGTGATCACTTAACAGCAGGTGACCCACCTGTTCGTTTGCCACCTATGACATAAAAAAAAAAAAAAAGTGATTACAGGTTTAAATTGTATACACTATTGTTCAATAGTGTATAATAAATTAATATTTTAAAAGATATGCGAATGCTTGATACATTTAAAAAAGAAACTGTACGCTTAATTTCTAAAGTAGAGTAAATTTCCCTCGCACCACAATAAAGAGGAGGAAAAAGACCTACACATAAGAATGAACACATGATTTTAGATTTAACGTGACTGCCTAAGAATTTGTCACATAAATAAACAGGAGGCACGGTTGAGTTGGTTCGCAGTAAAGTCGTTCGTCGGGATTACATTTGGGATTTGCGCGTCTCCGAGATAGAGACGCGGGAGGCGCCGAGTCGCGACCGGTGCGTGTGAAAACATCTGTTACGCTTTCTTTTCAAACCTTCCCGACGAAATCCTTATAACGTTCTAACATTTATTCTCCGTAGCGTAATATTTATTCAGCTTACTATTTTATTGACTATCTACAATAGAATATAAACGACAGAGAAATTTGATAGACGGGAGTAAAATAGACTGTACGTTTATACATACGTGTATAGCAAATACGTGCAATTTCAGTTTGAATACATTATATATGTTTATATTAAAGTCTGCAACAGTTTGTTTGTTATTCTCGAGTGTGTCTGCAAGCAATTAGTGAAACGACATTCAGCCACTTCGGCACTTAGCTAGTTCAGGGGAACTGCATAGTATAACTAATTTAATTAGGTGTATGTTTACAAACTTTTAGGCTAATTATAATCGGGACGTTAGACATACACGTAGTATATACATCATGTATGTAGTCTATATTATTATTATTTAGAAAATATATATTTCAATTTAACAGGCTTAAGACTTGCAGATCCGCGATATAAATTGTGTTAAACACTTGTATAGAAGAAAATTCATGGGTGAACAAACTTTGTTAATGTCTTAAATAGTGTATGATGAGAGGATTATTAAAGGTTATCTCGCAATTTTCATCTGGCCGATATTTTTAATAGATGTGAATTTTTTTGAATAGAAAAATAATTGTAATTTAATAATCACCTCAGCCGGAAACGAATATCCATTAATAGCATGTTCGGAACCAAACTGGTCGTGGAGACCATAATGTATATGGATCTCATGGAACTGATATTTATACGAAAGTGGACCTCCAGTGATATTGATATGATGCCTTGTTTCATTTTCAACAGTGAAAATCACAGAATGACCGGTGTTACTTATTAGACCATTAATCTGTTGAAAAACAATGTATCAGTTACTTAATATTATTTGTAGTATACTAATAATAGCCCGGAACTTTGTCCGCATTAAACTACAATATAATATAATAACAACAATAACCGACATCCAATTTTATTTGTATACATTTATTTAGCTCGCGATAATGTAGATTCTGAGAATAAAATACAACTCATGTATGCCTGTGACTTTCGTGGCTCAAATAATATCATCAGGTAATGCTAATTGTAAAAAAATATTTACAATAGCGATTTCTTTTTAATAAGTTGTATTAATTTTAAATATTTTGCAATATCAAATGTTTCTAAATGTAAACAATGATAAATATTATATCCAATGTGTTGTTGTTGGGGAAAAAAACTACAAAAATTCCTTTGCATTATTAGGTTCCTAAAATCTTAGTTTCTTCACTTGCAAGTGGAGCCAAGGTTCCATGAATGATGCTTTGATCCTTTGTATTAAGCTTTAGCTGATCTATAACAATCTTTTATTAAGCATTGTTCTGGCCATATTCTATCAACGAGTACATATTGTATATTTTCAATTAATTAAAACGTTGGCTAAGTAATACCCCTTTTTTCATTAGAAAAGCAAACTTGTTGAGAAGCGTATATCCGGATATTAATAGTAATAATGAGTAGAACTTTATCTTATTCATTCAACATAGTTCCTCCAAATTAAAAGTAGATTATACCTTGAATTAACAAATATACATAGAACAACTAGTAGATTTTATAAAGATTATACATAATAATATAAACTTACTCTGTGTTTGTCTATGTGAAGAAACCGTAAGTTGGGATCGAAGAGAAGTTTCTCCGGTTCTAAATTGACAGGGGACTGCCTACGGCCCTTGTTGCATAGCGACCATTCCGGATTGATGAGCCCCCAAAACGCTGGACCTTAAATAACGATTAACATATACCAATGATGTACAGAGTTTGAAATCCCACAAATACTAATGGTTTATGAAATCTGATTTACTAACAATAGACTGCCAACTGGTATTTGTAAATAATAGATATATACTGGCCTAAGTAAATAGTCTGTTAGGGATTCTAAAATGTGCGCTGATTTTCCGATGATCCATCTGTCATGGCGTCACGAAAATCACTTGGCAACTAAACTAAAATAATATAAGCTCGTGCTCTGCAGTGATTTTTGAAAAAAATAGTTGTTCTTTAGTTTTAGATGTTCTATTTGTTTTTATTTTATTTATTACCGGTATATTCTAATATATATTCATATATATTCTAATTTATCTCTTATCAAAAATGCCTGTTAATAATACTGTTAATTCTTTGAGCTTTTTCAGGTTATAACTAAAGCTATCAGTCTCACGAGATACGATATTCATTATGCTAATATCTTAGTAATTGGAGTATTACAGGTTCTCTTGATTATTTAGCAATCAATTAGGTCGCTATCAATTATTATAAATTTACTGAATATTTTAGAAAGTATTTTATTTAATAAATTGTTTTAGTATGTGAATAGTTGTATGAATTAAAACTTATCGCTATATGAGTTACAAGTAAAAACATTCATATATGTGTTATTTTACATATCTCGCAATATGTCGATTGTGTTCAAGCATTACGTAATCGTAGTGTGCCGTGTTTATGAGCTTCCATAAGCTGCATGTAGTTTGTAATATCAGATGAAATAGAAATACCGTGTTAACTATCGTTGTGACAATGGCCTTATTGCGTTTAACTGGCATTATACTATTTACGTATATGTGTAACAAATATGTCGCTTGTCATTATAAAAAGGGCTTTTAATTTATATGCATAGGTTATCAATATGATAAGTATATTCAAAAGGAATATAACTAATAAAGATGATAAAATTAGATTTATTTTTAATAATTTAGAAGTGAGAAATAAATGGAAAACTAAACATTTTAAACTTGTTTTTAATTGTCTAAAGTTCTATAATATATTGGGGTGATTAAACTTCAACTACTGTAATATTAAATGAAAAGCGTAGTTTTCAATTTCACCCTGGATATTTGGAGTCAGAGATATTTTAATAGAAAATGATACAAACCGTTCAACTGGTGAGTGAGATATCGATTATTTACCTTTCTGACGATAGAAGTACAAACTCCCACCTACGGAGTGCTTCTTAGAATTATTTCCAAAAGGTAACTCAATTATAGACTATTTAGATTTGGCTATTAATACGCATTCTCGGTCTCTATAAACCTCTTCCTTGACAAAGTTATCTACTGATTAACGATTCGATTTTAAATATATCTATAGTTGTTAATTAATAAAACCAATTACTTACAAAAGTATCCAATGAAGTAGTTACAACACAGTGGTTAAAAAATCGGTCACATGTCGATCGATAGTAGTACTAAGTCTAAGGTTTCCTTGAGACCAAACATTACTGATGAAATATTTTCTATAATATTCGTTAAGCAAGATAGTTTTCCTATTTCCACCGTATCTTCACTTAATTTTAGATGAAGTTGTGATA
This sequence comes from Antheraea pernyi, assembly GCA_015888305.1. Classification (NCBI taxonomy): domain Eukaryota; kingdom Metazoa; phylum Arthropoda; class Insecta; order Lepidoptera; family Saturniidae; genus Antheraea; species Antheraea pernyi. Next base: position 93,032 of record MU159033.1, read on the forward strand.
AAATTTGAGCTTATAATTTAATCAAATAAAAGCAGGATAACAACATTATTTTAGGATCTTAGCAAAAATAATAATCGGTACATCAATTCATGATTTAAAAATCCTTCAGATTTAAAAATGAATAACGAAAGTTTTCTCAGAAATTTTCCGTTTAAAAGAATTCCAACAGCGCAAGGACGTGCTTTGCAAAAATATCCAAGTACTTTGGATCCCATTCATGGTTTTATTATTTATGACCTTGAAAATTGCATGAATAAGCCGCCACAGTCGTTGCGGTTATGCCCACTTTATGGGCACACGCTAAGCGAATTTTCCATTAGTGGAAATAGCGTTTTTGTTTTTGGCACTGGTTGGCTTTAGTACCGACACAGAACATAATTACGTTTTTTAGAAAGCATCCTTAAGCAATCATTCATACAGTATAAAATGTAAATAGACTTGTTTATCTAACTACCTATATATGCAGTAGTAATTGTAATTTAAATAAAATATATAGTATATCAACGATTTGCACCGAGTTCGTTTCGTTTGCAAATTACTAATGTGGTGTCATAATATACGTCATCTATATATCAGTAAGTTCCGATATATTTTTTGGCGCTTAGACATTAACGGTCCACCAAACTTCTAGGAATCTCACAAATAATTTGATTTTTTTTATTGCGTGTAATTTAAAAAAAGTATTCGATGATATAATATTCTGTATATTTATTGTTTTGTGTATTTTTGATGAATATTAAATGTCTAAAATAATGTAAAAAAACTAAATAAACACTTTTTTTATTAGTAGAAATAAAAATATTTACTGTGAATTATCCTTAAATTGAATCGCAGACATTTTCTCTAGGCCTTTGTAAGGAGTACAGTTGTGCATTATAATTTTATTTTGATTTATTGGATACATAGGATATATAAAAAATATGACTTGTTTCAACACATACAGTTTTCAGAATAAAATCTCGAAATAATAGTGAAACTGTGTCAAAATTCGTATAGTTGTTTCGAAAGGCTAAATGCATATAAAGACCGACGCAGCTAGCGAATTTGTTTATATTAGGACTATGTTTAGGATTGTGTTAATATGTAAACAGATACATTTAACTATAGTTGACAGACAACTATATGTGTATCACCATATGATCGCTTTAGAAATAAAAATACAGGTTATTTAAATTTTACTGGCCTGTTTACAGACTTTATAACGTATGTACAATAAAGCGACGCGGCGCTATCATGTACCATTATTGGAAACGGCTAGTTTAACTGTCCAATTAATACGACGATAATAATGAGTCTGTAATTGGCTTTCGTGTAGTTTGTTATTCAATTTGCATTTATTGATACTATAATCGCACTTTAAACGTGCTAGATTACGATATATTTTCTTCTCTTTACACAAAAAATATCACTAACGATGTTGACATAATTACTATTATATTTTGTTAACAAAGCAGAGTTATTTAGTGTTTGTTATTTTTTTGTATAATAGAAAACGAGTTTGTTATATAAAAGAAGGTTTAATACCTTCATAGGTATGTGTTATCGATTTGGGTATAACATAAATTAGCTGGACAAAGAAGAGAAATTACATTCTTTTAATTATGTGATAAAGAGTAAGTTATTCATGGGGTATACAAAGTATGCGGCGACACGCAAGCTGTTATCTTTACCCGAAGGTAGAAAGTGTGAATATTTTTGTTATACAAGGACGGAAAACTGATTACATTTTATCTTAATGTAAATACAGGTCAAAACAGTTCTATGTTGGGTCGTTTGCACTTTGTCACCATATATGCCCCTAAATACGAAGGTAACTCATATATCATTTGACATCGGGGCATATAATTGTCAACACGAAATGTGATTTTCCGAAGCCAATCAAATAATATCCGTATGTATTTAAGCATTTTGATGTATAAAATTGTCCTTCTAACAGGAAAGTATAGTTAGTAAATATAATATATCTACACATATAACCTATATCCTGTATGTATCTATAGGTTGCGACGGGTAAAGAAAATTTAAAGAATGATAATTCGTTTTTTAGATAATTTTTGTCCATATCCATATCTAAATTTATATATTGTAACAGTCACAAAAATACTGTATTTATCATAAAAAAATAACGTACTGAACCAATAACAATCCTAACAATAATATTTATCAATCATCTTATATGTACACCACGTTTTCATAGAACGTCAATTGACCTACCGCAAGCGCTTCATGTAACATTCGTTCACATGTCGTATCAATTTCTCTGCCGATAACATTTCTACCGGTTTACGTGACACGAATTTATAAACCCGATCTATCTTGTATTCGTATTACGTTAGTAGTAAAATTCTAATGTATCTATCATATCTTTATATTCTTGAATATGATATTGTTTTATTTTATTGTTAGTATATGATAAACTTTAAATTATTATTGCGTCTAGTAGTAATAACTTTATCACTTACACTTTATTTACATTCACTAACATATGCAAAGGAAGACCTAGTATTTACAAAATTATTAGCGTTCATATCACTGACATTGATGTTAAATTATTTATAATAAAACATACATTACACGAGAATGGTTATCTAAAAAGTTCTATAAAACAATCGAATTGAAAAAAAAATGTGTATGATATAAAACTATCCAATGAATAATTAAAATGACACGTTTCTTGTAACAAACTGAATTAATGTACGTATATTAATGTATCACAAACTTAATGCACGAGCTTACCTGAAATGCCGTCGTAGGTCCACCATTCCTCCCAGCTGACGCCACTCACGGCTGCAATCAAACCAACTCTAATTAAGTCTGCACAATTCACATAATGAACATTGCTCACAACTTGTTATAACTTGCATGAAATGCAAGGTTAAAGTTCAAAATCTTAATAACCATCTAAATTTTTAATTTTAATACCTAATTTAGTAAGCAGAAACTTTGCAAGTCTTATTTAATAAGGATAGAATCTTCATAAATATCATTAAACCCTGTATAATTATTTTTAGCATCGGTAAAAGAACTCTAAAATGTCTCACAATCAGTACGATAGAATCTAAAAACAACAAGTAAACTTAAACTATAATTTCTAGTGATAGTTACACAAAAATCTTTATAGGTATATAAAAATCAATGTTTGTATGTTTGTACTCAATGCATGCCGAAACTACTGACCAGATTGTGATAATAATTTAGTAGAGTATTCTGGGGACATTCGAGATGGGTCCTGACCCAAAAAATCGATGTATGTAAATGTTTTTAAAAATATATTAATTAAATTGTTTGTCTTAAAGATAGGGTTATGTTCTTATTGAAACTTTTGGCACTACATTTCGATATTATTTTGACATATTTCAATTGTATATATATAGCAATTTAACTCCTCAGCTCCTGAATTAGCCTCAATATGTCAAATGGCATACGCTAAGTTTTTAATATTTTTTTTTAATTTCGCGACATTCGCCAATGACATTTATGTACTTGTATGCTTACAATAATATATTTATTTATATGACAATGTGATACGTTACATATGTATATCATTTTTATCTACACTATTAGTATCAAAGGTAATAAATGCCCTTCTCTATCCTTCACTTCCACATATATTAGAAGCTATCAAATATGTACAAGCGTACAAACATTTTGCTAAAGTCTTGTGTCACAGAATTACTCGCCAGCTCGATGCATTTCATCCTATTGAGCAGGCAGGGCTTTGGAGTGGATACTCAACAATTAATCAGATTCATACTGTGAAACAGTTAATGGAGAAATGTGAAGAGTTTAACTGTCCGTTATGTTTCGCTTTCGTAGATTACGAAAAAGCGTTCGATAGCGTAGAATGCTGGGCTGTGTTCGACTCTCTTAACCGCTTTTTTTTTCGAACTGACTATGCTATTGACCTAGTAAGGTTTTAACAGCTTCACCGGACTACTCAAATCCCTTAACCGCTCTCATGTTGATTCACGTTACGTGGATGTCCTCCGAGAACTTTATGGATCAGCGTCAAAGCCAGTTCGTCTGCATACACTCACTGAACGTATATCAACCAAGCCAACCCAAGGAGACGCTATATCTCCCAAGCTTTTTACATCAGCCTTAGAGGATATTTTTAGATGGTTTGATTAGAAAAAAAGAGGCATTAAAATCAATGGCGTTTACCTATCGCACCTCCGTTTTGCAGACGACATACTTCTTATTAGTAGTTCAATGCATGGTCTCCAAGACATGACACAAGAGCTTCACCATGCCACTCTTATGGTTGGCCTTAGGATGAATATGTCTTTGTCTTGGACATATGGTTATGACCAACATTTTGGATAGTGTGTGATAGTCAAGTGTGATGGTTGGAGATGAGACACTAGAACTAGTCAAAAATTATATATACCTGGGGCATTGTTTATCCTTTGGCAGCGGTACAAGGAGATCAATAGACGCATTCAATTAGGGTGGTCTGCTTTCGGCAAGCTTGATGACATTTTCAGGGATCGAAAAATGCCACAATGTATGAAGACCCGTCTTTTTAACCAATGTGTCCTGCGTACAATGACGTATGGTGCAGAAACATGGACGCTCACAAAGGAAACTATGCACAAAATGAGGGTTGCATAGCGTGCCATGGAACGTGCCACGTTAGGCATCACCTTGAGTGATATATTAAAAAATAGGGATATACGAAAAGACACGAAAGTACAGGACATCGCTGTACGTATTAACTAAAATGGCGGTGGGCAGGCCACTTGGCCAGATGTGGTGATGGTAGGTGGAGTAGGTTCTTGACCGAGTGGTGGCCGAGAGAGCGCAGGAGAAGTTTGGGAAGGCCAATGGCAAGATGGGTCGACGACATCATACATCTTGTGGGAAGAACCTGGACAAGACTGGCACAGAATAGAGAGAAATTACATAAAAGGGAGGAGGCTTATGCCCTGCACTGGGTCGAGAAGAGCTGTCCATGATAATGATGTTGATGTACTATCACATAAATTAAATCAAACTATCATATTGACAGATTCTCTAAGTTACTTACAAACTATTCAGCATAGTACGATTTTTTGTAAAGGCCCCAGTACGACACATCGATTGCAAAACATCGATGTATTAAAAACATCGATATTTTTGGTGACAAACAAATAAAACTGTGTAATTTTCTTATGAAGTGTGGTTTTATTTATTTTTATAGGACGCCAAAGAAAAGTTCGGTGTTTTTGTAACAAATAAATGAACAAACCAAATATTGTATGTAATGAGTTTTTATTTATTTTTATATGTAACATAAGTAAACATTGACATATATAGTAACCGACAAATAAAACAGTCAAATTATTTTATGAAATGTGGTTTTATTTATTTATTGAAATAAAAGTAAACATCAATGTTTTTGACAACATACAAATAAAACTGTCTAAATTCTATAATTTTAAAATAGTTTAAAATACTTCAATCTAATATCCGTAACCGAAACTATCCGAAACTAACGGATAATACGAAATAATTACATATCCGTAATCGTAACCGTAACCGATATTATTATATTCCTATATCCGTATCCGTAACCGAAATATCATATCCATAACATCCCTGGTTAGTTGTACTAAGCCAGAAAAAAGGATATATTGAAAGTTGTAGGAAACCAAAAAAAAAGGATATAGTGATAGTTGCGCGAAACCTGAAGGACTGTTTCTAATGACGATCATTAGTATTCTGGTGACTTACTAAAACGCCACTTCACGCTTCATTTGAATAACTCTGTGATACTCAATACGTATTCCAACGTTACTTCTGTGGGGAAACCCATCATATATCAGGGGAAAAGTTATGACGGTTGTGTGGTGCTTCTCCTTACTCAACTAACGGTACTGTAAAGTTTATAATTCTAGCAATTAAAAACTAATATTCTACAATAACAATCGATGCTACGTTGTAAAGGAAGTAAGGTTAGTTATGTTTCACTATATGAGAAAATTTAAGATTTATATAAAAAGTAACTGCTGCCCGACGGTTTCTATGAGCGATAAAATGATATCTAATTTCATGATCTAAGCAACTTATATACCAAATACCAATAGAATTGTTTGAGCAGTTAAGGTGCAATTTGAAATCAAATATTATTTTTAGATTTATAGTACATATGATATAAACAATTTTGTAAATAAAAATAAATATTTAACACCAACACCAAAAATATCGTTTGATTTGGAAGTAATTTTACAGTTTGGCGTTCGATTTTATGTTAGAGAACCAATGAATATGAAATGATATGGTCCATAGACTTGGAAAGCCTAATTTGTTTGAAACAAAACATTTTACTTCGCCGCACTCTTAAGCAATGTCCGACACTTCTATTGTTCATACCTCTAATAGCTATGACGGGCATTACATCATTTATAATGAACGGTTTTCATTTAAAAATAATGTATTATAAGTAAGTTTACTACATATAGGATATTCTACGCCATTCATTCTCAATTTCACAGTACGTGATTATAGGTAATTTTCTTCTGGAGTGTACAGTACTTATGTAACAGAGTAATAATCTTACTTAATTAATGTTTAGATACAGAACTGTATACTTATTTTTATTTTGTATAGTAGCCCAGCAAAGAAACAACACTGAGCCATATAATAAGCACTGTGCCATGCAAAAATCAGATGCAAACCCAAACAGATCGTCAATAGCTGGTCGACGATAAATTTAAAATGTCCTCGAAACACTATCATCAGTACATAGTATAAAACGAAGTCCCCCATCGCGTCTGTCTGTCTGTCTGTTCGTGATAAACTCAAAAATACGAAGCGAAATGCGCTTTTCACCAGTCGATAAAGTGATTCATGAGGAAGGTTTTGGTATATAATTTGTCAAGATTTTTTTATAGTCATGGCGGAACAACGTCTGCCGGGCCCGCTAGTTACATCGTATAAAACAAAGTCCCCTACCGCGTCTGTCTGTCTGTTCGCGATAAACTCAAAAACTACCGAACGGGTTTTTCAAGCGGCTATCACCAGTGGAGAAAGTGATTAATGAGGAAGGTTTTGGTATGTAATTTGTCAGTTTTTTTTATAATCAGGGCGAGATAACGTCTGCTGGGCCCGGTAGTAAATTAAAAACAGTTTAAAAGAAACAATTTAAAACATTAAATATTACGAGATTATCGCCATGTGTGATAGTCACGACTCATACTGGAATAGATATCTATAACCCTGCTTGGCTACTAAATAGTCCCAGATCGTAACTAATTTTATAAAGACTTACAGGAGAAACTGGTGCAGGCACACGGCAAAAAAGCCGAAAAGCGGGTGCGCACTATGGCGTCAATACTGGTAAATGGTTTCAGAGAGCACGATAAGCGTCCAAGGTTAATCGTGGATGAAGCTCTCATGAACCATTTCGGGACCATCCTGACTGCCGGCCGGCTGGCGGAAGCAAGCGAAATTCTCCTCATCGGAGATTTCAACCAACTACCCTACATTGATCGGGAAAACTTATTTCGGATGGCTTATAGCAGACCAACGGCCGTAGCTGGTATTGACCAACAGCTCACTTGTACATACAGGAACCCGATGGATGTAGCCTATGCACTGAGTCAAGTATACGACGGTATATACTCACCGAAACCGATAGTGAGATCTCTGAGCATAAAGGGCTATCAGGGCGAACAAATATCCTCACACACCCCCGACACTCTCTTCCTGGTACACACACAAGAAGAGAAAAAAGCCCTGATAAACAAGGGCTACGGGGCAGGGGAAGGATCGCGTGTTCTGACAGTCCACGAATCTCAGGGATTGACCTTCAAATCGGTGGTGATCCTGCAAACAAAGGGCAGAAGGATGCAAATCCACGATAGTGTTTCACATGCTATAGTGGCAATATCCAGACACACTCACACCTGTGTCTACTATACCGACGTGACTGATGACGCGGTTAGTAGGTTCATCCATCGGGCCATGGACGCTCCGGCGCGGCATATTGTGGATTATAACTTAAAGATGGCGATAGGGGACCGGAATGAAACCGCCATAAAGGCAATAACGTCTAAAACAGTTAAATAAATATATATATATATACAAAAAAAAAAAACTAATTTTATAAATACTTCAATTTATTTGTTACGCTTCCATACCTTAACCATTAAGTCAATCATCATAAAATTATATATATACGTTATAAGGGACACAAAAGAGGACAGAAGATACCTTCCTCCCAGAAAAAAGTTCTCCTCCTAAAACTTAGGTAAAATCTACATTAATAAAGGCGCGGGTAAAAACTTTTTTTTTTTTTTTTTTTTTTGTTTTTTTTTTTTTTTTTTTTTTTTTTTATGTCATAGGTGGCAAACGAACAGGTGGGTCACCTGCTGTTAAGTGATCACCACCGTCCATGGACACTAACAACACCAGAGGAGTCGCAAGTGCGTTGCCATCTTTTGGAGGGAAGGGTTAGGGGAGGAAAAGGGAAAGGAGAGAGAAGAGGGGAGGGGAGGTGGGTCTCCGGCGCTCTCACTGACCGAACGAAACGCAACAATGCAATCACTGTTACTTCACGTCGGTTTTCTATGAGAGGGTGGTACTACCCCGGACGAGCCGACCCATTCATGCTGAAACCAATAATAGTTTCAGCGTGGCTCTACCACCATTCACCATTCACCATTTTATAACATACTAGCGCAACCGGCAGACGTTGTTCCGCCCTGATTATAAAATAATCCTTGACAAATTATATAACAAAACCTTCCCCGTGAATCACTATATTCACTGGTGAAAACCGCATGAGAATCCGTTTAGCCGTTTTCGAGTTTATCGCGAACAGACAGACAGACAGATGCGGTAGGGGACTTAGTTTTATACTATGGGATAATAATAATAATATTAATTAATAATGTCCAATTTTTAAACAGTATGTAAAGATTATAACAGATTAAAAGTTATAGAAACAAATGATATCATAAAACAACGAAGTGACATAACTCTGTGAAAAATATTATTTCCCATCGTAAATCTACAATAATATTAAATCCGTAAACACCAGTGGCTCACGGTAGACGGATTTACAGAAGATTAAAATTTCTAATTCGAGCACGCTAAAGTTCTCTTAATTAAGATTATGAGATTATGATACTCATAATAATTTCAACGCAATTAAAATTCAAAAATACTCCGTCGAGTTTCTTGCGTCTTAATTATTTGTGAAAATCTTTTCCCTGTAACAAGGAACATGATTACTACTCGATTGATCCACTCTGAATACGTTTGATAAAATTTATATTGAAATACTTTTGTAAAACTGTAGATTAAAGCTATCGAGATTGTAGATTGAATTCAAATTAGAATAACTGAAGGTTTTCATTTCAAACAGAAGCAGCTTTGCCTGATTGTGGGGCATTTTCTAAGCCCGTATTACTAGCGACGTAGCTACTACCATGCTCAAATTGAAAATTTGTCGCCAAATATCTAAGGTATGTTCATCATCATCACCATCAATCACATCGTTTTTAAACATCAGGTGATATTGTAGTCAACCGCTAAGACCAATAAAGTATTAAAAAATATTTTGTAGGACTATCCTATTTGATGTCAGGTAGCTACGCAGTGAAGGCGTTACCGCACTAAGCCTAGCAAGCAGTAAGTTCAAATGCTGCTACCGGAATGCATCAACAGATGCTAGACATCAAATCTTCAACCAGCTAACTTTAAAAAAAAATGTCAGCTACTATAAGTAGCGACTAAATTACGATTTGTTCCTATGAACGTTCTTGACTAATTGTGAAAGCTAGAAAAACAAAATCAAAATATCCTTTATTCAATTTAGGCCCTGAGAAGGCGCTTATGAACGTCAAAGCTACCACCGGTTCAGAAAACAACCCAGTCATCGGGAAGAACCGGCAAGAAACTCGATCTGGTTTATCTTTTCATGTTATATATTTTTACAATAACATAAATATTTACATTCTTTATTAGTAAATGCACAGAGAGGGGCGTCGTTCCAACATAGACTATTATTATCCATCATTTTTTCAAATATGATACAGTAGCAGAAATGTTCTTGAGAACCAGATTAGAGGTCAAATAGCACCTCGTAATATTACCATTGTTTAGTAAATAATGAATATAATATGGAACGTAATAATAAATGTAATAATTACACGTTTTAAATGGATCCTTTTAATGTCCTCCTTTTACGAAGATATTTTGTGCTTAATAATTTTTGCGAATATTATATTTCGGTTGGTTCATCCCTTGTACTGATAATATAATCCGATAAATTAACCGAAAATGTATGGCGCTTACACGACTGTACAGGATTTAGACATTTATGTTTAATTAAAATAACAAACAAAACGAATATATAATAAGTATTTACGTCTAGAAACGTGCTCTCGAAATACACAGTAATCTCGAAACTTACTCGAAACGCCTGATTTATGTTTTTAATTTAAATTTTTGCATTCGCCAGGCGAAGTTTGCCGCGGACGCGCTGCCTGCATCGCAAATATATGTTGCAGTCGAACTGGGAGATCGTTTCCAGCTTCGATTCGGTACAGCTTGAGCGAACTGTCGACTTTTAATCTTTTAATGCTACCTCGACAAACTTCACCCTCGCTGAATACTGTTCCGTTTATTCAATGCAGGTGATACTCGTATAATATTTTACGTAGTTGCATTATATGAAGCGAAACTTCGAAGTGCTTATCCCAACTAATATTATGAATGCGAAAGTAATTGTTTGTTACGATTTCTCCCTTTAATTACTCAACCGATCATCGTGAGTTTTTGAATACAAGTTATCAGCAGTATAAAAACAGAAATGGGTTGTATATTTCGTACAAAAAACAATTACTGTTCTTGAGGAATAAGGCAAATCTACATCAATGCGGGCGAAGATGTGAGCAAAAGCTAGCTATGTTAGTTCAATTTTAACAATTAATTAATTAAGCGATTTAAAATATGCAATATTTTTCCGTTCCTTAGTATATTATAAGTGTGTGATTTTTTTCATTAAAACTACTTTTTTAATTATTTTAATTGATTAATTAAGTACAGTTTCTAATTACATTTTTGAAGTTATACTTCTTTTGGTGCGTTAGGGAAAAATTATGGAGGTAAATTTTTACGATGCGTGCGCACACCGTCACGAAAAACTGACACCCTGAAATTAGCTATAGTCAACATTTTGTTTCTTTGTATTTGTTGTTTGTATTTCTTTGTATTAACACTTTCAATGTATTAAATACCTTTTTTCTATTGTTAGTGACGTTTTTTCTACAAACGTAGAATAAGTCGAAAGATAATATTTTTGAAAAGATTTTTATCTTGTTACGCCAAAGAAGTATAACTTCTGACGTGTGTACACACACTTTTTTTTATGGAATAATTTTATACATTACGAAAGTTTTATAATACATTAAAGATTTGTTTACTTAGTATATATTGACGAATAATAAATAATAATAATAGACGTAATAGGTTAGCATGGTAAGGGCATGTCATGAGGAGAGATTAAGACCGTGTAACTAGAAAAGTTTTGAGTATAGTGGTGGATGGATATATGAGTAGAGGAAGACCGATATAGGTATGGATGGATTGTGTGAAAAATGATATTTGTATAAAAGGTGTGAATACTGCGATAACATCTGATAGGTGAGAGATGATAAGGAAAACTTAGGTGGGATAAGGGTAAGAAGATGATGAGTATATATTGACGACCTACCTATAGTGTTATCAACAAAAAAAAATTGTAAACAGTTTCTTTTTCATTCCATCGACGAGTTTAAGCCTATATTTATAAATCTCTATTCGTCATATTGGACACTCCTTACGTCTACAATCTGCAATATTTATTCAACACTCAGCAAATATGATAATATCTACATTAACACGTGAAGAAAATTTTCATTCCTCTTATTATGGTCAAATTTCAACTACTAGATGAACCACTAGTATACTGCGCAAACAATTTTCAAAACCTATCTGGAATATTTACAAACAATCTAAAAATGTTACTTTGAAACACTGAGACGGTGATAACATAGAACAGGTTCAGAAGCTTGCATGAGTTCTAAGTGCAGCTTAGTGAAACTTTACCGATGAAAATAACACCTGAGACAATACACGCGTACATAGCTATAACCATCTATGACCAGTTATGACCTGTTATAGGCTCAGATTATTTATTAAATGTATGAAAATTAAATACAGATTACACGTGGCACTGATGCAAATAGTAAGATGGATTTGTAATGTAATTAGACTGGTTAAAATTGGGAATAATTATCAAGTTTGAAAATAGCACCAGTGATTGATTAGTTGAGAAGCAAAGGCTTAACGTATTAAGGCATATAATGAGATTATATAAAAACCATATAGCCAGGAGAGTGTGGAGAATGAAGGTGGGTATAGGAGTAGAGAGAAACTGATGAAGGTGTGGATTCTTTAATGAATTATATTTACTAGTGGGCGCCCAGAGGTCGACATTCGACCATAGTTCATTGATTTTTTAAAGTTTGAATTTTATTAGGGTTCTTATGTCAAAGGGTTATTATGTTATAATATCATTGTAATTGGAACATAAGTGTAAAATAATACATAAAGTCGAGCATAGCAACCTCCTTCACAACCTTTTTTGAAGTTCTTTATTGACAGATGTCAAAATGTCTTTTTTATTTACATGTATTTATATGTTGTGTAAAATTGAAGCAGTAGTGTGAGTAATGAATATTTTAATTAATTTAATGTACTTCTAATGCATTTTATATAAAATAAATAGCTTTCTGCACTTCTCCTCCATATAAACTTTAACTATGCCTAATTTCACGTTCATCCGTTCGCCCAATTCCGTTAAAAAGGGATACAAAATTTAGGCTTCACGTATTAATATAATGATAAAAGGTGTGAAAGAGGAAAACATGTTGTACCGATCCCGCTTAGATGATGTAAGAGTGAGAAAATGATGACATGGACATAAATAGATACACTACTAATATTATGTTAACTAACGGGCCAGTTCTTTCAAACAATAATCTAAATTCCATGTTTGCGTTCTATTCTAATTAGGATCAACAGTATCTTTGTTAGTATCTTTGTTTCGTTGTATATATGTTGTTTATAAAATAATCTTTCATATATTTGCGAAATAGCAATTAATTCCTAAATATCCATCAGTATCATATTTGAATTACGTAGCGTGGCCTGTCGCCTCTACGAAATAAATTAAACAAGCGATACAAAAAAATGTAGATACGAAGTAGATACTCATATGTATATTTGAATGCATGAACATTGAAAATTGAACCACTTAAAAAGAAATTCTATTACGCATATAATATTAAATAAAGTATTGAAATAGCGTCTAGAATAAATTCAAGCACGGTGAAAATATTAAGGCCTTTCTGGAAAACATCGATTATTTATCAGTTCGAAAAAGGTATTGAATCAATAAATATTTTAGAAATACTATATTTTATGTTCACTAAAGACCCGCCTTGGCTTCGGGATAATGTATTAATAATGTGCCATATAACTATTTTTAAAAATTAGATCCATTTTTGGGGGTATCTGTTTACAATTCATATTAGACAAAGAAGCCTACGTAAGAATCTTAAATTGTTTCTTCAACGTAATTCGCTTTGTAGGTATTTATTTTTAAGCTATACAACTCCGTAGTACATTATTTTGATATATTTCATAGGGTCTAGCCGGCATTACAAACATAAAGGCCCGAAAACTCTTTATTACGACTTTATTAAGATACATTGGCTTTTCTCAACTGCATACACATATAGTATGTATGTATATCTATCGGACAAAGATCTCTAATAATCCAAAAAATCAAAATCCGTTATCTAATTTAGAAGTACTAAGGGAACAAACAGGCAAATGTGAAGAACAACTTTGTTTTAAAATATTTATAAACAGATATATAAATCATATTACTTCATAAGGATTTATTAACCATACACATAAACTTTTTTATAGGTGATAGAGCCACGCTGAAGCTCTTACTGGTTTCAGCATGAATGGGTCGGCTCGTTCAGGGTAGTATCACCCTCTCACAGAAAACCGACGTGAAGTAACAGTGCTTGCATTGTTGCTTTTCGTTCTGTCAGTGAGAGCGCCGGAGGCCCATCTCCCCTCCCCTCCGCTCTCCTTCTCCCCTCTCCCAAACACAGGCTGGTAACGCATTAGCGACTTTATGTTAGTGTATATGGACAGCTGTGATCACCTAACATCAGGTTACCCTGCTGTTCGTTTGCCTCTTGTGATATAAAAAAATGACAGGACTCTGAAGAGGCTAAAACCAAAAATAGGTAGTACTGGCACCCAACTATAAAAATCTTCACTTCAACTACAGTATGAAATATAAGAACATTAGAATTAGCCTATATACAGTAATATAATGCTATTGTATTTTTTTTGTGTCTCATCACTAATTTCAGAGATAACCTCATACAGACCAAAACCTCACAAATTTCACCTCTTTATTATAGTAGTAGAGATTTATATCGAAATAGGTAAGATTGAATTCTTATGCATTGTTGCATTTTGCAGACAAGATTGCTACGTGAGGCAAGAAAGTGCTCGCTCGGGAGATGCCAGTCAGCATCTGTTTAGTCTTAACTCTCGACAGACTGGAGTCAACGTATAACAGACGTGATCCCACGGGAATATGAATACAAATACTTTTGTATGAAGTTTTGATTAAAATATATTATATGAATTTTTCAAATATTCATTACAAAGGTACATACATATGTTTATGTTAATATCGTAAAATATTAATAAATGTGTATTAGAATTTTGAAATTAAATACTTGTACTACCAGATTAAAGAAATGAACAAGAGGAGTGGAAATTTGCTAACGAAATAAAAGACTATTTTATATTTTAATAGCTGTTCCTACGACTTCGTTGCGTGGAATAGTTACTTTGGGCTAACACGCAACGAAAGCTCTCAAAAAGAAAAACGATTTTGAAACATTCTTCATTGGTGCTTTGTTCCTATTGATTTTAGCGTGATGATATATAGTCAATAGCCTTCCTCGATGAATGAGCTATCTAACACAAAAATAATTTTTCGAGCCGGACTAGTAACTTCTGAAATTAGCGCGCTCAACCAAACAAACAAAACCTCTAGCTTTATAATATTAGTATAGATTATGCAAAATAGAATTATTGTAAATGTCCATATGATCATAAATTGCAGAATTAAAAGGAATATGTAAATATGTTAAATACATAAGTTCTGTAACATAACTTAGGAAAATCTAAACACTGTAATATCATATCCATTAGTTCTTAGTTAAGGTAATAAACGAATGAGATCAATAGTCCTAGATATGCATTTATATTAACACACCTTCATAGGTATCGATGTCCCAATCACATGATCAAAACGCAAGCAATTCACAGCCGACGAACTCACAAAGAGCTTCAACCATGCATCGGAAATGAATCAGTTTCCGTTTTGAGTGTGGCAAATGATATATCCCTATTTATATTTCCATTCCGAACGGAACTCTAACGTCTATGCAACACCGTTCAGTGTACGGTAAAGGAACAAATTTAAACAGGAATAGGATGCTCCATTCATCGCGGCGCATTGTACCTGCCATCCGTACATTTTAAATGCACAGAAACTTCTTCAACGTGCAAGATTTTCAAGTAATTTAATTAAACTAATTCGTTTCCCGTATCTTAAGCGAGAGCTAAAGAGAGACGTATTTCGTGGTGATTTTCCGATGCATTGAACTGTGGTAAAACGAATGTGGATATCATCAATGTATGAAATAAATAAATAAAATCACGTGGAAAATAGGCAATTTCACGGTGCATTGAGTGTTCTTTGCGCGGTTTGTGCTATGCTGCTCCGATGGCGGAGGTCGTCGACGCCCGCATAACAAAAGCTTCACTGGGGCGAATGATTTTAATCGTAACTATCTGCAGATTTTATTTAGACTACAAAATGTTTATCAATGAAAAGCTATTAATTTCAAATTTCGTTAAAACTGATTCTAATTTTACAAATATTTCATCACTTTTAATATATTTTATAACTAAATTAATATTAGTTTAAAAGTAGATCCAATAAATGGAAATGAAGAGTTTATTTTCAGGTAAATGTATTGTATAAGCTCTAAACAACCCTTAACATAACATAGGTACTTGTAGTCTCAATTGGGGTTCATGTATTGGGATCAATGGATATTCATTCAAGCATACTTTCCTTTAAGTATGTCTTCTATTGTAAAAATAATAATAGATATTGGTTCTGGTCTAATCAACGTATGTATTTTATAGATAAATATTTATATTTCTTATATTATATATACTTGGGGTATAATAGAACTTTAGCCATCGCCACAGGACTTTTGCGTACTCGGAGTCCAGTATTAGAAGCGGTCATATGCACAGGATATATTAAGGTGCACAAGTGTACCCGCAAGACACAGGTGCACATACTCGTCCTTGTTCTTCTGACCCAGTGGAACGGGGACCATTACGACCGGAGAAAGACTCAGACGGATGGTACAGTATCACAGTGAGAAAGTACAAGGGGTCAGTATTATCTCACACTCCCTTAATCGCCTTTTACGATACCCACGGGAAGATATATAGGGTGATGCTATTCAACTCTGCCGGTTTAGGGTTCAAAATAGTCGCCATGGCACAAACCAGTTGGAACAATCATCATCATCATAATATGACTAATACTAAAATATCAATGTTATCATTGAAACGATACCTTCGTTTTTTTTTCTATTTATGGGAATAACTTTTACATGGTATATGAGAGTAGGATAATAGAAAAGTACTTTAGACTAATTGCTGCCAATACATACGAGCCTTGTCATCCAAAATTGTCAAGAATTAATATTTATTACCCGATTTTTTCGAAATTTTGAATATAGGGAAAATACAAGAAAATGGAGAACAATGCAATAGAATGGAGAGAAACAAGAAAAAATATTTTCTATTTCTGGTATGATTGCATGGAGAGAAACGTGGTATATGATAGTATCCATTAATTGATTTTATTTAACTGTCGTTCAGCTTTCCGTTTGCCGTAGTCTATGCCTACTTTTTTCTCAAGTCTATAGTTATTTAACAATTATTTTAATTTTTACCTATAGATTACACTCCATGACAATAATACAACTAGCGAAAACTCAATATTATTGTTCACACAAATTTCCAATTAAAACTTAGTCATCAAGATAATAAGGACGAGATGAGTACAAATATATTACGGGAAGATGTTTAAGATCCAGAGAATGATAAAATATAAAAGACAATTTTTGGTATGTCGAGGGCTTTATAACAAACTGCCGTATAGACAAAAGTGCAGATTTCCACGGGAGACAAAAATGTACATAAAATTTAGTTGACACGCAAGCATATTTCAAAAACATTTAGCAAAATATCTGTGTTCGCTGGACTCCTTCCCGCATTACATTTATCTCTTGGAACCAAAAAGTTTGTACAATATGAAAAAGAACCGATATCAGCGGCATTAGTTGTCCTGCGTCGCAGCCAATGTCGCCCACCTCAACAGTAACATATTTCGTTCCTCAAACAAATTATAGTATATGTTTATATTTATGATATTTGGAATGTGGTTTTGGAATGTTGTTATTGAGTTTTTTCTGTTAATTGATAAATTGAGACTCTTGTGAATTCAAAATAATATGATAGCTAATAGTAAGTTCGTTACTTACCAATACTCAATTAATTTTTTTTTTTTCGAACCGATTACTCTATTGGCCTATCAAGGTCTTAACAGCTTCACCGGAATACTATACTCAATTAAAGTTCTAGATCCGATTAACAAATTACAGAATGCAAGATTTTAAGGGATGTTAATACTCAAATCAATAACATGTTCGATCGTGAAAACTAAAAAGGGTTTTGGAATGTTGTTATTGAGTTTTTTCTATTGATTGATCAATTTAATTTTTGATATTGCGACGATATTACAATAAAAATAGGTTACATAAGCTGTTCAACATAACTACAATACCGCTGGTGGCAAGAGCTTTACAACTGATGAATAATAATAAGCGTCCACAGATTGATAAATATAAATAATAATACCGCCGTCAAGCCAGTTTGTAAATAAACACAAGCCTTTATACAATTCATAATCTGAATGGAATTCTAATTGAGAACATTGCAATAGATAATTTTCGACAAACTAATCTACATGTTGGTATATATATCAGTTTAATTTTGATCTCAATAGGAATGATAATCCACGTGAAATATGTCACAGCGGTTATGTAACTGTATTTCCACCGCCGTACAGCAGACCGCCACGCCGCGCCGTACCGATGCAGTCGTTTTACGTATGCAGGCTGCATCGCGAATACCGCCGCGCACAACTACTACATACATATATTCAATTACATTTGAGAATATCCGATATCTTTAGTTGCTATCATCTCTTTTGATTACTTAACTATTTGTTTTATTTATATAACATGAACCACACTTATATATCACATATTATAAAACAAAGTCCTCTGCCATGCGTGTCTGTCTGTCTGTTCGCGATAAACTCAAAAAACTACTAAACGGATCTTCATGCGGTGTTCACCAGTAGATAAAGTGATTCAAGACTATATAATTTGTCAAGATTTTTTTTATTATCAGAGCGAGGCAACGTTCGCCGGGCCCGCTACTATTTAATAAAGTAGACGTTGATTATCTGTCCAATTATGAAAGATATGCTAATGTACAGTATAAGTAATGTATAAAGATAATACAATATTTAATTTTGAAAACGATAATGCGTTGACAACATTTTAGCTTTTATAATGGGTTTGGACAGTGTCAATCGAGACTATAGGTTCGACTCCAACAATAAGCCTACGATATTTCACAACAAAATAGTGAAAGAGCATTAATTAACAGTGTTTACTTGAAAATTTGTCACCAAGAATCTATATCTTCGTCTGGTCGGATACACATGAGAGTGTGAATATTTTATCATCACGAGAGATTATGGCCAGCGCAAATTTTATAAAGCATTTCAAAATACAGGCTTTTCTAGTATGTAAGTCTTTTAATGTTTATTTCTCACTCGGAGAAGCCCTTTGCTTCAAATCAAATCAAATCAAATCAAAAATACTTTATTCAGTTTAGGGCCTAATAAGGCGCTTATGAACGTCAAAACTACCACCGGTTCGGAAAACAACCCAGTCACCGAGAAGAACCGGCAAGAAACTCGATTGGGTACATCTTTTTAACATATATATATATATTTCAAATACATTATACGTTACAATACCGTTACGTTACGTATAATACGTAGTGGATGCACAGAGAGGAGTCAATTCCAGACATCACCATCGTTCACGTATTGATCCACTCTATAGTAGCCTTTCGACACTAAAACCCGCTTGACATGGTGCTTAAATTTACAGTCCGGCAAATTGGTAATATGTTTTGGGACTTTATTGTAAAACCTAACACTATTACCTAAGAAACTATTACTGGTTTTGCTAAGTCTGAAACATGGGACGACCAGTTTGTCACAGTTTCTAGTATTTAGATCATGCCGGTCTTTTACAAAATGCAGATTTTCAAAGTTTTTGCGGACATACATTAAATTATCAAGAATGTATTGGGAGGGTAGAGTTAAGATACCGAATTCCTGGAACTTCGTTTTTAATGATTCGCGAGGTCCCATATTATATATTGCTCGAACTGCCCGTTTTTGTAATAAAAATATGGTGTCTACCTCAGCAGCCGTCCCCCACAGCAGAATACCATAAGACATTAGGCTATGGAAGTAAGCGAAGTAGACTAACCTAGCAGTGGCAATATCTGTAAGCTGGCGAATTTTACGTATTGCGTATGCAGCCGAACTTAATCTGTTAGCTAATTTTTTAATATGAGGGCCCCATTGTAATTTAGAATCTAGTGTGATTCCCAGGAATACAGCACTGTCAACTAACCCTACCAAATTCCCTTCGATCTTGATTCTACTATTAACCTGTCTAACATTTGGTAAGGTGAATCTCATACATTTCGTTTTATCTGTATTTAACAATAAGTTATTTAACGCAAACCAATGACAAATTTCATTTAATGTATTATTCAGATGCCCAACCTCTGAATCTATCCGTTTAACTTTAAATATAAGTGAAGTATCATCTGCAAAAAGCACCATGTCAGCACAGTTATTAACCATTAGCGGCAGATCATTTATATATATTAAAAACAAAAACGGCCCTAAAATAGAGCCCTGAGGGACACCAATTCGCGCAAAAGATCCCGCAGATGTTACCCCATGTATGCTAACTTTCTGACAACGATCTTGTAAATAAGAGACTAGAAGGTCGAGAGAAGATTCACAAACACCATAGTGTTTCAATTTAAGAATAAGCGTACTATGGTCAACGCAATCAAAGGCCTTAGACAGATCGCAGAACACACCAATTGCATCCTGCGAATCCTCCCAGGCTCCCAATATATGGTTTATGAGCATTGCACCAGCGTCAGTAGTAGATTTCGATTTGGTGAACCCAAACTGTCGACCATCCAGAAACTTTTGCATTCTAAAATATTCTACCAATTGTCTGAGCATAATCTTTTCAAAAATTTTACTAATCGACGGTAATACAGAAATAGGTCTATAATTTCCAAGATTACTTCTGCAGCCTGATTTAAACAAAGGAACCACTTTGCTTATTTTCATTAAATTAGGGAAGGTTCCTTTTGCTATACACTGATTAAATATATTAGCCAAATGTGGTGAAATAGTGACAATTAAGGACTGTATTACTATTACTGACATTCCCCATATGTCTTCGGTGTTTTTTAAATTTAATTGTTTGAATGCCCTTATTATTTCACCTGCACTAATAAATGAGAACTTAAATTTTGAATCTGTGGGTGCACTTATATTTTTTAAAAGAGCGGCAGCGCCCTCGGCTGATGATGTTATACGCTTTGTTATTTGTGAAGGTATATTAGTGAAGTAATCTTGGAAAACAGTTGCTACCTCTGAACTGTTTGAAATACGTACTCCGTCGACACTTAGATTAAATGAGTTATCATTTATTTTGTTTTTTCCTAATTCTTTATTTATTATATGCCAGACAGTTTTGGTCTTATTTTTAGACTTGAGAATTTTATTTCCTAAAAATGTTGCTTTGGCTGCTACACAAACACGTTTAAAAAGTTTAGAATAATTTCTAACATAAGCATGAAATGATTCACTATTTGTTAGTGATCTCTTGTAATATAGCTCGTACAATCGATCTCTACTTATTTTAATGCCTGTAGTTGCCCATTCACTAAAACTTTTTTTTTTCCTTACACTAATAACTTTTCTTGGGCAACGTTTACTAAATTCAGTGCTTATGATATTAAATAAGCTGTCATAGTCACTATCTGGATCTTGATTAATAAAAGTCTTCAAAGATAAATTTTGAGCAATATTATGATTTAAAAGACCTAGTCTATTTTTGGATATAAGCCTAGTTGTTTTCTTACAGACACTGCTGGGTTTATCACAATTTATTTTAACAAGAAGTCCTTTGTGATCAGACCGTATCCCCGTAATAATACTACCGCCAATGGTCTTGAAATCAGTAAAGATATTATCAATACAAGATGCAGTCTGAGACGTACATCTAGTTGGCGCATTAAAAAGTGGATCCAGGTTAAATGACCTAAATAACGATATGAACATAGTGACCTCTGGTGACGTACTTAAAATATCTATATTAAAGTCACCACAGACTAAAACTTGCTTATTACTATTAGATATTTTTATTAGAATTTCCTCCATTTTTTGTAAGAATTGATGAATACTTGATGATGGAGGTCTATAAACACAGATAATAATTAATTTATCCATCTCTGCACAAGCCACTTCACAAATGCGATCTATTGAGAGACTACATATATCTTTCCTCTCTTTATATTTTAAATGATTTTTGAATAATACAATACAACCACCACCGACAGTGATTGTTCTATTAAATACACTGGCTACTGAAAAATGGGGTACATTAAATAGCATCTTATTAGGTTTAAGCCATGTTTCTGTAAAACATAATATATCTAGTCTCTCTCTATTTAAAAGTAATTCTATGTCTAATATTTTGCCGGAGAAGCGATTAATATTTTGGTAGTACAATGTGATATTACACTGCTCCTTTGTCTTATCAACTAGTTTAAATATTTAATCACAGTATCATTAGGTAAACTAGATGATACTGCTGTGTCACTTAATCTATTTATATTATAAGCTATCAATGTAGCTATGTCTCGTTTATACTTCTTGGGAAGATACATATTTTCCTGCGTTATTGTAAAGTTATTAATAAATTTATTAATGTCGAAAAATAAAAATTTGTCACTGTGACGACATGTCATATTATACAATAATGTATTTAACATATGAATGTTATTGTTTTTTTTTTTTCTGTTAGGGAAGTTGAATATGGAAAAGCACATAACATTATGCTTCTCACATTCAACTGTAACAGCTTCTCTGATGTCTTATATAAATCAAATTTTTTATTGTCAGAACTGTTCCCTACTAAAATTACAATTTTACATTGGTTGTGAAAGTCTGTGTTCATGATTTTATCAATTATTTGATTATATGTGGCACCAGGCATACAATAATTAATCATGTTTTCATGTAATGATTGTGCCAATATATACCCCCTACCTATCCTATCACTGAAAACTATTGTTTTTTCAACAACATTGACATCAGCACCCCCATGACTCTGTGTATTTTTTCTGATTCTATATTGTGGTAATATAGGATGTAAACGAGAGGAAATTAATTCAGGGTTAATACAAAAGAAATTCAGAATATAATTATAGGAATTTAACATTTACGTTTATTATTATTACACTGTCTCGATATTATACATACAATATATCCGGTGAAGCTGTTAAGACCTTGCCAGGTCAATAGCGTAGTCTAATGATGTAATGAAAGACTAGGGAATTATTGGACCTTTCTTTGTGGAGATTACCATTTTTTTTAAAACAATGAATGATGGAAGAAACATATTTAAGCCGTACTCTGAACTGTTAAGTGTATAATAATATTATACTATATATGCTTAATCCTTTGTAATATTATTTTATTTGAAAATATTAGTTGCATTATTTATTGTCGTTAACCAATCTTGCCAAATACCAATGATTTTTTAAAATTCTTGCATATTAACTAATTTTGGTTTAATTAGTAGCAATATGGCATGATATAAGTTATCGGACACTACAATGTTTCAATAATATTGAAATATTATTTTGTTTCTGATAAAATTGACATCATCAGTATGTCATAAACTGGTAAATTTGAGTAAGGCTAAAATTTGTCATGGAAAGAAATCTTTAGTAATTTCGAGAATATTCTACAAACAAATATTATCATTACAGCGAAATATTGAACTCTTCGTTCAGTGTACGAAATTTGGTTATAATTAATTGTTGCAAAAAATAACTACTTTCTTAGTAATATTACAGCTTTTGAATAATAAACAAAACAAAAGAAAATCGGTTGAGAAACAGCAGAAGTACATGTTCTTAAATGTTTTCCCCCTTCCTATATATATATAGAAGGTAATTCAGATCTTAAAGTAATGAATTTTCATTTAAACATGAACTAATATAGCATTTAGGTACATATGAGCTAAAATTCATAATTCTAATTTCATCATAAAGACAAAATTCATTGAAGCGAAGTTAAATGAAAGTCCTATGCGGATTTCTCTGCGGTCCGACGGAGCTTAAGGCAAACCATGGCACCTGCGCCCTGGCCGCCCGTACTGGCTACGAAAAACACAATTTAGGGTATGGCATGCCTTTTGTATTCTTATTTATTTTTAAGAAATTTATTTTCATTATAAGTTATTTTCTCGCTATACAGAACTTTCCTTCCATATTTACGCATTTAACTACATTTTTTTTAGTTTGGAATCTGTGTCTATGATTGTTATTTATAGGCTACACATAGCATTAGTAATATACAACATTGCATTGTGTTCTACTGCTAATGCTATCTTCTTTTTATGATTTTCATCCTTTTCGTATCTTACCACCAGTTGGCTTACACGATCTATTAAAATATCTCTTCAATTTGAAACCCCATCTATACATTCGCGCCTAATATAATAAAAAAAAAAACACATTATATCTACCACTATAAATAAATAAAACTTGTGTCCTGGTAATATAACTATTGTAGCTCTAATCCAATTAAGCTATTTAAGCGATGAAATTACGACTTACGCTGTTTTGAAGGCCCACACATTGTCATTGTCCGTAATTGAATCAGCAAACTACTTGACACAAGTTTAAATCAAATTATTGACATGTTTACAGTTTAATCTTTCATTTATTAATTTTAAAGAATTTTAATAGCCATGTTGATTAATAATATAAGAACCTGAACAAGATTCAACTGTTGGAACTCCACTGTCTTTTTTTTTAGTAGCACGGCAAAATGACTGCACTGTGCCTGATGGTAAGCACAGTACAATCCAAAAACAATGGCGACCACCGAGTGACACACTATCCATCGCCGGTCACCGCTGTCATGCCGGCCTGCGAGCTGGATATGCACAGGCTGATCCCGAAACGCGACCCGCAAAAGCGAATCACTATGACGGGCTTTTTCGCCATATACATGGTGGTTGCGACCCAGTCAGGCTGTAAAACCATTCCACCCCGCAACACACTTATGTCGGCTGTAAAACTCCATTACTGTATTCTCCCTCCTAAGAGTATCTTGATTAACAACACAAATCTGTCAAGCATGAGGTATTGTAACACAATTCTAACGAGTAGCAGCAACCTCCAATGATGGGTATTAGGATTGTGGTTCTTTTTATGATTGGCATTTGGTTTATAATCATAGATTACAATGCTCACTTATAACTTTACATCAGGTGGACTAGAAGCCGGTTTACCACTTTATAACCTAGGAAAGAGAAGTGGTGCAAAATTTAAATCAGTTTGTGTACTGAAATTAACATCTTAAATAATGGACATGTATCTTTTTTATATAACCAAATTTGCTTTTAATTTTATTTTTGGCAACCGCTTTTCCAGGTTATTACTGTCATTGTTGAGTGGGTAATAAATATTACAAGTGTGTTGCGTTAATTTCAATTGTCTAATAAGATGGTGGCTCTCTTGTTAGAAATTTCTAGGAAGTTTTTATGGCATCTTAGAATTAATGCTCAGTGGTATTATTTCCCATCCTTTTCACTTGTGAAAACACCACCAATATTACAAAATATAGATCATAATAATACAAAATTATGAATAAAGTTTAAAAGCTACATGACACACTAAGATCCCGCCAAAAACACCGCTAACCAAATTACCTATTTTGATAAACCTAATGAACAAAAGCAGTCGATTCGCTATTTTTCCTTGGCTTTAAACGTGTGTAAATAAAGGAGTGTGAAACAATAGAAGGAGAGCAAACAGGCTCATAAAACACGTCAGAAGGACGAGCCTATATATAATCAGCTTAGTGATAAATTGGCAAACAACACGCGACGACACAGCTGCTTCCGGCGTCGCGTCGCATCGGGCCGCTCGCGACCTTTGACGCCTGACGTTGTGCAATTGTCAACTAATAAGTAATCGGGTAAAAAGTATAAAGTAGTTTGCAATATTAATATTATACACACAATACTTAAATCAACTTGGTCATATATATATGGTATATGATGATGTATATCAGTCTGGTATTGAGAACTGCAGGTTTACGTGTCTGAATTAAACTCAAAAACTAATTGACCGATTTTATCAGAATTGTATACAGAAGAAACATATGTTATTCCTCAATCTAATATTGGAAATATCAATGCGAAAGTAAGTTTGTTTATTGCTCTTTCACGCCTTAAATACTCAACCGATCGTCACAAAATGTATCATACAAGTTATCTTAGGAATAAAAAAGGAGATCATCCCAACAATGATAGCAGATGTTCCCGTGAGATTTATCAAATCTACGTAACCAGGAGCGAAGCCGCGAGCAAAAGTTATATGTAAATCAATAATATCAAATTATAAAAAAATGGTACGAAGTGAATGAAAGTGAACGGATTGAAGTTTTCCTCAATTCTCAGCCGATTTATATGAAATTTTGAAGACGATGTGTAAATGTTAGGTATATCATAATAGATAGATGGTTAAAATTGACACCATTACTTTTAGAAATCATAACATAATATGAGCACAAATTGAATAGGGATAAAAAATAACTACTGTGTAATATGTACTGTGTAATGCACGCGGTCATATGTGATATGATATACTACATTTTGTTAATCATATATGCTCATTAACGATCCCAGATTACACCTACATAACATGTTTATTAAAAACTAATTTCTGCCTTACAGTCACAGATATACAATATTTACAAAAAAGTCATTGATGTAGTACAATACTTCAAAAATTTTATTAGCTACTTAAGGAATATATTTTGCGTGTCACAGTTTCATAATTACAGTTTGTGTTAATATTTACTGATCTACTAATAAAATTCATTTTACAGTACTTTTATAAAATCGGTATGATTTTATCATGAGAATTATATTTTTTACGAATTCGAAATATGTGATATAATTATTGATTTTATCATTTATTTTATGTGTTGTTAAAGAATAGCGATAAAAAAAATCAAATGAAAAAATGAGTTGTCCAGTAAAATAAAAAAATAATAATTTTGTATTCATGGATAGGAAGGTTGTTTTTAACTTTTAAGTAATTTTTGAAATATGAATTAACACATGTAATTAACTTGGTTGGGACTTTAAAAACGGGGGCTGTGTCTCAAGTTACATATAAAGTGATATATGACCTAATATTTTCCCTGGTGGTTAATCATTGCCTGAGAAGATAAAATTAATGCATAAGATTAAGAAAAATTATCAAATTTCAATGATTATTATTTTCAAGCGTTTATTCTTATTCGTTAATTTTGTAATATATAATAATTATACATAATATTAAAGATAAATCATCGCTATTTTCTCTAAATATTTTATAAGTATATTTATATAATTTTTCTTACCTGCAAATGACAGCAAAATTTGCAATACCGCTGACGCTACAGCCGTACTCAGAAGGCTGTACATTGTCTAAAACGCGCTTCTTTCTGGACTCGACATTGGAATTGGTTTATAATATTCGAGTTTTAAAACAGTCTTGTCTCTTGAGTTTTTTCATTGTAATTTTTTACAGCATAAATTAACATTGTTTGTTAATAAAGTTCAACCATTTTTGATTTGGCATTATATTAATCTGTAACAAAAATCATGTAAATTACCGCAACTTACTAATTCTGTATAAAATTGATTATCTTTTATAGTATTTAATACTTTATTTCTAAACTATATATTGATCTATAAATATAATATAATAAAACAATGACATAACTGAATAATAATAATTTGGTGGCATTAGAATCGATAACAGCATACTCTTTCGTGGTTTTAAAAAGTGTTGTCTGTATTTCTGCCTGTTCGCTTGTACGCATAACACATATAAGCTACTATTCAGACTGTGATGAAATCTGATATGAGAATAGTATAAGTAGTGGCCACATATAACAAATTATATATCGGGATAAATCTACTATAACTTAAGAATTAAATAAAGTGTGAGACATAATTAAAAGATCAATGTTAGATTGGGATGCAATCACGTATATGTGGTTCTTTTTTAAATTATTCTTTGCCATACATTAAATTACCTACGGATATAGCCAGTTATCAAATAAACGTATTTCAATACTATTTTTTATTACTTTCACGATGCTAATTAAACTAGTCTCAGTTGTAGAATAATTGAAATAGTATTTTAATTGATAATTACTGAGTCAAATTATTTGTCATATAATATGTAATAAGTTATACCGAATAAAGTTTGGATCAACACCGAAACTTATTGTTTAAAAGGTCACAAAGCCTTTGTTCGTGTCTGGGCACTTGCTGATAATGGAAATTTGATATGTCGCCGCTCGTGCCGTAACGTCTGAATGTCGGGCCGCGCGGGTTTGTTCGCTTCATAGTATAAATAAGCGTAAAGTAGTGTAGTAACACGCGAACCGGTCGTTAACCCTGCTTCATGGCGTACTAATGGAGAGGTGAGGGTGTCATTGAGACCACAACATAACCACTTCAGTACAGACCGAATGTCCGAATAGAAGTATTGTAATTACGTATGGATAAACTTGGACTGTATTACTTCGTAGTTAACTGTGTGTATACTATTTTATCATGATAATATCGATTTTACGTTCAAAGGCTATGATATAATAAAACCCCTACACGCCATTATTTTAACGTGGTGCGGATTATGTATTTATACCCAATCTGAAACTAAAGATTAGAAGTTTCTAATCTGTCATCTTTTCTCTCTTCTTTATCTCCTAGATATATTAAATACTAGCCTCTGCCCGCGACTTCGTTCGCGTGGAGTTAAGCTATTCTTTATTTCTAACACGCAGCGGAAGCTCTCCGGAGGACAAATAGCCCCGATTTTGAAACATTCTTCATTGGTGCTCCGCTCTTATTAGTCTTAGCGTGATGATATATAGCGTATAACCATTCTCGATAAATGAGCTATATAACATTGCAGAGAATTTTTCAAATCGGACCAGTAGTTCCTGAGATTACCCACTACAACGTCACAAACTCACAAACTTTACCTCTTTTAAATATTAATATAGATGTAATGTTGGTGTTTGCATACACGTTTAAATCTTTCTCAACGTTTTTTTAGGTACTATTCATTTTGATATAACTCCTTACGCTATATTTTACCGTTATGTTTTATTTTATAGATTAACGGGAATGAAATAGATTGCAAATTTAACTATATATATAGCAGAGAAACAACATAAAACGTTATGTGTATTTCGGAGTAGAGCTTTAGAACAAGCATGGAAAAAAAATCTCTCGATATCACATGGGAAACTATTAAAGGAGAAAAGAATGCGTATTAATATTTAAAAAATTCAAGGTAAAGAATAATGTTATAATATAGTCATTTATAAAGGAATAATAATTATTGTATCACAAATACCTGAGGTATATAAAATAGAAAAGCGTCGATTTTTTTAATTCTTTACAAAAAAACGTTGTGAATGAAACGAGCGCACTGCAGAGTGGAATGTCAGGGAAATATTTTGTGAAAAGGTCCGCTTTTTCAAAGCTACGTCGTCGTATTGAATGCGTTTTAATGAAAAAACATGCGCCGATTCGCAACAGTCAAGGGAATTAAAACCTCCGCACGGTGCTCGCGATCCTGAATGCATCGGTCGGAATTTTCATTCGTCCAAATAATATTCCCGCAGGGAATATTGTGGGCGATATTTTATTTAAATTTATTGTCGCCAATTGCGTGATTTTATATGATAAGCGATTGAACTAGTTTTGTTTGTTAAACAAATAAAGATAATTTATAAGATAATAATGTTTGTTAAAGATAATTTTTCGTAAATAATGTCTGTTTAGTAAGTTATATAGTAATAACGCAGTTTGGAAACAAAATAAAATTTAAGACGCTATTATTTTATCGTTTATATTAATTTCGGTATTCCCGTTCGTTTTTGTTATGTTAACTATATCATAAATTGAATATATGGATTAACATATTAATGCTACATTAAAAAAAGGTTTTTTTATGCTTAATTTTTTTATTATATTTTTTTTACCATTTATAGGGTTAATTTTGACTTTGTCAGTATTTTCACTGTTTTTTAAATACTCTAATGTGTAGTGTAGACTAAAAAGCTTAACAGGTATTTATTATATACCGCGGGAAGTACACTTTCCTATGGTCGTCAAACTTAATATATAGGCAATACTTCAAAAATACATTTTAGCTGAGTAAAATCGATGTAAGGCATACGGAGCATATAAGAATAAATATATTTATTATTATATAAATAAAAATAATATATTTTTAAATTACTGTTATGTAATTTACTTTCAAAATAAACGTGTTCTCCATTAATTTTTAGAAATTTAGGAATTTGTTACATCACAAAAGTATTTTATAGCAAGAACTTAAAGATTTTCTAAGATTTTTTCACTACATAACATAAAAAACAGGCACTCATAAAATAATCACTGATTATTCTTCATAAAATGTTCAATTATAGCAATGTTAGAAACTTAAAAATAACTGATACAAGATTCTAGTTTTAAATTATAAACTCAGTTTTACAAGGCAGTCAAAATTATAAATCAGATAAAAAGTACAAGACATGAACTAAAATTAATATTACGGTATAAAAAATACATACTTTCTTTATGTATCCCTCTTCACAGTGAGTATAATAAAAACAACTATTTTTTTAAAATAATAATCACTTTCAAATGTCTATTGAGATACTATGTCGTTGCGAGTTCTAATACGAGAGTTATCTAAAAGTTCCCGCCATTTCGCATACAGTTTTGCTTCTAACCCGTGTTCACGCCAGCATGCGCGCGATACGACTGAAGACTTGTTTCAAAACAGCCTATACATTCCTAGTAGACAACCTTTCGTGTTTTCCTCCGAGACTTTCATATCCAAAACAACGCAAATTTGTTCACTCTGATGTCGAATTTCAGCTTTATTTGCTAACACGGAAAGCCGGATTTTGTTTGAAGCTTAATACACTTTAGACATTTATAATCGTTCACTCTCACTGAATAATACCATGCAGAAATAGAACGTATCAAGTTTTAATTTCTGAACTGTTGAATATTAAGCCTTCCGTTGTGGTACATTGAATTCAAAATTGAATAGAGTCGAAACACGTGAAAACTATGTGATATACCATAAAACGCGAAAATTTTTCCAAGCGTAAAAGGGACAGTTATAGTTTTTCCTGAGAAAGGGCTCAGCCTAAGACTTTAGTGGTGGGGATGATCTTAAAATGTTTTAAGAATTCGTGGGAGAAGAAAAATACTTACTACACTCAGGGTGCTATTGTCAAAAAATAGTAACAATAGGCCTATATATTTTTATGACATAAAATATTATGTAACAAATTTGTCTATGGCAAGCGTGCATCAATAAAAAATAGAATCGTAACTGCATAAGAGCTCATTCATAAAACATAAGCAGAGGAGGCATCCTCTCAAAGGACCTAACTCCAAGTAAATGTTGTTTATTTTGTTAGGGAAGAAAGCTTGTACACAACGGGGAACGCCACATGTCAGAGCATGAATAAAAGAAGAGTCATGTTTCAGAGTTTCAAAAGTTCAACCGGTATTTTTCAAAGCGATACTTGCATTTTTCATGTCACAACTTGGTCGTTAGTGGAAAGTTGAATCAATAACTTGTATCTTAGTTGTAGTGACGTCTTCATCTTATTTTATACGTGAGAGGAATCGTATACCACTCCTTCTTTTACGTTTTCTACTATGAATTACATCGTGCAACTATTTATATTATAATATATTACTAGTGGGCGCCTAGTGGTCGACATTCGACCATAGTTCATTGATTTTTTAAAGGGATAAATATTATAATAATTTTTGTATGTTATAATATCAGGGTATTTGGAACGTAAGAGTAAAATAATACATACAGTCGAGCATAGCAACCACCTTCACAACCTTGTTTGAAGTCCTCTATTGACAGAATTATATCAAAATGTCTTTTTTATTTACATGTGTGTATATGTTGTGTAAAATTGAAGCATTAGTGTGAGTAATGCATATTGTAATTAATTTAATGTACTTCTAATGCATTTTATATAAAATAAATAGCTTTCTGCACTTCTCCTACATATAAACTAACTATGCCAAATTTCACGTTCATCTGTTCGCACAATTCCGTTAAAAAGGGATACAAAGTTTAGGCTTCACGTATTAATATATAGAATATATATAGATAATATAATATTATCTTTAAAACAATGTTATGTTATACATCATTCAAATCTAATATCAAAACCCGTCAGGAACTGTGGTAAATATGAATACTTACTAAAAATGCTCGGAATTCACAAGCGTAATTGATTATTGAACTCTAATTTAGTTCCAAAACAAATCTATCCTTACATATATATAAAATATAGGATAGCTTATCTTGGATACCTTACTCAAGTTTATAAGCTGCATAACTTATTAATTTAACGATTGTCGATAAATTTATATTTTAAACAATACTTTGAAATTTTCTATTACATTGAAAGTATAGTAGACACTAGTTGGAATGCTTACGTGTTTTGTATACATAAATATATGCATAATTAGGTCCAGAATGAGTCTACACTTATTTTTTAATAACTCCACGTTTCGGCCTCACTTTACATAAGTTGTGATCAAGTGCTGACTGTGCGTGAGAGGTGATTGTAATTTACTAGATCTATAGTACAGGAAGCGTTTTGGCTTCATTTCCATAACCATCAAGTATAGTAAAGAGTTTGAGTACTAATACCGATCTAGATATATTTGAAAAGTATAAAGTTCTAACGTATTCAAATATAGCTGATACACTAATCTCCGTAAATATATATTATGTACAGAAGAAAACCATAAAAAATTAATTGAAAGCAAAATTATAATCTGCTTACAAAATTCCGATGTAAACAAATTTATCGTTTTACTTCTCCTCTCCTGTGTCTGCGCCCCACATCACTTGACGGTCGGAATACACGCAACAGCATAATGGTTATAGAAATCGTAGTTTCTTAAAAGTTTACTAAGCTTGTACGAAATGAGGATATATTATATAGGGACTTAGGCCGGCAACGCATCTGTGATTCTTCTCGTGTCGCAGGTGTCCATGGATGGCGGGGATCACTTACCATCAGGTGACCCGTATGTTCATTTGCTGCAAATAGTATTTTAAAAAATCGTGCTAATTTTTAGGTAAGGACCAAGTGTTTAAGATGTGAGACCAGTAGTTTTGCTATACGCGCATAACATTAGATCTCTATTAATTATCTCTATCAAGAAGAGATAGTCTGAGTATTAGAAAATGAACACTTCTTTTGGAAGCAGGAAAACTAATACTGGCCTAGCATTGTGTGGATAAAAAGAATGATTGCATGCTTGAGAAAAAGAACTGACATAAATAATAATATATTCAGTAACAATAAAATGAGTGGTGGTAGAAAAACGGTCGCGACCCTCATAAAAACTATAAAAAAATTGTCACGGTGAATCGCTTTTAGTTTGTCATGTTTAAACATGAGTAAGTACATACTAAGTAGCTCGGAGGATAGCAAACCGATATGTCAGCAGTAGCCGTGGTCGCCGTCTTTTTGGAAAGTATTGTGCATACCACCGAGAACATAGCCGTCATTTTGTCGTGCAAAAATATATCTGGACGTAATGTAATGTAAAACACAATCGTGGATATAAATAAATACAAAAAATGAAATTTACACTTCAGAAATTATTGCTTTGAAATCCTTACTTCCTACTAATATTATAAATGCACATTCGCGTTTGTGTATTTGCTACGCTTTCACGTCTTAACTAATTAACACAACACAATGAAATTCTGCATACACATTATCAGGGTACACATAAAGACGTAGGATACTTTCATCCAGAAAAAAAGTACTGCTCTCGAGGGATACGTCAAATCTATATTAACGAGAGCGAAGCTGCCAGCAAAGGCTTAGTATAAGTACACAATAGCAAAAAGGCTAAATATATACATATTATCTGATAATAAAATGACGTATATACTTTTACTCATATTTATTTATATCTATTTATGTTTCACTAGCCAACCCGTGCCCACTTCGTTGGGCGGTAGTAGGTATTATCAAGCTACAACTTTTCTCTAGAACTCAATCATATATATCTCATAATTAAGGCAGCGTTCATAAGAAACGTTTTCGTTCGACCATTTTTTTCCCCAGATATTACCGCCTACAACCTCACAAACTTTACCTCTTTATAATATTAGTATATAGATTATAGCCCCTTAACCTATAACCATTCTCGATGAATGAGGTATATAACACTTAAAGAATTATTCAAATCGGAGCAGTAGTTCCTGAGATTACCCATTACAACGCCACAACGTCACAAACTCCCAAACTTTACCTCCTTATAATATTAGTATAGATCACCTTATATCAAAGTACTGGTAATTACGAGTACTTTTTACATAAATATGTTGTTGAGTATATGCATCTACACGCGTTCAGTGTAACAACTGTACTTTTCATTAACATTTCATTTTGCTCCCTATCGTTGTACCGTGGATTATATATGAAAATGTAGAGAAAAAAATAGCAACGATAGGCTAAAGTTAGGTTCCCTGACATTCCCACTGGTATAGGTGCTGACTAGGCAAGAGTGCTTTGGTTGGTACCTGCACCGGATTGAGCGCAGGGGGCCGACAGCCTCTAGCCATGAGTGCGGCACTGAGATGTATATCGCGTAGTACACTCTGTCCGAGTGAGATGCGTGGCGGGAATAGCGTTGCATTCAGGCTGCGGCAGTAGGAGAGAGGTTTTGTCGCTGCCGAACGTGGTGGATCGCGAAGACGACCCCTTGAGCAGCCTTCTCTGCCAATAGAATGCCTAGGAATTAATGGAATGAGGAGATGTTTTGCACAGATTCGGCAGATGAGGGGAGACACCTGGTGGTACCCAATTGTTTCCCGATTTGGCCGGGGACCCGACTTCTTTGTCGGGCTGGCCGCTGGGGCAAGGAGATTGAACGCTTTAGTAAGTTGGAGTCTCACATAATCCTGCTGCTCCCCCGCGCACAATATAGGGTACCTACGATGAGCTTCCTGGCGTTAAAAAAAGGGTTAGCCCTACAATAAAAAATATTGCGACCTGGTCATGGCAGGGACCGTCGAGTGTTAGACCGAATAAGCCCAGTGTTTTAGTTGAAGGACTCAAAATATGTATTTTCTTCTTTTTTAACCACGTTTGTATGTTTAAATCTTTATTATGCGATCGGACACTTTACACTCATCACAATTATTACCAACACACACACTGTATTATTAATTAATTTCGTTAAATAATCCAAAAAATAATGTTCTGTTTAATCATATTTATTTACTCTTAGGTATATTAACATTTTAATGGGTAATTTAAATTATAATCATAAATTTGTATGCTTGTTTAGTACTCATCCATATACACTTTTGAAGTCTTCGTCTATATCAACGTCGTGCAGGTTAAATCAAGGTTTTTATTCGCACAGTGCTAACTAGACACAAAATTGAAATTGTATTAATTTTCCACTTTCCAAAAGAAACATTAAATGTGATTGATATTGGTGCTGTTTTGTGTTAATTTTAATATAATCGATTTTAAGACGTCATTTTAATTTTAGTTTGTATAATCCCAATTTAATATTATTGTTGAATTTCGAAATTTATTTTGTCTAGTTTATATGTTAATCAAAATAAACTTTTATTTTTATTTTTTATTGTAGCACGGTAAAATGACTGTACTGTGCTGATGGTAAGCACAGTACAATCCAAAAACAATGGCGACCACCGAGTGACACACTATCCATCACCGGTCGCCGCTGTCATGCCAGCCAGCGAAAAGCTGGATATGCACAGGCTGATCCCGAAACACGACCCGCAGAAGCGAATCACTACGACGGGATTTTTCGCCATATACGTGGTGGTTGCGACCCAGTCAGGCTGTAAAACCCAACCACATCGCTTTCGCCTTTGCCGCGTTCGTTATTCAGCAGGGTGCACCACATGCAGGTGAGGTTGGCTTGGATGTCTCAAGTCTTAGATGTTATTCGACACCCCTTACACCCCAAACCCCATATTTAATATAATCAAATAAATATATAATTTACCTAAGCATTATGTATATAACCTTATTTCTCGATTTCGTATTATAATATTATATTTACAAAGACCCTAGCATAATAATATTTTTTCATGATAAAAATCCAATATTATACAATAACAGTTGCTTACATTTTAATACATCACAGTGGTTGTCATTAAGCTCAAATTACGCAATATTTTTTCATATAACATTCGCTATTACACTTGTATACAGTAAGTATCTAAAATAATATAACAGGCATTTTATGCTTGTGATGTCTGACCCTAAATTTGGGCAATAAATTATAGTTTACTTTGTCGTTTATGAGGGCAACACACCAAACTGTGTATGGAACATGTGTAACAGATTGCAGCAATAAGGGAAATTGTCTTTTTTATGAACGCCAGTCGATGGCGTAAAGTGTTTAGCCAAGAAACGAGATTGTGTAACAAATAAAATATACCTAATGAGATTTCAGCTGTCATAATGTATGCTAATTAACTTGTATGAAATATATAAAAGATTAATATATATTTTATTTATCTATTATGCACGGATCACTTAAATGCTATGTTCCATGTGAGATAAAACAAAAAACAATCCGGATTCGTCTTTGTTCTACTTGCCGCTTAATACATTAGTTACTTATTACGGTAATACAGTACGTGGTGTAAAATTATAATGGTAAAATTAAAATGTGTTATAAAACTGTGGGAATTTAAATTAAAAATAAATAATTATTTAAATATTAAGTTACTAAAAAAAGTGTGTGTACTTATGTCGTGTACACGTTATACTTCTTTGGTGTAACAAGATAAAAATCTTTTCAAAAATTTAACCTCACGTCTTATTCTACGTTTGTAGAAAAAACGACACCAACAATAGAAATAAGGTAATACATTGAAAGTTTTATTACGAAGAAATACAAACAACAAATACAAAGAAACAAAATATTGACTATAGCTAACTTCAGGGTGTTGGGTCATCGTGACGGTGTGCGCGTGCATCGTAATAACTTCAGGGTGTCGGTTTATCATGACGGTGTGCGCGCGCATCGTAATTATTTCAGGGTGTCGGTTTATCGTGACGGTGTGCGCGCGCGTCGTAAAAATTTACTCTCATCATTTTTCCCTAACGCGCCAAAAGAAGTATAACTTCAATAATTAGATTTCAACATTTTTAAATATAACTTTCTAGTATGAGATGTGCACAGAAATCACATGATATAATTCCACAATCCTCGTATCATCAGAGGACGACTAGTAACCGTGAGGGTTTTCAACCTTATGTGGTTGATATTCCCACGATTCGTTTGAAGCAATTTGCTTCGACATTTATTATACGTACTGCTATGGAGATAAATTCACTGACGGAGTCTGCCTTCGCGTCATTCTATAATTTGGAAGTGTTGGAGAGATAAGGTAATACACATCTAGCAAATAAGCGCAATCCATCATCGGCCTCATCTTCACTTACCGTCGTATGAGATAAAGTCTTAAGCCCGTGCCTGTGAAACATAAAAAATTAGAGTTGATTCTACTTTGAATATTTTTGCAGAATATAAAATAAATAAAATTAATACAATCTTAATACAATCAATTTAAATAATCAAAAAATACAAAATAAATAAATAAATATATTGAATTGAACAGATCAGTAACAATAGTAGACAGTTTAATTGGTCTGTTATTATTAGTATTAATGTGAACTACTGGTATTATTTAGATCAGGGCCGACTTATTATGATTAAATGTCTGAAAGCCTTTGAAAATAATTATGGAAATATGGGCAATTTGTCGTTGTTTTTGACATTTTAAATTTCTGTATACGTCCAAAATTATATTATCATTATTATATGGGCATCGATAATCAGTATATACGCGAACCAAAAACAATTTCTCAGTGCCCTTCCTAAAAGAAGCAGCTTATAAGCAGGAAGCACTTTAATCTAAAATAGAATTAATTAATTTCATCCTTAAAATAATCTAAATAAATATTACGTAGGACGTTAAGATTGCGCTAAATTCATCTGAAATATTCTAAATTGATATTACGTAGGACGATTACGAAGTGAGTCTAAAAATAAATATTTGACTAGATCATATTTATATTTTACTAACAAAACCCTTTAGTTTTTGCAAATGCATGTCTACGTTCAATATACACAATATACACCATAGAATTATAACAGACACTGCATATACTATAATGTATGATTTTTTTTTTAAGTTATACTTCTTTTGTCGCGTTAGGGAAAAATGATGAGAGTAAATTTTTACGATGCGCGCGCACACCGTTACGCAAAACCGACATCCTGAAGTTATTACGATGCGCGCGCACACTGTCACGAAAAACCGACACCCTGAAGTTAGCTATAGTCAACTTTTTCTATTGTTAGTGTCGTTTTTTCTACAAACGTAGAATAAGGCGAAAGATGAAATTTTTTGAAAAGATTTTTATCTTGTTACGCCAATGTAGTATAACTTCTAACACGTGTACGTAACACACACACACTTTTTTTATTTTCAATAAGGTTGATAAGTATCGTGGTTAGTTTTGTTTACATTAGAAGTATAACAACGCTCATATATAGAAAAATGTAATTTTTCCTAATACTTTTATTGAGAATCTAAGTAACAAAGATGTTCTTCACTAATATAGAAGAACATATAAGGTAGTGCAGATTTGAAAAGGGACAGATTTTATTCTCCGCAGAGGAAGTCGCATACAAGAGCTAGCTGTAAATATTTTGGGTGATTCTCATCGCCGACTAATTTCGACTACCTTATAATGCAGGTCGGTAGGGTATCAGTACTCTACTGGATCGGTAAAACCATTCACACTTTGATAAACGAGTCAAAGTGACTCGCCTTTGTTTGTGTCCAACTGCGAAGATTCGGCGTGCCAGCGCCGACTGCCGATGGATTATAGATATCTCGGTGATCGTCATTAGGTTTAAATTTAAATGAGTTTACGTTACGTTTGAAAAAGTTCACTTTAAAAAAAGTAAACTTCAGCCCGGCGTTTTGCAGTTAATTAGTAACATTTCTGAGTAGCGCATTTCGCTACAATATTTATCGCTAGATTTAATAATCGCGACGACTTTATATCGATAAGTGTTACCACCTCCTTTACTAAAGGCTAAACTTAAGGCTCAGTTGTAAAAATGAATAACAAAGTGAATTAATTAAAAGATAGGTATCAAAGCAATCTTCTTTTTGTTGTTATATTGGCTAACCTATGATAAGAATTACAGCTGTTGTCAAGTTTTTTTTGTGATATGATCCAAATTGTAATACGTATCCGAACTAATGTTATAAATGCGAACGTGACTTTGTTTGTTGGTCACGCTTCCAGGCCCTAGCTACTAAACCGATTATGGTGAATATTTGCATATACGTTGACCGGAGTACTGTTATGAAATATTTTATAGTAGGACAAGAATGCTCATGCGTCAGTTTTCTGCTACCAAATTAAAAGAAAGCACATCATAGAATAGGGTAGACGTATCAATATTTGAGCATGTATTTAAATACAATATTTAATTTCCTCTAGTCAATCAAAAGTTGCTTACAAATGTCATGAATTTCCATCTCTGAAAATGTTTAATTAAGCTTCATAAATTGAGAACCAGTGTCATATCAAGCGGCGATTTCGATTCATTAAAACCAATTAAACTAGACCTCCAGTTTCTTCATACTTACATTTACGATGTTACACGAACTGAATCTAAAATGGTTCAAACTGTTTTGGTGACAACATGGATATTGTGTAGGTAGGACGCGAAGCAACAAACTGAAAACAAATCAACGATACGGTACAGGCTGGTATGTTTTTATTTTGTCTGCCACGTAATTGAATTTTGTGGTCCATGCGATCATACAGGCTCGGTTTCTGCGCTAGATTTGTTTACAAGTAGATAGCTATTCAAATAGCCTGAAGTGAATTGTACCGTTTATGGACTGTGCCTTTTCTGTTTTCTGTTACATTGAATAACAAGTAACATCAACGTTATAATTTATTAATAGTAGTTGGTTATAGAAAAATTATTCTCATTTCAACATCTAAGGTACCTTTTGAATTGTGGATTATAAACAATTGCAGTACATATTTTTCTGTTATATTGTACTAGAATAAGGAAAATCGTATTAATTAATTAATACATTAATTCATCAAATAATTGAAAAAAGAAATCAAAAGTTGGGGTGTAAGGGCTGTCAAATAACATCATAAGACTTGAGACACCCAAGCCAACCTTATCTGCACGTGGTGCTCCCTGCTAAATAACGAACGAGGTAATGGCGAAAGTGGGGTGGTAGGGTTTTACAGCCTGACTGGATCGCAACCACCTTGTATATGGTGAAAAAGCCTCATATTGATTCGCTTCTGCGGGTCGCGTTTCGGGATCAGCCTGTGATTATCCAGTTTTCGCAGGCATGACGGCGGCGACCGGCGATGGATAGTGTGTCACTCGGTGGTCGCCATTGTTATTGGATTGTACTGTGCTTACCATCAGGCATAATGCAGTCATTTTGCCGTGCTACAATAAATAAAAAAATAATAATAGAAGAATAGATATCTAATTCTAAAAATACTTTTCTTAGTAGATGCCGAAATAATAATGTTTCCTTTAAAAAAAATGAAATTTCATACATATATATGAATATTGTTTAGTTCTTTTATGTTCTATTAACTTGACTATCTTTGGTCTTATCATTCAAATTTATATTCGTAGATTGCTGCTAGTATTTACAGATCATATCGATACAACTTAGAATACAAATACATACAAACATGATGAATTTATTCAAAAATAATATTATTTGCTTTATTTACAGTACCTACCTTAATACATTACATTTTAATTTTATTTTGTTCACTTGTTAACCAAATGCAACAACGTTATGGTAATTGAATTCCTGAATTAATACCGGTGTAGTAATCTCCTGATTTAAATTTTATTATAGCACGTTTTTAATACTTATATTTTTTGGTATTTAGAATTACCGAAACATATAGGTTAATAATTAATGGTCCTTCGTATTAATTACCTTGCGAAAAGACTGCGTACAACATTGGACGTATGTGACGGATATATGTGACTTATCATAACCTTTTCTCCATTTGCATTATATTCTAGCCTGTAATACATTAATAATACATATAATAACTACTAATATTATATCAAAATATAAATTTTGTAACAAAAATATATTTGTTGCATATTTTACATCCCTATTCAAACATATACGGCGACGTTAAAAGAAAATTGTAAAACTCAGCACCTGCTTCTGTTCCCACACTTGCTAGATTGCTCTTACTTGAATGGAACGACCTTTTTATATCTGAAAAATGAACTGTTTGAAAAAGATTCTATGGTAAGATTATTTAAATAAATGATCTTCCCTCCGAAAGTAGATATAATTTTTGTTCAACTTTTACTAAGAGTATTTTTATCTATTATTCATCAAAACTATTGAATAAATGGAATTACAATATATATCAAATGTAATATAAAAATTAATATTTTTCTACCTGCTACTATATGTATATCTATATATTGTTATGTACGAAAAAGTTTGTACCCCTTTTTAAGCGAATTGCGAGAGCGGATGAACGTGAAATTTGACATAGTTAAAGTTTATATGGAGGAGAAGTGCACAAAACTATTTTTTTAATATAAAATGCATTAAAACACATTAAATTAATTAAAATATACATTACACACACAACTGCTTGAATAACACATAACATGTAAATGTAAACACATGTAAATCAAAAAGACGTTGCGTCATCCGTCGTTTTACTCTTAGGTTCCGATTACCTTTTTTCATTCTACATTCAATATTTTTAACATGACTTACGTTCCATACCTTACATGCTCTTTGACATTAACTGGTCAAATTGTAGGTTAATTTTAAAATGATATAATAAGTAAATCCATAAAATACATTAATAATTAATTAAACTAAAATATTTTTCTTTGGTCTTATTGAATGTCAAAATGAATTATAGTCGAATCTCGACCACTATTATACTTTAATACACTAAAAAACTACACATATCTCAATGCTGTAATCTTGCTAAATCACTTTCTCGCTTTAGAATTCGAGGAAAACCGAAAACGTATCCAATATACAAATAAAGAATTTTAAATTCAGAATGTACGTTTGAATTCTGTTACAAAAGAATCACGTAACAAAAAGAGCAAACACAATGAAAAGTCATCAGTCAGAACTCGTAAGTATGCAGTCAATAGCTGGTGTCAAAACACTCTTCAGTTTCCATTCAATGCTATCTGTTTATAAATAATTCAATATTGGCCTGAATGATGGCTTTTCTCTACTATTTGGCAAGTAAGGTTGGCATGAAAAGGTCTACCGATTTTATTTAACATTTAACTTACGAAAATGTTCTTGCCATATTACGAATAATCCTATTTCGTGTCTTTATTATTGTATCTATTAAGCTCTTCTTTTGAATAATTATAAATAATATTTCTATGTCTTAATAAAATTAATTATATAAGATAATAAATGAATTATTATAACCATAACTTACGCCTCAATATTAAATGTAAATCAGAGAAATAAAACATAACCACTTCAATGATATAAAATTAATATTACCTACCTTATAACATTTGCAAATTGTGTCTAAGACTAATCTTTTTACAATGCCATGATTTCAATGAAACAAATTACATTTCATAAAAAGCAAACCTAACAGCTTGTATTCACACGCATTCAATATATTGTAGCGAATATATTTAATTGCTAAAGATTACTTACTAGTAATACCAATATAATAAAATATATTGTAGCTAATACTACGATACATATTATACTCGTAACTATTTGTTGACTTTACCGAATGGAAAAAAGGAATCGTTATGTATATTAAATCAAATATCGTGACTATACATTTATGGTTGAATTAAGAACGAATACCACTACACACCTATTTTAGTTTTTTCACAACTTTATTTATTATATTTAAATGAAGCATTTTAGTATTCAGTTTTGATAATTTAAATGTCTTCAACAGCGTAATAAATGCATTAAGTAAAGTTTGTTTGGAACGAAAATAAATACTAAAATAAGGTGGGTTATTGTTTTCCCACTGTACCTTAACAAAAAATAAGAAGAGCATTCTCGTTTATCTTGCGTTCCATTTCAAGTGGGGTCCGCGCGGTGATTATCATGAGAGCTGAACTTTGCGCTTCCCTTAGACCCTTTATAAGCATACTTGGACGACGAGAGGCATACTCAGCGATATTTTGGACAGGTGTATCATTAAAATTAATAAGCACTTGCTTTCCAAAAACACTGTCGGTTGAAAAATATAAATATAAATTATATATTTTCGCCTACTTATGTTGTACGAGTATATTTAGTACCTTGAAAGAAAACGTGAAGGAATTTTCAAGTGAGTCACCGTAATTATAACGACAGTCTAAGGATCCTTGTCTGTTTGGCAGTCATAAATAATTTTGAACCGTATTGTGTTTTAAAATATTGACACGAGAAATAGGATTTTTTTTATATCATAGGAGACAAACGAACAGATGGATCACCTGATGTTAAGTGATCACCACCGTCCATAGACACTTGCAATATGAGGAGAGTCGCAAGTGCATTGCCAGCCTATGCTGGGGAGGGGGGAGAGGAAGGGAAGAAAGAAGGGGAAGGCGAGAGTAGGTGAATCACGTCGGTTATCTCTGAGAGGGTGGTAATACCCTGGTAGAGCCAACCCATTCATGCTGAAACCAGTAATAGCTTCAGCGTGGCTCTACCACCTACAATTTTAAGCACAATTTAAAAGCACCATAACAAATACAGTGAAAAATCAAATAATAATCTTGCATCAGATATATAGTATTTATATATTACTACTTAATTAAGAAGATTTAACGATTTAGAACGAATATTTAAAAAATATATTTTGTGGTACTTTTTCCTACATATCACAATCAGTGAATTAAAAAAAATCCCTTAATTTAACTGTATAGTAACACTGAAAAGAAGTCATTAACTCTGGGTAAAGTTTTTGTTTTCATTGCAAGTTCAATAGTTCCTGCAGATCGTGTGAAACGAAAACAGATGTTCTTAGACAGATTTACAGCCTGTAGAAAGGCATTAAATGGGAAAGGAAACAGTTGCTGTTTCATGTTATATTAGTATTTTAAGATAGAAAATGTAACTATGTCACGATTCGTTTCATACGAAAAATAAATGATATACAAATTCCACATTCGATATTTTGGTACGAAAATTTGTTGAAGAGAGTTTGCGAACATTTTGTTGTTCCGCTATTCAAATCGTGCAGACATTGTAAATTCTATTATGCTCGGAATAAAATGATTCGATCGGTGTAGTCGCCATAAGTGATATAAACATGAAGCTGAATAGCGTGGGACCACGGAGTCGTCTCTTTGGACGAAGACATTGTGCAATACTTCCGATGCACATACAGAAAATGTTATTTTACGTTAAAATTTACAAATAGAAAATTCTAAATAAAAATGAGACCTATCTACACACTACATATACTCTCTGGTACCATTACCAAGATGTAAAATATCGCCGTACAAAATGATATATGATAGTAGAGCTTGTTGCAAACAAAACCCTCGAGTTAAAAATCCTCAACCGTCAAGTATCTATGTTATGTTTATGTTCTATAAGTTGCTCTTGAGAGGCACTCCCTATCGAGGTTTAGGGTCTTAATTTTAGGCCATGTTTTCACTTAACGTTAGATGATATTATAGTTAATAGGACGAGGCCCGGCGGCGGCAATTTCGCTGCTGGGCCAACCGCTGGGGCGGCACGATGAAGTCTATAGTGATCTCGTGCCGCCCCAACTTAGCGGCAGACGTACACCGTGGTGTTTTCGTCCGTGCGAGTCGGACATAACCCACCCTCTCCCCCGAGAGGGTGGTGTATCCATAAGAGATTTCCAACCGATAAAAAAAAGAAAAAAAAGGTGATATTGTAGTGTAAAATTGCAGTGTATGAAAAAACCATTTATAGGCTGATGATTTTAGCATATGTTTTGTAATTTTTAAAGTTATCTTTTGATTGACGTTTATGAAGTAGCAGAAGGTTGTAATAAG
Source organism: Antheraea pernyi (assembly GCA_015888305.1). Classification (NCBI taxonomy): domain Eukaryota; kingdom Metazoa; phylum Arthropoda; class Insecta; order Lepidoptera; family Saturniidae; genus Antheraea; species Antheraea pernyi. Next base: position 137,914 of record MU159033.1, read on the forward strand.
AAAAAGGAATGTATAATTTTACTACATCGAACTCGATAATCGGCAATATGTTCGTTAGTTTGTAAAACGTGAATATTCAAGTAAATGATTGAGATACTCTTCATTAAAAATGGAATTAATTAATTAGTACTTGGCTTTTAGTGATATTCTATACGACTGGATCGATTCCAAACTGTCTCACTCCGACACTGGGGTGCCAATATTTTAATCACATCAAAGATCTTGAATAATATATGGATTACAGTAGATTACACAGATAATTGAGATTAATTATATCAAATTTATCTTTATCTTATTAAAAGTAATATCTTATTCCGGGTATTAACCCGACGTAACTGTAACACCACGCCCTTGTGACAACAAAATATAATATACGTATTATTTCTTATGACAATGTTTGAATATTTTTCATTCTTGTTTGCGGCAATCATGCAGTAAATCGTTATTTAATATTTTAATTTTAGTACTTAAACCTAACGAATTTTATAGATATCTTTAATAGTGCCATTAATCTTACAGAAATGGCTAAAAATATAAAAGTTCCAATGTGTGGGACAACCTGTTACGATGATGGCTTTTTGATGCTTTTATGATGTCTTGTCCACAACAACGGATGCGAATATTCTACTGCTTTTTTTATGGTCGACACATATATTTTAATAGCTGATATTTTATGTTTTGCTCATAATGGCGAAAAAAATTGCAATCATTCCTATTAAAAGACAGTAACCATGTTGGCGTGGACAGTAAGAAGTATTAGTAAGATTTATAATTGTTATCTAGCGTCGAAGTAGGTGCGGCCGAGTTATTGCTTAGTCGCGTGCTGCCACTTAATATATCACGATACCTTAGCTAAAACGTCTTTGTTTGCCACTATCCCCCTGTTTACTAACTTATGACATGTTTTCAATTCTCTGACCTACGTTGAATCGGTACGTTGACTTATTCGCAAACACGTAGAATCAAGAATAATATTTTATATCTCACGTTACAATATCTATTATTATTTGATATCGTTGTATTTAACTGGCTTGTTTGTATGTATTTTATGAGCTGATGTTACCAAGGTTAGAATTCATTATTTTGATCGTGCATATATTGTAATTTAATCTCATTATTAGTGGCAAAATATGAAACCAAGCTATGGGCACGAACTAAACAGTTCGCAACGTTTTATCTTTACCGAACCGTGAAGCTGTGGAACAATCTCCCAGCCAGTGTGTTCTTTCTTTTCTATGACATGGGGTCCTTCAAGTGTAACGTAGAGAGACACTTACGCAGGCCGGCATGACAGCGGCGACCAGCGATCAATAGTTTGTCTCTCGGTAGTCGTCATTGGTTTTGGATTGCACTGTGCTTACCATAAGGCATAGTGGTGGGGCAGGCGTGTAAATAGCCGTTCACCATGCGGTTTGACAAAAAACTTATGTCCGAACACGTGGATGCGTGTCAGACTAATTTTGTTTGTACTCTGAGTGTTGAAAATATGTGATCGATTGTTTAACAATCGTGGGTGAACGATCTGGTGGCCATCACCCCTGTCACTCGTGATCTGTGGACGTGCGAGGATCAGGCAGTCGCATCCAGCAATTTTCCTGATCCTCGCACGTCCACAGATCACGAGTGACAGGGGTGATGGCCACCAGATCGTTCACACACGATTGTTAAACACTTAATTGAAAAGAATTGCACTGCGGATTTCACTTATTGTTTATATAGCGGAACAAAATGTCGCGATGCGGAGTATCTCAGAGCAGAGTAAGGAGCGGAGTTCCTTTAAAATATCATCTAATCTGCTTTCTTGACTACTTGAGGCTACATGGTTCTCCGTTGAAGTAACATCTAGGATGCGATCTGCAATGTCTGCTAAAGTTTCTAACGAAGCAGTGGGTTGAGCTGCAAGTACTACCTGTACATTGTAAGGAAGTCTATCAATCCAGATAGTTCTCAAAAAATCATGTGGTATTCCAGGGCCTGCTAGTCCTTGCAAATGTCTCAGAAATTGAGATGGCTTACGGTTTCCAAATTCTTCGTGAACAAGCAGCTGCCTGATTTTTCTTTCCTGAGAATCACTTACTCTACGGATTAGTTCCGTTTTCAATTTTTCGTACTGATTGGACTTAGGTGGGTTTGTAATAACGTCTTTAATTTCTCGAGCGAACTGATGATCCAATTGGCCAATCACGTAGTTAAATTTCGTATTATCGTTAGATATGCCGGAGATGGAGAACTGTGCTTCTACTTGAGCGAACCATATTTCGGGTTCTTCTGGCCAGAAAGGAGGAATTTTTATACCTACTTTAAATAATTCAGGTGCAGTTTCTTCCGAGTGTTGCGTAGTGTATTTTGATAAATCATTTTTTTCATTGGTCGACATATTTTCGTGTTCTAGTTCGGGGTCACCAGTTTGGAGAAACCTTTATATAATTAATTATACATTATACACTCACAATATCAATTAAAAGACAGATCCCGTAGCTCATGACAATGCAAAAATCTAGACGTTCCATTTGACATTTTGTTAATATATTTTATAACGCGCAGTGAGTTGCAGTAAAAAGGTTACTCGCACGTAAACATGAGAATGGAGTTCCTACAACTTCATAGATTTTATCTTTGAACATCTGATGTTGAGGGTGGTCTAAGATGGCAAACACACTAATCTTAGAGGGGGTCTCAAGAATAAATGCTCGAGTACACCAACAGAGTCGTTGGCGGCGGACTTAGAAAAGGGGGGTGTAAGGGATGTCGAATAACATCTAAGACTTGAGACATCCAAGCCAACCTCACCTGCACGTGGTGCACCCTGCTGAATAACGAACGAGGCAATGGCGAAAGCGGGGTGGTAGGGTTTTACAGCCCGACTGGGTCGCAACCACCATGTATATGGCGAAAAAGCCCGTCATAGTGACTCGCTTTTGCGAGTCGCGTTTCGATAGGAAACGTACGAAAATCAAGCAATAATAAAAACAAGTCTGTTTGTAAATTAGGTCCGACATGTAAAACGTCATTGAGTGACAACCCTGAGTGAGTTTTGGCACTAGCGTCTAATACCACCCGAGTGGTGTTCTTATCCGATCTCAGAACAGCGTGATGGGGTATATAGTAGCCCTCTTCGGATAATTCAGTATATGGTACCTCAGATAAATAGTCCTGAGATATATAATCGGCGATTATTTTATTATAGTTTTCGCGTAAGGTTGGCATGTGCGTGAACTTACGCTCGAGCGCAAGCAGTCGGCGATGCGCCACTCCGCGAGAATTTCCTAGTTCAGACGGGTTTCGCGAGAAAGGTAAATCGACAAAATATCGGCCGTTTTTTAATAAAACTGAAGAATCAAAAATATTTTCACAATCTATCTCATCTGGACTAATAAAGTGTTGAGATGGAATGTCTTCTAACTCGAAAAATTTCTGCAAACCTGATTCTATTTCACTATTCGTAAGCGCGGTGAATGAAGTACTAGGAGTCGCGTCACACTGACTCGGAATGTCTCCCATAAGTATATAACCGAAAGTAGTTAATAAGGCGGGCGGCGCACGATTGTCTGAGTGAACCCTATCTCCTAAATAAATATATGGAAATAATTGGGCACCGAGAACAACGTCAATTGCTCCTGGTATATTCCAGCTTAAATCGGCAAGCGGTAAAGTTTTTAAATACGACATATCACTGTTTAAGTCAATAAAATTGGCGGGTAATTTATCAGTAATACAATCTATCACCAAAGCGCGAATAGAATATTTATAATTAGGATTAATACGTGATTCTATAGTAAAGTTAACAAAACCGAGCACAGGTCGTGACGTCATACCAACACCTTGCAAAAAGGAATTATTTAATTTATTTACAGGTATGTTCAAACGTTTACAACAATCCATCGTAACTAAATTATTTTGTGAACCGTTATCTATTAAGCACCTGACTACGGTCTTTTGTCTGTTATTGTAATACGCGTAGATTTGAGCAGTTGATAAGAGAATCGTCGTCCTATTCTGTGAACGATCGCCAACGCTAAGCGAGACAGAGCGCGTAGCATCGTGCGGCAACATATTAATTATTGAATTAGCGGGTTCGGTCGCCAGATGGACGGCAGAGGTTCGATTCGGCGTCGGTGGCGGCGTCTGCACGCGCATAGTATCGTTTGCAAAATGTAATAAGGAATGATGTTGTTTTTTACAAATTTTGCAAACATTACGTGAGTTACATTTACTTAGTGAGTGAGATAAACTTAAACAATTGACACAGCCACGTTTTGATTTTATAAATTCGAAACGAGCTTGCGGTGTGTTAATATTTTTAAATTTTAGACAATGAAATAGCTGATGCTCACCGTTGTGGCACAGCTGACAGCTTGTTACAGAAGTCGATTCATCACTCGAGATGAAAGTTTTAGAAGTACGATTTTGTATATTACGACTATTAACTATACTAGACTTTGCGCGCGGTTCTGTATGAGAATTATGAATATGTGACCGTTCGAGTATTTTAACATGATCCTGAATGAAGGATATAAATTCCTTATAACAAGGTAGTTCTTTTCCGTTAACACTATTCTCAAATTGTTGTAGTGTTTGGGAGTCAATTTTTCTCATGCCACAATGTAATAAAACAAAGTCTAATAGGTCGGGAATGTCTAATAGTTTTAATGCAGCGACAGACGCGGAATATTTTTCTATAAAAGTATTTAAACTACTGGCGGTACCGACACAACATTTAATATCCAGAACGTTATTGAGGTAGTGAACACCTAAACTACGTTTATCCTGGTATTTTTTGACAAGACTATCCCATATTATGTTGTAGGTATCCCCTGAAGGAACAATACCGGCTGTTAATTTTAAAGCATCTTGAGTTAAATTACTAATTAAATACTGCACACGCTGCGCATCGGTCAGATTGGTATTTAAATGCACATTATTACGAAATATTTCGTAGAATATTGGCCAGTTGTCCATTTTTCCATCGAATGACGGTAATTGGATAGGTGGCAATTTTATAGTACTCTTTTTCTGATCGGATGCACATGTTTTACTGTTTGCAAGTATGAGATTACGTTTATATTTTATACTCGAATACAAATCCTCAATGGAATTTAAACATGAGTAGTCTGGCGGGTTTTTATTAATTGTAAACTGTAACTCATTAATCTGATCAATTATTGTTTCAAACTTACTGTACAATTCCGTAATAGACTCAGATTGTGCTAAAAATATCTCATTTGAACGTGAATCGTAATTCGAAATGTTTTTTGATGAGACGAATAAACGATTCATTCTTTCGAAAATAGCCTCTTTTTTAGCAATAAGCTGATTAAGTGCGATTTCAGACTTATTAAGAGCCATTATAAAAGGTTGTAAAATGTTAATACACTAATCAGGAAAAAATACAAAATGTAGGGTAGGAGCGGGCGGTCGTACAAAGTATGTAACGACACCGGAATATTATGTATATTATGTTTGCGGGATGAATATTTTTTGTAAATATGAAGCTAGGATCTATCCTAGGCTCGTAGGACCATCAGAAAATGGTGGGGCAGGCGTGTAAATAGCCGTTCACCATGCGGTTTGAAAAAAAACTTATGTCCGAACACGTGGATGCGTGTCAGACTAATTTTGTTTGTACTCTGAGTGTTGAAAATATGTGATCGATACTGGGAGGTATATACAGTACTTTCGCTTACCAGAATTGCTGGATGCGGCTGCCTGATCCTCGCACGTCCACAGATCACGAGTGACAGGGGTGATGGCCACCAGATCGTTCACACACGATTGTTAAACACTTAATTGAAAAGAATTGCACTGCGGATTTCACTTATTGTTTATATAGCGGAACAAAATGTCGCGATGCGGAGTATCTCAGAGCAGAGTAAGGAGCGGAGTATCTCAGAGCGGAGTACGTAGCGGAGTATCTCAGAGCGGAGTTAGTAGCGGGGTGGTAGCGGAGTACTGCCCTTCTGTCAAAAGACAAAAGCGCCCCCCGTATCGACACAACTTATCAGAGCCAAACTAGATGGCGGGACATCCGCCTCACCACATAGGGCAATCACTGTCGTGCTACGATAAAAAAAAATTATTATTTTAGGCAATAGAACTTTTTTTACTTAATGCGTTTTAGCGTTTATCCACAATGTGATGTTAAATAACGGTGTGGTCTAAGATGGTAAAACGACAAACCTAGAAAGGCTTGCAAATCCAGCTACCGGAATATACCGACAAGGCCTTGGTGACAGATTTTCAACTTAAAGGAGGAAGCTGGTCAGGCGGACTTAGAAAAAGCTTTACCACCATGCTATGGTTCCATCGCGATGTTTCCTTCACCGAAAGTATTCGAACCTACACCATACGCCACAATGTACGAGTACGAGTTTGGTAGGTGGTAGAACCACGCTGATGCTATTATTGGTTTCAGCATGAATGGGCCGGCTCGCCCGGGGTAGTACCACCCTCTTACAGAAAATTGACGTGAAATAACAGTGCTTGCATTATTGCGTTTCGTTCGGTCAGTGAGATCGCCGGAGGCCCACCTCCCTTTCCCTTTCCCTCTCCCCTCCCCTCCCCTGCCCCAAACACAGACTGCCAACGCACTTGCGACTCCTTTGGTGTTGCATGGACATGGACGGTGGTGATCACTTAACATCAAGTGACCCATCTGTTCGTCAACCTTCTATGATATTAAAAAAAACACTATTTTCATAATCATAATCAACTTTTTAATAAGCGATGAAATTAGAAAATAAAATGTGTCTCATGAATAAGCCTATACAAATTATATATTTGCCTAATACCAACGAGGTTATAAGTTACAAAATCCAAATGAAATAGTTCAATAATACTGTCACTAACGTACTAGATATGACAATTTAATAGTAAAATAATCAATCACAGCTTCGTTAAACACACCCATCGATGTAAAGCATACATTTAAGCAAAGACTTATCGCTTTAACATGTGAATATGCATGAGCCTATACAGGTAGGAACAAATTGTTATGACGCAAACGACACAATTATTTATTCAAGCGACAGAAATTTACTCGCCCTGTCTCGGTGATACATGCAAGTCGACCCGTGTCAAATATAACGGGCAGGTGCAATATTACCAACATTTTTAATATTACGCATCTTTTTTTCGGTGAAATGTGTCTTAGTCACGAGACGATGAAATTGTTTATGTTATTTTTATAATAAGAAATATATTATTGGGTTTTTATTACATATGAAATTTTTGCTTGCGTAACAGTTTACAATGGATATTCCAGAGTTTAGACCGAAATAATAAATGTTCTTTATAGATCATGATGTAAATATTGGGAATAAAACTATTAAAATTATTTTTGTGGTAAAATTTACTCTTAAACAGTCTATAGAAATACTTTTCTTTAGGGATACAAAGGAATGTTGATTTTGACATAATAAAAAATAAAATGACTTCACAGTGCAGCCTTACGAAAAGAAGGGCTGCTGCTACCTAAGACATTAAAGAAATCTATTTAATAATTTACCCTTTTATTATTAAAGATTTTATTGTGAAGCTTCCCTTTGAAGTTACAAATTTGGACCTCTTATATTGTTTAATATAAGCTGCTTAAATTTTATAAATTTATTAGTGTCTAGAATTTACACACTGCCGGTATATTAATATTAGTTATATGGGGCATTTCAAGGCAAGCGGACAACTATATTTTTGCATGTTAGAATGAAGAAATAAAATATTACTAGTGTAGTATTTTAGCATGTGAGCGCATAAACTCGATTGTTTAGAAAGTGCTCATAACTATGTGTATGTACTCTATATGCTCTGAGTCTTAAACTATTGGCGATCACGTTTTTTGTGAAGAATTAGTACATTTAAAGCTTTAATTCAAAGTTAAAAATATTTTTTAAAAAAGTGTCGAAGTTACTCAAATATCGATTTGAAATTTTCACTTCCGGTTTATTATATGTAAAAAATTCGACAAAAAATTTAAAAACTTCAATTTATGAACTATAAGAAACAATACTTTTTAGTATTTTTTTCAGATTGATTGATACAGATAATAAGCATTCAAAAAGTGATGACTTACTTCTTAGTAAATTTTTAAAAGCTCATAGCACAGTAATAATGCATCATACGAAAAAAAAAATAGTGCGTACACATCGACGTCTACTAGAAGTTTAACTGAACAGAGTATAAACAAAATTCACGACCTCATTTTTTTTTGGTTGTCCGCGTGGCGTGAAATGGCCCATATATATTATCGTATCTCTTAATTTTAGGCGAACGTCAATACTTTATTAAGAATTTTCATTGAGAATACTTCATCCGGTAACAATAATTGGGGTAAAGTAAATTGAGGGATATATAAATTGTTCACCATAAAATACGTAGTTATGTACTTTAAAATACAAGTCATTTTTTAATAACAATAAAAATTTGTAGCGATTAATCTTATCTATTAAAGTAAGCTAATATTATTTTATATGAAATTCTATATATGTTTGATTCCAGCGCAACTGTGTACGTGCCTCCAGAACTTAGTAGTCCAGTAGTTTTTATTTGAAAATTCCTGGTTGAAAAGTTAATTAAAGCCGTAGATGGGTCAGTCCCAGTGAGGTTTAATTTATAGCATTGGCCATTATCTACACAGCACTGGTGGGAAATCAGAAGTACTCGATATATTAAATGACTATTATAACAGTTATTTTGTGATGCGATTTCAATCGAATATTTTCTTATTGGCGAATGTTCATGATTATCAAATTTGTCTGTCTTTAAATAATTAGTCGTGTAGATTTGTAACTTTATAAAAATTACAGGATTTCCTACGAACTACTTATATATAACTAGTTTTTGCTCGCAGCTCTACTCGCATTAATATAGATTTGACCAATCCCTCGGGAACAGGTAGTTCTTTCTGAATAAAAGTTACCAAAATGTATGTACCAGTATGCAAAATTTCACGATGACCGGCTGACCGAGACGTGAAAGCACAATCACATTCGTACTTATAATATTAGATAATACTATAGAATATGCAATCTATTTTTATCTCTATTAATGTGTTTATCTCTCAGTCTATTTTTAATATCTATCAATATATTTGCTACAGTTATTTTTTTTTTTGCTACTAAACAATATCTAATACCCTTATTATAGAAACTAGAAGAGATAATTAGAATAATGTTTCGACGATACTTTTTTTTTATGTCATAGGTAGCAAACGAACAGGTGGGTCACCTGATGTTAAGTGATCAACACAGTCCATGGACACTAACAACACCAGAGGAGTTGCAAGTACATTGCCACCCGTTGGGGGGAAGGGTTAGGGGAGGGACAGGAGAGGGAAGGGAGAGGGGAGGAGAGGTGGGTTTCCGGCGCTCTCACTAACCGAACGATACGCAACAATGCAAGCACTGTTACTTCACGTCGGTTTTCTGCGAGAGGGTGGTACTACCCCAGACGAGCCGACCCATTCATGCTGAAGCCAGTAATAGTTTCAGCGTGGCTCTACCACCATTAATATATTAAAAAACAAAAGTGAAAATTAATGTTTGTTATCCCCGCACTTTTATAGTTTGTTACAATAGATAGTAGTAATAGTATATTATTTTCTTAATAAAGAAAACAGTCATTTGTTTTCCTGAAAATGAAGATACAATGAACATAAATAATTCTTGTTATCAGCACAGCAAGTTAAGAACAACGCTGAGTCCGATGAACTTAAATTTATACAATTTTCCTTTGTTCTCTGCCAACTAGCGCCGCCGCCTTACGATATATATATACTATTTCAAGAAAAGTTACACATGCCTTATGTTATTTGGAGGTGACATTCGGGTTGTTAACACTTCACCCTTGGACGATGAGTCAAAACGTCTAAGTTTGTTGTTCTTGCAATATTTCTTATTATTTTGTAACAGCTAAACTAAACTAACAATCTCTATGAATATGTATAAACTTATTTTTGTTTTAGTTACGCTTTGTTATGTAGTATTGAATAATAATATTTGGAGATACAGATATTAGAAGTAAGTATGTTCATAATGATTATCTAAATATGAATATAATAAGTATAGAAATGATTTTTTATCTATACTAATATTATAAAGCTGGAGGGTTAGTTTGTTTGGTTAAACGCGCTAATCTTAGGAACTAATGGTCCGATTTGAAAAATTCTTTCAGCGTCAAATAGCTCATTTTTCGAGGGAGGTTATATAATAAGACGCTAAGATAATAAGAGCGGAGCACTGATGAAGAATATTTCAAAATCGGTTTTTATTTTCTTTTGAGAGCTTTCGTTGCAAGTTAGCGCTAACCCAAAATATGTATTCCACGCAAACGAAGACGCGGGAACAGCTAGTCAGAAATATAGACACTAATATATCACATTATCGCTGCGTTGTTTGAGTATTAATATTCTAAGACTATGATCGTCAATACGATTAACACAGATTATTTGCCCGTAGAATATTAATAATGCTAATAATCTAATTAGTTCGTCTAGACAGTACTATTGAGGTGGTTTGGGTGCGTCTAATGTTTCTATTAACTTTTTTCTACTGCAATAACAAATCTCAGTTAAGATTGCGTTGAGTACCTAATATCATATATTCATATCACCTACTTGTAAACTGGCGTCAATCAAGCTTTGCTCGGATTTTTAACTTGCGAAATATTGGATGTTTCATGGGTCGACTTAAACCTAATAGTGTTGACGCACTGTGTTGTTCTAAGTTGTTCAATTGTCATTCATTGACAATGTTATCGAATTAACCTGACAGTTTGTTTATTAACAAATGGACAAAATTGTTAAAAAGTGTGTGAAAGTTACTAATAGTTATTAAGTTAATATTCATTGTTACCATACGACTTTTATTGTGTGGGTGTGTAATGTTAGTTGTAAATATAATAATAGTACGGAATCTATCTTTAATATAGACTAAGTTTACTAACAAAAAAAATGGATGTAATATCTGAATTAAATCAATTATTTTTTATATTATTATTAATTATGCTTCCGTGCGTCTTATTGAAGTGAAACTTCTCATGTAAAGACTTTGAAAATGTGATCCGCAACCTTTTTGTTTGACAAAAATAGGTGGGGGTAAACACTGGGTAGAGTAAAGTAAGAACAGTGTCTCGCTTGACTTCCGGTATTGGGGAATAGTGAGACATACGTCTTGTAGTTTTCTTTTTTTCTCCTTGGCCGTGATTACGTGTACTGCATTACGTTGTATTCATTGAACACGCTATTCAAAAATGGTTGATGAATAATTCAAATATTTCTCTATAATGCAAAAGTTTTACCTCTATCGTGTGTTTTTACGACACGTTTGTTTTATTTATATTATTCCCTTGTAAATTAAATTAAGGTTATTATTGGGCTGATATAAACATAAAAACGAGTGAATAGATTTAAGAAAGGTGGTTCGTTTTTTACGTTTCATAAGTATGTTAAAGAAATTATTTTAATAAAAAAAAATGTTTTTATATCTATTTTTTTATTTTGAAATAATATAAATGTTTAATAGTGAGCGAGTTGTTTACAGATGTGGTTGTAAGTAGTTCATTCGACCGGAGTTTTCTACATTTTTTCTCATTTAATAAAATGTTCCTTAGCTTTCCTAGCTAATATTATAAATGCGCAAGTAGTACTAGTAAGTTTGTTTGTTTGTTACGTTTTCACAACTTAATTACTGAACCGATCAACATGAAATTCAAGAGGACATAGGTTACCTTATATCACGAAAGAAATCTCTCCTCAAAGGACAAATCAAACCAACATTAACGCTAGCGACATCGTGAGCGAAAGCAAGTTATTAATAAACAGAAATAGGAGTTCATATTTATAATGTACTTATTGTTTTGTAGACGTTAAAATATGGTTTTGCTATTACTGTTAAATATTAGAATTTCACTGAAACGCAATTATGTAGAATTATTATCACTACACATTTGGTATGTACGAATTCATTTCCAGTAACTTTATTTTGCTGGTAAAGTAACATGTAGCGTCCGAAATATACTGGGTGCGGAGTAGTTAATTTCACGGGGTATTTGTTTGTTTCGAAAAATACGATTCGTACCTATCTGAGTAGTAGTAGACTGGGGTTCTTAAAAATATAGAAAGATGTTTAAAAAGATAAAATTCTATACTAACTTTTATCCACGTTTTTGTTTGTTTTAATGTAGGTTTGACATATTTCACGAGAATAATACTTTTTGTTATAGATTAAAGGTATGTGCCATTTTCTGTATACCAGAAAACGTGTATTCAAAATTTCATCACAATCGGTGACATGGTTAGGGTGTTAAAGCATAACAAACACACACATTTACATTGTCTCCTCACTGAGTATGATCTACCGTCTGTATCATGGCGAGTGTTCTGAAGAGTTATTGGATTTAATCACTTCTTCTCCTTTTCACAACCGAAACACGCGCGCTTGTTTTAGGAGTCACAGTTTTACGGTATATCCTATCTAGGCACGAACTAAAAAGTTAGCTTTGCCGTACCGTGAAGCTGTGGAACTATCTCCCGACCAGTGTGTTCCCTCCTTCCTATAACATAGGGTCCTTCAAGCGTAACGTGAAGGGGCATTTATGCAGGCCAGCATGACAGCGGCGACCGGCGAAGGATGGCGTAGCTCTCGGTGGTCGTTATTGTATTGTATTGTGATTACCATCAGGCATAGTGCGGTCACTTTGTCGTATTACAGTAAAAAACACAATACACTTTTCCATTTATAATATTATTTAAGATTTAGGAATTATGAATTTTAGTTTACTAAAATTTAATTGATAAACGTTCCATTCATACTGCGAAAAATAATTATAAAATATTTTAGACACTAGCTGTGCCCACGACTCTATTCTAGTCAAAATAGTGTTATTGATTCTTGAGGACTACGTTATTTATTTGTAATTAAATTGAGGCTCTATATTATTTCATATTTCTAATTTTGACATCATTACTCATCTTCTAAAACCGTCTTACCGATTTTAAGTTACCTTTGCAAAATTACTGTTTAACTTCTATGGAGAAACAAAAGGATATGTAGGTCAGTCACACAATGCTTTGGAATTTCTTTTAACTCCTAGTAAACGTCTCATTAAAATCGGTTCCGCGAATTGGAAACTAGCCCAAACGAACAAGAGATTCCATTTTTATTTTAGTACATGAAAAAACTTATATTAGTACAAAATAAATATATATTTATTACGTAAATCCACAATCGGATATCGTGGGAATTTTCAACTCGATCCGGTCTTAAATCAAACCGGGGCATAGTAGCGTGTTACTATCGCAGTTTAAATTTATGTGTTACCTATCGGTATTGAACACCTTTAAAAATTATATTTGAAGTAGCTAGCTGCAGTGCGGTTCGGGTGAAGGAAATAGCGTCATTAGCTTTACTCATATATCTTTTTAATAGACATTTATGGGTAACAAGAAAGTTTTTGTAGCACTTTTTCTTTAAGTTAATTACACGGATTTTTGTTATTTATTTTTTATATCATAGGAGGCAAACGAACAGGTGGGTCACCTAATGTTAAGTGATCACCACCATCTATAGTTTGGGGTGTAAGTGGTGTCAAATAACATCTAAAACCACACCTGCACGTGGTGCGCACTGCTGAATAACTAGCGAGGCAATGGCGAAAGCGGGGTGGTTTTACAGCCTGACTGGGTCGCAACCACCATGTATGTGGCGAAAAGGCCCGTCAGAGTGATTCGCTTCTGCGGGTTGCGTTTCGGGATCAGCCTGTGCATATCCAGCTTTTCGCAGACCGGCATGACAGCGGCGACTGTAGCGATAGTGTGTCACTCGGTGGTCGCCATTGTTTTTGGATTGTACTGTGCTTACCATCAGGCACATTGCAGTCATTTTACCGTGCTACTATAAAAAAAAATAGACACTTGCAACATCAGGGGAGTCCCAAGTGCGTTACGAGCCTTTTTTTTTTTTAACGTGGGGAAATCCCTTATGGATACGCCACCCTCCCGGGGGAGAGGGTGGGTTATGTCCGAGTCGCACGGACTAAAACCCCACGGTTGCTCGCAACCGCCATGATGGGGGACAAGGGATGACGAAGCATTCCGCATGTCGCCCCGACGGCTGAGATTACCCCCTACAACGTCACAAACTCACAAACTTTACCTCTTTATAATATTAGTATAGATTAGACACAATATCCACGCTCTTTAATGAATAGACTCGAATTGTCACAGTTATTTCATCGTGCCGTCCCAGCGGTTGGCCCAGTAGCGAAAGCGCCGCCGCCGGGCCCCGTCTTGTTAGGAGACAGCCGGGTACACACCGGCCGTCTCCTCCTTCCGCCGGACCTGTGCAATGGGAAGATGGGTCCCCCGACCCATCCTCCCCGGTCCAGCTACGGTGGGAGGAGGCGATCAAACTGCCGCGTTTGGGGAAGGAGGGAGTGGGGGAGGTGGGCTTCCGGCGTTCTCACGGACCGAACTAAACGCAACAATGCAAGCACTATTACTTCAAGTGGGTATTTCTGTGAGTCGGGTGATAGTACCCCGGGCGAAGCGACCCATTCATGCTGAAACCAGTAATAGCTTCAGCGTGGCTCTACCACATATAGAATTTGAAAGTACGTGTAATTAAACGTACAGTCCTCGTTAAACTTTTTGACCGCTCTGAATATAGTCGTAAGTTCGGGCTTGTGCGTAATATAGTCATAACAGTTTAACACAAAGCAATGTTCAAATCTATATCTACACATCTTCTATACATAAGAATGTAAACCTAACGTGTCTGTACTTTCTAGATTTTTGTAAAAAAAATTGTTGCAGGTGTCTTAGAATAGGTAATAAAATACCTTTCAATCATTTTCAGAAATGTCTATCTGACATCTATCTGTTTATTTGTTTGAACACACATCACTGCTAAAGTACTGCGTTCACGATAAAACCTCACCTCAAGAAAATCATAAAGCATACATTCTAGGAACATTTAGTGTCCTTAAAATCGGTTCACTCTATCAAAGGATATTGTAATTTTAATGATGGCGCGACATAAATATGAAAGAAAATTCGATAAGTAAATGGGCTTAATACATTCAACTGATTTTATTGGTCACTGTTTTTTTATATTAGGTTCCAGGTGAACGGAGTCACGGACACAGTTAGTTGTCAATAGGATAAAATCTTTAAAAGCTATAGAGATACAAATGCTTATTTATATTTAGATACAAGTAACATTTGTCGAATACTGCTAAGTGTCGGTGTGGAATCTTAGCATTTCGTTTAAAATAGATCCCTGAAGGTTCGAAACGTCTGGTGTAAGCTTTGTTGTGCAAAGGCGACAAAGCCAGCAAATATTTCCTTAGGATAAGAAAGTAAAATAAAAGATAAACACTTTGAAAATGTATTCTAGTGTGTTTTGAATGACTTTTCTATATAGAAGTAAATCGTAATATTATGATAGTTTTTATATTGTATTACAATGTTGGTATTTCGTAATAATTTAATTCGGTAATTGTATCGTGATTAACGCAAAATCAAATAAAAATCTTATTAATTTACTTTTATGCGTTACGCAGATGCTTAGATAATGAAAAAATAACAGTTTATGATGCGTGCCTTAATAAGGAAATTGGCGGGTTAAAGGCATCATTACATATGATTAAACATCAACAAGTAATAAAATCAATAAATTTTTCGGTATGTGTCGTTTATAAAAATAAAAATTTAATGCGTGGCTGATAAATACATGATACGTCCGTATTTATAAGTCAATCAGTTGAGGATTTTCGATCCCTGCTTGTATATATTGTATCCATTATTTACAATATAAGTAACTAGCGGGTGCGGAGAACGTTGTCCCACCCTGTTAACTAAAAAAATCTTGACAAAACTATACACCTAAACCTTCCTTAGGAATCACTTTATGTAGCGGTGAAAACCACGTAGAAATCCGTTCAGTAGTTTCTGAGATTATCGCTAACAGACAGACAGAAGCGCCAGGGGTCTTTGTTTTATAATATGATGTTAAAGTATCCAAACGAAGTTTTCCACTTTTATTGTGTACACGTAAACAAATACATAACAGTTTTACCGTAGTTTCATACGAATGCAAAGGCCAAAGGAATCCAGCACGGACCGGGAGAGGGAGCGAGTACGTCTTCCTGAGTTCCGGAGCACAGATAAACCGCTTCCTTTTCCTGCCCTTTTGCCTAACATCGTGTAACGGACACACCACAAAAGACGTAGGCATAGAATACACATGTAATGTTTTCTACACCTAGTATTATAATGTATGATATAAGTGCTATCTACCTGAACAAAAAATGTAATAAATTGTCAAATAAATATCTTTACATTGATAGTTCTACTAATGATATATATTAATTAACAATTAGCTGTCTACCCCTAACGAAGAAAATGTGATCAAATCAGCTCTTTACAATATGACTATGGGATGAAATAAAATGGTAACTGAACGTCAAACTGTCAATTTTGTTATGGTTATGTAGATTTTCTAACCCAAAATTATTCAATTTTCTATACATTTTTTGTTATATTTTCTATCATAAAAACCTTGTCCTGACAATTAGAAATAACAATAAAGTATTATCCAAATAGGTGCAGTCATCTGCAGTCATACCCTTACGTGTACATTAGACTTTTTTTTTCGAACTGACTATTGGCTTTATACACCATTACAGCTTCACCGGACTACTAAGAGCTTAAGGCAATTGATTTTTATCTATCCATATAGATTTTTAATGAGGTTTTATTTGATACAATAAGCTCTAACATATCGACACAAGAGCAGTTAAGTGATGAATTAATTTGTAACCTGATCCGATATTGTACTAATTAACGTGGAAACGAATCTAATAAAAAAACATCATTAGTCGACGAAAGAATCCATCCTTATGAGATTATTCACCTGGCTTATTAGAAATTTTAAGTTGAAAGTCACATCCATAGACCTGTCCCGGCTGCTTTGCTTAACGTTTAGTTCCATTTCTATGTTTTATAATCCTTTTAGTTTTTTAATTCCTTAAAGCATCTTAGGCATAATAACTGCGAGATTGTTTTTTTTATAGTAGCACGGCAAAATGACTGCACTATGCCTGATGGTAAGCACACTATCCATAGATGGTCGCCGCTGTCATGGCGGCCTGCGAAAAGCTGGATATGTACAAACTGATCCTGAAACGCGACCCGCAGAAGCGAATCAATATGACGGGCTTTTTCGCCACATACATGGTGGTTGCGACCCAGTCAGGCTGTAAAACCCTACCAACTCGCTTTCGCCATTGCCTCGTTCGTTATTAAGCAGGTGCGTCTTAGGGGGGACGCCGTCGAAAAGTGGCAGCAGGACCTGGCGGACGAGCGATTCGGGCGGTTTACAGTGGATGCCGTCCGCCCGGTCCTGCGGGAGTGGACTGCCAGGGAGTGGGGCTCCCTGACGTTCCGACTGGTGCAAGTACTCACCGGACACGGTTGTTTCGGGTGGTACCTGCACCGGATCGCACGCTGGGAGCCGACGGCCGCCTGCCACGAGTGCGGCGCTGACGAAGATACCG
>MU159033.1:155636-196878 GCA_015888305.1 Antheraea pernyi
AGGACAGGCAGGAGGGGAAGGCGCTTCGCCCAACTCCTCCTGCCACCGTAGCTGGACCTGAGGGGATGGGCCGGGGGGCCCATTTCCTCATTGCACAGGTCCGGCGGACGAGGGGGGGCAGCCGGTGTGTGCCCGGTCTGTCCCTCTATAGGTAGGAGCCCGGCGGTCACCTTCCGCCGGGCGGACCGTGGGGGCGGCTCTACAAGGTTGATTAGCTTGAACGATCCCTTGCCGCCCCCACAAAACGGTCTGTCGGTACACCGTGGGGTTTTAGTCCGTGCGACTCGGACATAACCCACCCTCTCCCCCGGGAGGGTGGCGTATCCGTAAGGGATTTCCCCACGTTAAAAAAAAAAAAAAAAAGGGTGCACCACGTGCAGGTGAGGTTGGCTTGGGTGTCTCAAGTCTTATGATATTATTCGACACCCCTTACACCCTAAACTCTATTATAACATAATAGAACAATAATATACTTACATTAGATATGATGTCGTGCCGCTGACCATTTTGATAGCGGCCGCTTTTCTAACACACTTATGTTAGAAATTGATAATAAATATGTAGAACTGACTACACCACATACACCACACGCAAACTTTCCTATGTACAACATTTTTGAAAGTGTTTAATGCTAGTGTGTTTGAACGACGCGTCAAGTGATGTGGATTCAAATCTTAAAATGTGCCTGACCTCGGTGAATAAAAATACTAGGAGGAAACTATAATGTCGTTGCCGGGTATCTTTTAATGATTTTCGCCAAACACCTATAGGCGAGTTCTAGGAAGTGCGCTTAAGAGCCAGTCAATCTAGACTTAACGTGTTGCAATTGTTACTTAGCGCCTGATGAAATTGCACTCAAATGTCATCGCTATAAGGATATAAAAACAGATTATTTTGCATAAGTAATGAATGTTTTAGACTGTATACCATGCCCACAAACATCCCAATTTATTTTCTGTTAACAGATCTATTTGCCGTCGCGCAAACGAATATATAAAAAAGTTTAGACAGGCCTACGTCCGTGTACCGTACAGGCGCGGTAGTAATTTAATCTCGAATCACTTTGACGAAGCCTTGTGTAAAAATTGAACCACGCTCTGTCGGATTAAATGTAAACACTATCTATTTGGTTAAAAGTGTCATCAATATTTAATAGGTACTCGTTGACCAATCGCTTTAGATTTGATAGATTAAAAAAAAATGTAAGTACAATAGTTTCCATAAATCATGCATACCTCCCCACATTGCACATGTTTTCTGCATAAAACCACAAATATTGCATCATGAGTGTTATATCTAGCCAGACGGCGACCACCATACTACCGGGTGAAACTACCACCAAAGTGTTAGCTAAGGTATGTCGCGTTTCGAAATCAGCCAATGTATAGCTACATTATTTAGTAAAAAAGAAAGAAAAGTTTTTATTTTTGAAACACATCACGATTACAAGATTAATAAAGAAAACGCATATAATTCATTAATAATGTCTAATAACAACACCCCCATTCAACTACATACTCCTGTACAGCTATGTGATGATACTACAGCGCTGATTTTCAATGGGGAGGCCATATCAATGTACGAACGTGTAAACGTGTAAAGATATTACATAACTAATAGAATATACAACAATGGAATAACATAATACAGATGAACAACAAATAAAACAACTACAAGGCCGGGAGAACGTAAAAATTGAAAGTGAGTTTACAAAATGTGCCTGTCGAAATGCCACTATCCCGGCATCACACCTACCATAAGCCTAAGAATACGTACCAGTAAGCAAGGTCAAACCGTGCGAAGGCAATGCAATGTTAGATGGAACTACGTTAAATGTACATATACGTATGGCATTAGACCTACTCATAAATTAAAAAAAATTAGGAATACTATTTTTTGTCTTTGCTGGAGCGCTCACAACTTAATGGATAAACCTATCAATTGCGTTGTCGTTGACATCGGTATAGTAGACACAGGTGTTGGTGTGTCTAGATTTTGTGCATGTGACTCTGCTTCTTTCTGGCATTTGTTTGCAAGATTACCACTAATTTAAAGATTAACCCCTAGAATTCATGGATTGTCATGACGCACTATCCCTTCCCTGTCCCGAGCCCTTACTTATTAGGACTTTTTATCTCTTCCTGTATATATACCAGGAGAATAGTATCGGGAGGGTTTGAGGAAATCGTCCGCTCTGCTAACTCCTCATTAACACTTTCGGTGAGTATATAATGTTAAACCCTGACGCAATACCCGATCAAATCTATATATTCATCTATACTAATATTGTAAAGAGGTAAAGTTTGTGACGTTGTGACGTTGTGGCGATGTAAGGGGTAATCTCAGGAACTACTGGTCCGATTTGAATAATTCTTTCAGTGTTATATAGCTCTTTCATCGAGAATGGTTTTATGCTATATATCATCACGCTAAGGCCAATAGGAGCGGAGCACAGATGAAAAATGTTTCAAAATCGAGATGTCTTTTTTTTCGAGAGCTTCTGCTGTGTGTCAGCCTTAGCCCAGAGAACTATTACTACGTGGACGAAGTCGTGGGAAGGGGCTATAGTCTATATACTAATATTATAAAGAGGTAAAGTTTGTGAGTTTGTGACGTTGTAGGGGGTAATCTCAGGAACTACTAAACTGATTTTGAAAATTCTTTTACCAGTATAAAGCCACGTTATTTGTAAGTGTCATAGGCTATATCATCACGCTAAGACCAATAGGAGAGGAGCAAAAATGAAAAATGTTTTAAAATCTGGGTATTTTTTCCTTTTGAGAGCATCCGCTGCGTCTTAGCCCAAAATAACTATTCCACGCGTGCGAAGTCGCGGGCACAAGCTAATAACTAATTATATTATCTATAATCTATACTAATATTATAAAGAGGTAAAGTTTGTGAGGTTATAGGGGGTAATATCTGGGTAGTCGGAGAAAAATGGTCGAACGAAAACGTTCCTTACGAACGCTGCCTTAATTATGAGATATATATGATTGAGTTCTAGAGTAAAGTTGTAGCTTGATAATGCCTACTACCGCCCAACGAAATGGGCACGGGTCGGCTAGTAATTAATAAAAACATTGAATGTAAAATTTACTATGTGGCGACAGTGTTGATTCAAGAATCCCAGTCAACTATAACGTAAGAATGAAAAACTTTTATTATATCGTATTCGTTTACCTAGTTCCATTTTTACACTTTTTGGTAATTTGATAAACAAACCTAACAAATTATATTAAAAACTTATGATATTAACGAAAACATTGTTTAACGTATTTCATCGGAATACTTGTCGTGGATAGTACAAAAGCGAGTTTAATTACTACTCGCCTCTACCCTCTTCATTATTAGACCAATGAGTTAAGCGCCGAACTCGAAGCAATAACTAAAACTAAACACGTTTGTAACAAGTTGTTTGTTGTGTTATCAGCGCCGTGCCAAACGTTCCCACTCGCACACTCACCGCAAACTTACACCCGCTCCTAATGAAAACTTTGTCCTGAGGTGTACGCTGTCGAATTTTATACTACCAACACAAATTAGAAACCAATATTGTTATAGCACGTTTACACTTATTAAGGAGGTAGTATCTACATTTATCAACGATTGACGAAGGTATATTAAGGTATCGTTGCTACATTGTATTTTTTTTTACCTTAAAAATTAGTATTTCCATAGAATATTACTAAAGATATTGCGGTCAAAAAATGTAATTAATTTTTTTTTAAAGAGGCACCTTGATTTTTTATGTAATTACGCCTTATTAATTCGATTTTGGGATACATAAATAATATATTCCCCGGAATAAAGTCTTATGTAAAATAGACGAAATTACCCATACAAAGAATGTGTATCGGCCGATCATTGGGCCAAGATAGGCAGCTGATCCTCGAGCATCGACCGAGAATCGGATTTTTCATTGGGCCAAGGCTGGCTGTATATCGGATGTTAACATCGTCCCAAGCCTGGTGACCGACCATCGGTCGAGGATAGTAACCAAGAATCGGCCGATCGTCAGTAAGGATCGGCCGATGATGGTATCCGAGCATCGCCTGAGGATAGTAACCAAGGATCGGCTGACGATAGTCAGTAGGGATCGGCCGAGGATAGCCAGTAAGGATCGGGCAAAAGTAGTGGCTGGCTGCTCATCAAATGTGCAAAAATAAAATTAAAGTTATAATTATAAAGAAAATTATATTAAAACTATACTTATACAAAATGTAACTATCTAATTAGTTGCTATTGAATACAAATGAATAACTTTACAGTGAAATAATGAAATTTCTTAGTAACGATAAAAAAAAAGTACTCAACTTCTATATTTATAATAAAAGCAAGTAAAGAACTTTTATATTAATTATAAAAAAATAAAATGATATTTTTAAGTGAAAAAAAATAATAATTCAATTTTGAATTAAGAGTCACAAAAAAATAATGAAATTTCTTATTAATAATAAAAAAAAGTACTCAACTTTTTAGTTTATAATAAAAGCAAGTAATGAACTTTTATATTAATTATAAAAAAATGAAATGATATTTTCAAGTTTAAAAAAAACATTAATTCAATTTGGAATTAACAGTTACAAAAAAAATGAAATTTCTTATTAATAATGAAAAAAAAGTAGTTATATAACTTTTTAATTTATAGCAAAAGCAAGTGATGAACTTTTATATTAATTATAAAAAATGGAAATGATATTTTAAGTTTAAAAAAAAATCAAATTTGAATTAATAGTTACAAAAAAAAATGATTTTTTTTATTAATAATAATAAAAAAAGTACTCAACTTTGTAATATATAATAAAAGCAAGTAATGAACTTTTATATTAATTATAAAAAATGACATGATATTTTTAAGTTTTGATTCGTTGCTGCCGACCACCGTCTCTGTCCCCAAAATTCGCTAAGAATGACGCGACATGAGTTCTCAAATTTTTAACAGCATCTGCATCACCAAATTTTTTTTGCATAACATCTGAAATGTAAAATATTTCATATATTTAATATAAATTTATTTACTTAAATTTCATATTATTAAAAAACGTGATTAATTACTACTAACCTAATAGACAAAGATACGTATTGGTCGCACTAAAATTTAGTTTACCGACGCCGCGTATAATTCTACCTGCTCCAGAATAATGTTGCTGGACCGATGGAGTCATTACTTGCGAAAGAGTTTTGCGGACACAGGTATTGACATCGGTTTCGCCATAGATTAAAACTTGGAATAAAATTTTCAAATTGTCCTTTTTTTCGTCAGCTTCCATTTTACCGTCGAAACTTTTAAATTCAGCTAGGTCATTAATAAGAAAAATCCCTTTATAAATATCCATCGCTTCGGTTAATGTTTTGTTAGGAGGTTTACTTGACGATGAGTTCATAAGGATTTGAGTTTTTACATTTGTGGTTTGTTTTTTCATCTCAAATAGAATGTTAAATGCTACTTCCTCCAATTTTTTTGAGAGATCATTAAATCTACCATCCAGATATGTTTTAGAAAGACCTGAAATAAGAGCAATCAGTAATAAATCAGTATGTAAAATGGAAAAGTAATAAGACAGATATTTTAGCTTGGTGTACCCAAAAAGTAAGTTTATAAAAAATACTCAATATTAAACAGCTAATACAATTAAATTGTGCTTTATTAATTTGAACGAAAAATAGCTATTTCAACTTTAATTATATTAATATTTGACTGGAAATACGATGTCAGATTTCTTTAACAGTAAACAATGAATTCAAAAATAGGCAACAATGAATCATTGTAAAAAGGACAAAATAAATTTAAATTACTGGTAAGAAAAAAAAACCAATCAACACTCACCACAAGCACTGCAAGTATCGTCGTAGCTTATCTCTGATTTACTCGCAATAACGGTTTCAGATGCTAAAAAAAAAAGAAAAATATATGCGATTTTTAAAATAATAATAACTAAAAAATAAATTAAAATCTTTGAGCAATTTTTATACCTTCGTTTTTTTTTCGATAAAATGTTGATATAAATAAAAATAGAAAATATTTTTTTTATTATTTTATAAAATAGAAATTATAAAGTATATTAGGAAATTTTTATAGGACTCATTGTGCGAAGCATCAGAGAGTACTTTTTTACTATTGACAAATTTTAATTTTTGAAACAAATAAATTATTATGAAGCTAAATGTTTTTAAAAAGTTATCAAATGTCGGCTAGCCTTATTGTCATAAACAAATAACCAAAATCAATTTTTAGTAACTTACCTGTGGTCGAAATCACCTCTATTTCACATTCTCTTTTTTTTATCCTTCTTACTATTCGGGTAGTCATCCTTAGGTTCAATCCATGAAATTGGGATTAAATCTATTTCATCGCACCCTGAACTTTGTCTTGGTAAGAAACAGACAACTGCGTATGATGAACCGGCTTCTTCATTTTCGGATTCACTCATCTATTCAAATAATTAATTCAATAAGTACAATGAAAGTAGTAATAACAGATGAAAATAAATAAAGTAAAAGTAACCGAAAAAGATTTTTTTAAACAAAGAAATTTAGAAAATATAAAGAAAAGAAGAACTAACTAACTAAAAGAAACAACTGCAGAAACGGACATTTGTTGAGGGATTAAGTTCATATGTCGAATGATATAAATTTATAGTTTACACTGAAGACAATAACTGATTATTCATACAAAAAATAAAATAATCTTATAATATTTAATTCAGGCAAATAAACTAAATAAAAACTTTAAAATTGTTAAAAAAAATACTTACTTTAAACGGGTAATTTTAAGGTTAAGCGTGGTTCGATTGTTAGTTTGATTGCTTCTCGGGCTTATACTATACTCATCCACTTGACTTCGAATTTTTAACAACACACACGATTGAGACTGACTCTTGATACACATACATACATTAATTCCTAGCCTAAAATTAAAACCGTAAAATTTCTTCACACAGTTAGTCGGTACTATTGTTTATAAAAGCATGCACACAACTGAATGTCGTTAGTGAGAGCATCGATCGGTGGCCAATGGTGTACCAGCCATAGGGCGATGATAGAGTACCGATGCTCGGCCTAGCATAAGTAGCCTAGTCTCGGCCGATCATTGGTTTTTTTTGAGCATCGGCGACTTCGTATGGGTAAAGCACCTGGAATATTGACATTAAATAAAAATTGTAGGAATAACTAGTACAAAGTAGGCCCGAGTAAATGCTAAAATAATACAAACATTACAAGGAACAACAGACTACATATTATTATTATTATAGTATTATTTCTTATTTATTGAATCTGGTTTACTTCTAGAAACTCTTATATAAAAAGAGCGCCATTTCTTTATTTATTAAAAAAGCAATGGCAGTAGACAAATACCAAGTAGGTCAATTTTACTTACACTTTTATTCACATTACAGTCCAGATTTAACCCACAATTATAAATGAGGGTTACTGAATCATATTTCTTGTAATGGTAGAACGCAAAATGTGTTTATAAACGTTACATTGTATAAATATGTATCACAATTTGTCTGAACGATCCTTTAGTATTGATGTACTAAAATGTATATTGAAGTCCATTTTATATATATTTATGTTTTAGGGCGAGATTTCGGATTACTTTTTTTTTTTTTATGTCATAGGTGGCAAACGAACAGGTGGGTCACATGCTGTTAAGTGAACACCACCGTCCATGGACACTAACAATACCATAGGAGTCGCAAGTGCGTTGCCATCTTTTGGAGGGAAGGGTTAGGGGAGGGAAAGGGAGAGGAGAGAGGAGGGGAGGTGGGTCTCCGGCGCTCTCACTGACCGAACGAAACGCAACAATGCAAGCACTGTTACTTCACGTCGGTTTTCTATGAGAGGGTGGTACTACCCCAGGCGAGCCGACCCATTCATACTGAAACCAATAATAGTTTCAGCGTGGCTCTACCACCATTAAATCTTTTTCGCGTTCTTTTCGTATATTTACTATAATTCATTCACTGTTTAAGATACTTTTACGAGACCTAGTAAATATATGTATTTTTAATATTGGTTTTATAGATGTAATAAATGAAAATACGTAAAAGGGTTACTTATGTCTTTTTGACGTGACAACGTCTTATAAATCGATGCACGCCGGCTGCACGCACGAAAAAGCATTACTATTGTCACGTTCCACCTGTGCTGAATGTGAAAGCGACAGCGTGGAATAAGAGATAGAGAGGCGCGATCGGCCTAAGCGTTCGGCTTGTGACGCATCTATCTATATATAAAATAATTCAATTCAATTAATAAAAGTATGCAATTTTTCATGTTTCTTTATATAATAGCACGGCAAAATGACTGCACTATGCCTGATGGTAAGCACAATACAATCCAGAAACAATGGCGACCACCGAGAGAGAACCTATCTATCGCCGGTCGCCGCTGTCATGTCGGTTTGCGTCATGTCATGTTTTCTTATCACGTTGTCACGTAAAATTATCGTCCGTAAACCGAATTTACAGACATCCAATTTTTTTAGTACTTAATATGATGAGCATTAGAATAAAGTATAATGTGTTATATTTAGATGCCTTGATGCAAAGTATATATCGGTGTCCCTTTACCTCTTATGAAACTTACGATTTAACAAGTTACATTCTAATAATAAACCCTGAGTGTTATCTTGAACGATCGATCTCACAGTTTATTAAGTACACTTGTACTTAATAAAGTATGTCAAATGCGTCGTTCGGTGGGTGTAAACGTGAAAGTAAATCAGTTGAAACAAATGTGAAACATCAGTCAGCGGGTCGGTGCGGTACCGCCGCCTCCGCCGCCGTCCGTCGTTAGTGGTCGAGGCCTACTGCTATAAATTTCCACTCTACCTCGAGAGACGAGAACCGTGATCGCCTTTATATTTATTATTAAATCTACGATGTAATATCCATACTACTTTCTATTGTATACTTATAAACAAACCTAACAATATTACAATACGATAAATTTTCCATGTCCGTTCCAGAAAACTGCGCTTTACGATTTTTTAAAAATCGTTTTGCATTTATTATTTTGTGAAATTGTATACGCAATTAATTTTAATTCTAATCCATTTGTTCATATTTAATACGGCAACATATCAAACACATACGTTTAAAAGGTTGCTTTATTACCACAAAAAGGTAAAAGAATCCACGATGAACATAAAAAGCCATCACACACTTTGATCTCGAACAAAACAGACAAATGAATATGAAACCTGGAAATTACTCCGCAATATATCCCTCCCGGTGTGGTCTACAGATGGACGCTACTATGCCATATATTTTAATAAATCATGCACAATATTTTTTTATCTTTCAAAAATAAATACTAACATTTTTCTACCACGAATAATATCATAGAGTTAACGCTCTACCTTAATATTGTTTAGTTGTATATTACACATTAAAAATGTTAGTAATTACTATGAATTTATTTTTATCATGGCTATACAAACCAAGCCAATTGATAATAACTACGTTTTTAGATTGTAAATAAATGCAAATTAAGTTCAGATATGTTATTTAATTTATACTCAAATGATAACAAAGCCAATGCTCACTTAATAAATATATACATATAGATCAAATCTGAACTGAAATGATTTATGAATTACGTAATAACAATTTCATTAACGTCTTATTTAACGGTTCACCATCGATGAAGTATTGAATTCTATTATAATAAAAAAAAAGTAAAACGTATGTTAATTTAATCAAAATCAAACTGTAATTATTTATAAATCTTATCTCATACTTCCCAAAGAGAAATTCAAATTAGGTTATAAGATTTTTTTACATAAAATCCTTACTATTATATAAAGTGAAGTCTGGAGAAATATATATTTTCCATCAATACTTACATCCAACATCATATCGATATAACGTGTTTTAACAATATCGACAATTGTTTGAAACCTAGTGAAGCTATAAAGGTATTTTCGACCAACATTATGCGAAAAAAAAATTATAATCGATTAAACGCGCATACGAGTTCTAAGGACATTGTTATTTATTGCCAAATTTTTAGAAAAATAAAAATAAGAATATAATTATATATTATTTATATTAAAATGTTTTAGTTGGTTACTAATTTTTACTATAAAAATAGTATATATATAGTAACTGGTATAAAGTAACACTACAAGTAACATTAGATAGATTGAACCCGTGAACATCGATATATATACTTTTCGAGGTCAGTGTTAAATACGTGTCGATACAATAAATTTACTAATGTGAGTAAAAGTATCGAGTACATAATTGTCGATATCGAAAGAGAAATACCCGATACCAAAAAGTATTCATATTCTTCCGAGCCCCTGTTTATGGCTATTTAAGGATCACATATATTATGTTCAAATAGGAATGCGAATAATTTCACCAAATACGAAAATCTGCATCATTATGACATAAATTTTCCACTGGTTTATAGGTGTATATAGCATACATTCATCATAGTATGTTGAGCATTGAATGGATGAATCGAGAGGTGATCCCACATGCCGCTAATAACTGTACCGGACTTTTAATTTTACCTGAGCACTGAACGCTTGCTCTTGCGGTTGCTCCGTGATCACAATATGCATCAGTGCCGTCCCTGATGTTTTGTTCATTAAAAAAAACAATCTACTTTGTTCATACTCACACTGATATATATTATACAACTTATATTCTGTGCTCTGCGTTTCTAGTATAATTGAAATGAGATATTACTGAATTGTTATTAATTTACTTAGAAAAGTAGTTCTTACCCACGACATCAACTGCGTAGATTTTAGTAAAGAGGTTTTATTTAGTATAAAAAATCATGTAAGACGCGCGTATTTCTGGACACTGCTTATTAAGTTTATTATATTTGCGTGGACCTCTACTTTTTAACATAATACTGGGACAGACGACAAGTTTTAGAATATTTTTGTGAACATAAGTACCGTGTATACTTATATATTCATTTAGTAATAAACATTTATTTTGACATTACAAACAAACACTTAAATTTTACTATATGTGTAGATGCAATGCGTGAAGCTATAAGGGCTCAATGATAGCGTAATTTATACGAGAACAGAATCAAAACCTACAATTAGCCTGTGGTTATTTACAAAACAAAATGTATAAGGTTTACCTTGCCTAATGTTCAGCTTACTCATAGTAGAATCGAGATCGAAGGAATATAGTAGGCTTAGTTGACAATACTGTATTCACTAGTATTACACTTGATTCTAAATTACAATGGGGCCCTCACATTAAAAAGTTGGCGAAAAGATTAAGTTCTGCTGCGTTCGCAGCTTGTAAGATTCGCCAGCTAACAGATATTGCCATTGCTAGGTTGGTCAACTTTACTTACCTTATTGTCTTATTGTATTTTCTTATGGGACAGCAGCTGCGGTGGATACCATATTCCTATTATAAAAACGGGCAATCGAGCAATTTATATTATGGGGCCTCATAAAAAAAATCAGGAATTCAGTATCTTAGCTCAGCCCTGCCAATATATTCTAAATAGTTTAATGTATATCCACAAAAACTTAAATAAGGTGGATTTAGTAAAAGACATAATTTAAATATTAGAAAAGGCAAAAAAAATTGGTCTTGGTATGACAACATGGATGTTTCAGGCAGGCTAATTAAGACCACAAACAGTTTTTTAGGTAATAGTGTTAGGTTTCGATACAAAGTCCCACAGCACAATACCAATTTGCTGGATAGTGAGTTAAAGCACCATATCAAGCGGGTTTTAATGTCTAAAGGCTATTTATTATAGGGTGGATCAATATCCAACGATGACGATGCTTGGAAATGACGTCCCTCTTTGTGCATCCACTAAAAACAAATGAAACTATCTATATTTTGTAAAAGTATAATATATATAATGAAAGATAAACCATTTCGAGTTTCATGCCGGTTCTTGTCGATAACTGGGTTGTTTTTGGTGGTAGCTTTGACGTTCATAAACGCCTTTCCAGGACCTAAATTGAATAAAGTATTTTTGATTCTATTTCATTGAATGATAATATCGAAATGAAACCATAGCGTAATATTTTTTATTGTCCGTGCAGCAATGTTGTTGTTGTTCCACCTTTAAATTGAAAATCTGTCTTCTAGGTATGTTCAGGCAGTTTCACTTGAAACCTAGCCCTCCTCTGTTTAGTGTGTTTACTACCTTAGACCTTACTTACTTTAGCCATTTAATATCAGGTAAGATTGTGGTCTAACGATAAAACCTCTAAACAATATTAAAGAAATAAATTACGTTCAAAATCATGTTTTTACGGTTTTTTTTAACTTCTATATATAGTAGCTATATAAATAAAATGATAAAGGTCTGCCGATGTGTCCGTACTTATGTTTTTTTCTCCGTACTTAAAATATTTTGTTGAGATAATCAGCAACGCAGAACAAGTCGTGGATATCAGTTAGTAATTTATAATGTGAATAAGTTTATCAACTTTGTCGAACCACGAAAAAATATTGTCATTCTGTAGTATTTTCCCATAAAAATACACCGAACGAGGCGTAATGAAATATAAAATGGCTTAGGGAGTTATAAAAATCGGTAAAAGTATATACTATTTACTTGTTATACGAAAGCTTGTTAAAACCATGCTACAAATAAAATATATCACATTATTTAGGATAGAACAAAACTAAGTTACATTTAGAATTGTCAAATGCAATATTCATATGAAATACAAGAAAATGTAATTTGGACCGATATTTAAATATATTTCGAATTGAAATGGATATTGCAGAAGCGGGCCGCAGTAAAGTCTGACAATGGGACATATGGCACTCACTAATCATACTTTGCTTTCTGTTTTATTTCGTATTTCCATTACCGTATTTCAAAAGGTATTGACGTATGAGGCACTTTTACGAGGTTTACGTTGTGCTCAGTCAACCATAAATTTCACGCTACTTTGTTCATTGATTCTAAAGTTCACTAAATAGAAGCAAGTGAGACAGTATCTTAAGTGAAATCAGTACCGACAATTGGGATTACGTTTTATACATTGTATAGGCTTTGATCGCAATCTCATGCAAACACGCTAAACCTAGACGGTGTTTTTACAAAAAAGTTAGATACGTATTGAACCCTGGCTTTAAAAAGGTATCGTATTAAATGCATCGCGGTCGCTGAATGTTCGCCATCTTGCTCTTTTGTTTTGCTTTGGTTACGTTAGGTTAGACTTGTGAAAAAGGATAACGCGAACTTGCCTCGGGCTTTTTTGTAATAACACGGAGAGGGACTAACTCAAGTGCAGTGTAGTGCCGAAATACACGCGTAGCCGCTGGGCTATAAAGGAGGGCTTTGAAAAAGACCTACCATCATGTTACGGTTTCAACACGATGTATTTCTATCACCAAAAGGTCCGGTTCATTTGCAAGAATTCGGACCTATGTCATTAGTCATCATCACTTCAGTCTACTTTTCAGAATATGAATATTACTAGCTGACCCGTGCCCACTTCATTGGGAGGTAATAGGCATTATCAAGCTGCAACTTTTTCCTAGAACTCAATCATATATGTCTCATCGTTAAGGCAGCGTTCGTAAGAAACGTTGTCGTTTGACCATTTTTTATCCGACTCCCCAGATATTACCCCCTACAACCTCACAAACTTTACCTCTTTATAATATAATAATAATAATATAATTAATTAATAGCTTCTGCCTGCGACTTCGTACGCGTGGAATAGTTATTTTGGGCTAACACGCAGCGGAAGCTCCCAAAGGAAAAAAACCCGATTTTAAAACATTCTTCATTGTTGCTCCGCTCCTATTGGTCTTAGCGTGATGATATATAGCCTATGACATTTACAAATAACGTGTCTTTCTATTGGTAAAAGATTTTTCAAAGTCGGTTTTGTACTTCCTTTTTTTTTTTACGTGTGGAAATCCTTTATGGATACGCCACCCTCCCGGGGGAGAGGGTGGGTTATGTCCGAGTCCCACGGACTAAAACCCCACGGTGTACCGACAGACCGTTTTGTGGGGGCGGCAAGGGATCGTTCAGGCTAATCAACCTTGTAGAGCCGCCCCCACGGTCCGAGTCAAAAGTGCGTTGCCAGCCTTTGTTTGGGGGAAAGGAGAGAGGAGGTGGGCCTCCGGCGCTCTCACTGACCTAATGCACTGCAACAATGAAAGTACTGTTACTTCACGTGGGTAGTTCTGCGGGTAGGGTGGTACTACCCCGGGCGAGCCGACCCATTCATGCTGAAACCAGTAATAGCTTCAGCGTGGCTCTACCACCTCTAGGTCATCAAAGGTCACCAAAGCCGTTGATATTTAATGAGTAAAAGGATTTGAAGATTACTTCTGCAAATGACAATGAAGAAGAGATATGTGGTATTAACATTCTGCTTCCGTAATTCAGGGAGCTTCAAGACAAAGAAGCCATCAGAATTGTTGGGTTGCAAAAGAGTTTCCGACATTGTCGACGGGTGGAGGTCAAGGCCATAGATGGTATAGACCTAAGCATATACGAAGGTCAGATCACGGCTGTACTGGGTCATAACGGTGCTGGGAAATCTACGTTGTTCAATATTTTGACTGGCTTGACTGCTCCATCTGCTGGGACTGCCTATGTTTATGGATTGGATGTAAGGTAAGCCTTATTACATCTTATATACCTAAGTAACTGTGCCCGCAAGTACGTGGAATTTCAATTATAAATACAGTGATTTATAAAATCATAGGATTGTGTTGTGTATTAAAACTTGAAACGATTTAATTGGGCTCACCCTTCGTGAATGATTTTACGTGAAGAAAATACATTTACTATAGTGATTGAAGGTTTTGTTGTTGCCATGTATATAGTAAAAAAATATGTGTGCCAGAAATGAAACCTAAAAATGATAAACTGTTCATATAAACTGTATATATGAATCGTACGTGACATTAGTTATAACTCCTCTTTTCAAGGCTTCGTAATACGCAGGCGTAATACACAAGTAGAACTCTCGAATCAAAGCAAGTATTAGGTAGTGCAACAAACAACAAGGAGACCGAGAATATAAGAAATACTGTATAATGTGTTCTATCTCATTCTCTCACAAGTTAGATCCTATAGACGTATATGTTCATCTCTTTTAAGTGTCGCTTTTTCGTATCATCCAATTTGAAACCACGACAGGATTAAATAAGTTTTTACTTCAAAAACTTGTAATAACGATTCATTTTCTGATCGTTTAGGAATTATTGATGGCCCTTAAAGATAGGTATGATATAGTAATTTCTTTTGTATATTTGGTATTACAAAGGTAACACCGGCTTTTGATTGTTCTAACTTACGGTTACAAAATTTTAAAGGCGAAACTGAAATGTGTGTATTGCAGAACATGTAAAAAACTATATCTACCACATGATTCTAACAGTATTAGTAGTATTAGTATAACAGTAGATTCTTGCAGTAACAGTACAATTAATAGTATTCGTAAGTGTTTGTTCGTGTACAGAGATCCAAACGACATGCAAGAGATCCGCCAGATGATAGGCGTGTGTCCGCAACAAGACGTGCTTTTCGACTTGCTATCCGTTAAGGAACATCTGGAATTCTTCGCTGCGATCAAGGTTCGATATAATAAAATACAAATAATATCATCAATCATTTAATGAAGCACGTGGTTTCAGACCCAAGTTGTCCCTAGAATTTTGAGAAATTGGTCATCTGTATCATATTTACTAACATTATAGATGCGAAAGTGAGTTTCTTTAGTTATAACGCTTTTACTTCTTATCTACTTAACCGATCATCATGAAATTTTTGCATACACATTGTCAGAGGGATACAGAAAGGGATATAAGAAAAATTTTACTTGTCCCAAAGGATAGACCAGAATTAATACGAACGAAGCCGCGAGCAAAAGCTGGTAACATATTAAATAAGAGTTACCTTAATCTTCAAATTCAATTCAAATTAGAGGCTTCTAAAATTTCCGAGCTAGTGAATTTAATTTAGGTACATTTTTTTTAATTCGGCAAAATAACTGCACAATATCTGATGAACAGTACGGTACATTCCCAAAACAACGGCGACTGTCGGTGTTAAATATCAACGGCAATCGTCGCCATCGTTTCGACCTGCAAAAGTGCCTCTTCACGCCTTGTTTGAAGAACCCGATATCAATTCAAATCTTCACAGTACGACAAAGATAAGCGT
Source organism: Antheraea pernyi (assembly GCA_015888305.1). Classification (NCBI taxonomy): domain Eukaryota; kingdom Metazoa; phylum Arthropoda; class Insecta; order Lepidoptera; family Saturniidae; genus Antheraea; species Antheraea pernyi. The sequence goes on from MU159033.1 coordinate 171,795, forward strand.
TTCGAACTTCTTCCTTCTTGTCGGTATGGTTACTAACCTGAATTTGGGGAGACATGAACCCGCCCGTGTAGTTCTGTAGTAGAGAGGAGAAGATGGGATAGGATGTAGCAGTTTATCTGATATTGTTTTAGAACATGTGATCTAACAAATAAGTAATATAACATTTTCCAGGGTGTTCCACGAAGAAGGATATCAGAAGACATTCACAAAGCACTTTCGGAAGTAGGGCTATCGGATCAGGCAGGAGTCTTTGCGAAGCATCTATCTGGTGGTCAAAAGAGAAAACTGAGTATTGCCATCGCCCTCACTGGAGACCCGAAGGTAAAAACGTCAATATCAATAGTGTCCATTTATTGTGCAGTTTTTCTTTTGGCAACACGTGATTGACGCATCTTCCTTCTCTTGCTTTACATGTAAATAGATAATAAAGAAAGTTAATATAATATATAGAAACAATCATAAAAGTGATAATTTACACAAATGTATTCACAATTATACTCCACTGATTAAAATATCAAAGACCAATGCCATTTTTTGCGGGACTTTTTGGATTGCGCAGACTTTATGTTGTATGTCTTAAATTGTACTGAATTTGGTTGGTTCTGTACAGAACTCCTCATTTCTCATTGGATAAGTAGCCCATAGAAAGAATGGCTACTAGGAGTAAATAACTATCAAGGGGCGACTATATACAAACTTAACACAAATTAGAGCAAGGATCAACTAAAAGTTACAGAAAACCATAAAATGTAAACAGCATATGATAGGTCGTTAAGGTAATATAAGAAAGACTCTTATCTTAGCACTAGCTGTTACTCGCTACTTTTTCCGCCTAGAATTCAGCAAAATAATTTTGTTCAGTGTAAACATTGTCATTTAACATCAAGTGAGGTTGTATTTAACAAGTGTTTAAAAAAATTGAGGTATGTCGTAAGGACTACCTTACAACCTTTTAAATACAACCTCTGTTGATGTTAAATGACGTCTTTACACTGAACAAAATTGAACCATACAACCTGAAAGAAGTAAAAACTCCTAACAATGAAATAACTGTGTTTTCTCTTAATTTTTTAAAATAACTATAGTATGAATTACAGTGTTGAAATTGCATAAGGGGTATTTTGAAATAATTAGCGTTAGTTTGGTTTTCACATCTACTGGCAGTCCGAGCAATAATTGTATACAATTTATCAATTAATCAAACATATAATGGATTGCACAAGCTCAATACAAAATATCAATATAACATGTACACAGGCTGCTATATAGCGCGTCGCTAGTCTGACGCAAGTGGAATATCTGACGAGCATGTTGACGTCATCGGTGCCGTGAACCCATACGTTTTTCTCATATCAAAAATCGCTAAAAGAAAGCCCCTTAATACTTTTTATATTTCCAGATTATAATCCTAGATGAGCCTACAGCCGGTGTGGATCCAGTTTCAAGAAGGCAAACCTGGAGGATATTACAGAGGACAAGGCCGGGGAAGGTGTTGCTCTTGACGACGCACTTTATGGATGAAGCTGTTCCCACGAGTATGGGGGAAAAACGGTCCACCCAGGCAGTGCCCCCTGTACCTGGGTAAGCCTAGCGTAACCCGTCAAGAGAGTCGGCCGGTCCTCTGACGGGGGTCGCACTAGAGACTGATCTACCATCAGCCATGCATCCTCTCGCGGTGCGCCGCCACTTAGGATTGGGGTAATTTTTTATAGAGGTTGTCTTCCTCACGGTCCGGGCGGTTAAGCCAAGACCCTCGGTTCCATTGGGGCCGCGAGACATGACCACGACACTCCAACTGGAATTACGAGATCGACGGTTGGAGGTAAGGCAAAATGCCCTACCGACACGCCCGACGGCAGTGCAAGTGCACGCCGGACCCGCCAGCGCCCCATCGTCGAGACGATGAGAGAATCATGTCCGTTAAGCAAGCCCAGTTTGTCAGGTATCAGCCGCCGGTCAAGGGACCGACGTTGCCCAGGGTGCACCACGTGGAGGTTCCTGACATCGCACCCCGGTTTTGTACTTCCTGAGATTACCCCCTACAATGTCACAACGTCACAAACTCACAAACTTTACCTCTTTATAATATTTGTATAGTCTTCAGAATAAATACACTACACGTGATAGGGAATTGCAGTTTAAAAACTGACTGTCAGTAGCGAAAAATAAGAGTTGATCAATAGAAAATAAGTATGAAGGAGTCTAATAATTAATTAGATACCATAATAAAAGAATATCAAACTTTAAACGTAATGTATAAGTATTAACTGAATACACAACGGAAAGAGTACAAATGATATAGAAATACATATAAGATGTCGCATCTGCACCTAACAGATCGATAACATGGTTATGATATCCTCGTACGGACAACATCCTTGGAAATGCTTCTTTAATAACTTTATACGACTCTCTCTATCCCATGAATTGGCTATTATAACTTAAAGCGTACAGTGGCCTGTTGATTTACAAGCGAAATTCCAATGCTTACTTACGCCACTTGTCATAGTTTAGAACCAGTTTATGTAATTGTTTGTCAAGTGTATAGTTAAATTAAAGGCTAAGTATCAACATTTGTTATTTAGTTTGCTTCAAAAATAATATTAAAACTTTATATATGACCACAACTATAATATTTGCACTACGTTTAAAAAAGACACTTATATTTGAGAGCCAGTCCCTGTCTTGGTTTATTTACCATCTTAGATTTAGATTACATTATATTATATTTACATTTAGATTGGATTACATTAGATTAGATTACAACGTCATTTAACATCAGATGAAATTTTGTTCAAACGTTAAAACCTATGAAGTATATTAAAAAACTTAGAGACAATCATAAAGACTGTCGACAGAAGTGACAACTCAAAACAATGGATTATCTGTGTTCTCTTTTGAATTTTTAAAACAATGATAGTCTGAATTATTTAAACTTCATAATTTCTAAATTGAAATTATTAACATTATCCGATTTTCGCATCTGTGAATACACCAAGCAATAGTTATATACATTTATATACAGTTTATTAATTAATAAAAAATATGATGAACTCCACAAGCTCAATACACAATATCAATTATTTTTATATATCATCGGAGGCAAACGAACAGGCGGGTCACCTGATATTAAGTGATCGCCGCCTTCCGTAGACACTAGCAACACCAGAGGAGTCACAAGTGCGGTGCCAGCCTATGTTTGGAATGGAAGGGTTGCTGGGTTGGGGAGAGCAGAAGAGAAGAGAGGGAAGGGGAGGAGGTGGGCCTTCGGCGCTCTCACTGACCGAACGAAACTCAACAATGCAGGCACTGTTACTTCACGTCGGTTTTTTGTGAGAGGGTGGTTACATTCAGCGTGGCTCTACCACTATAAATTGTACCATATTACACGTATACAAACGGCTATCGTTAATCTGATTCAAGCGTAATACGTCATGACTATCATCGGTCATCGGTGACGAGAATCCATTAATTATTCACCTACCAAATATCATTGAACGCGGCTAAAGAAGTTTCCACTTCAAAAATTTTTTACTAATATGGAATGAATAATTGCTCTAAAAAAAACAACACAAATCGGGCAAAATCATCAATAAACAACCCACCTAAACGATAATTAATTCGTCCGTGTATTAACTACGGTAGGCCGGGTAGTTCGCCAAAAGGTAACCAATGTAAACAAGGCGTAATCTAATGTAATAAATAATGTATGGAAGCTAAACATGGAAGTTATCCATGCCATACGGCATACGGTGTGGCGGGAGAGGGATCGGGGTGAATTTTCATGATCTTGCGGTTTGCGATGCTTGCTTGTTAATATTAGTTTATCAACCCTCCAACCGCATTGTACACGAAATTTACGAATACTTGCTCTACGTTATGATTCGAGTGTTTGCATTTTGTGTCATAATATTAGAAACTGCCAGATCTATAACCACATACATAATAATTACATATTTGGGTATTTTAATGGTTTTTTTTAATTGTAGCACGGCAAAATGACTGCACTATGCCTGATGGTAAGCACAGTATAATCCAAAAACAATGTCGACCACCGAGTGACACACTATCCATTACCGGTCGCCGCTGTCATGCCAGCCTGCGAAAGGCTGGACATGCACAGGCTGATCCCGAAACGCGACCCGCTGAAGCGAATCACTATGACGGGCTTTTTCGCCATATACATGGTGGTTACGACCCAGTAATGCTGTAAAACCCTACCACCCCGCTTTCGCCATTGCCTCGTTCGTTATTCAGCAGGGTGCACCATGCACCCGAGGTTGGCTCGGGTGTCTCAAATCTTATGATGTTATTCGAAACCCCTTACACCTCGATTTGTACATTTCGTCAATTTAGCGATTTTATCGTTTGCAATCACACTTGATGTTAAATTATGATGTAGTCCAAGATCATATACATGTTAAATCTAAAACACATCATTAGGTTCTCGCTGATAAATTTTCATCTTGAAAGTGGTAGGTAACTATCTATCCAGGCGGGTTTTGAAATCGCCTTACCACGTTATTATTTAGGAAAAATAGAGTAGTACAGTCCGGTGAAGCTGTTAAGACCTTGCTAGGCCAATATCGTAGTCAGTTTGAAAAAAAAGAATAGAGTAGTAGGCAATATGAAAAAAAAATAGGATTACATGAATTAACGCATTAAACAGACACAATATTCGAAAATACCCATATTTATAATTACTGATTGCGATTAATAATTCACATCTAACTTTTAATTCAAGTGTGAGTTTCCTCAGAGTTACACCTGTAGGAGTAAATAGTCGATATTGTGTTTTATATATCAATAATCGATATGTCTATTCAAGTTTAACCAAATTTTAAGTCGGTTTGTTTGAATTTGATTAAGAATAATTCTATCGTATCTAATAATTACAAGTGATTATTAATACTCAAACTTTACCATTATTAAAAAAATAACATCAACCAATCTTTATGGTCTTGTTTAATTGGAATAGCCCCGTGACGCAGTAATTTCAAGCCTTGCTATTGAACCTATGCATCGCGAGTTCTATCCCCATATATAACTGAATTTCACCATATTTAGAATTCCAAATACAATTGGAACAACAAAACTGCACATATCGTTTATAACAAGTAAGCTATATTAGTTTGATAAAACTACGAAAAAAAAACCTTTAAGAAAATGTAAGCTTTGTAGTTGTATTCATTAAATTTCCAATTATAAGAACTGCGTATTCATTGTTTTTTATATTCATTTCATATGATGTACATTGTATGTAGGTTTGTAAGAAACAATAATCATCGGAGCATGCACACGTGTTCCGTAGCGAATATCTTGAACGGTACACACACCACAAGTATCCTCAGACTCGAGATGATATTGTGCGCCTCGCAACCTCACCCCTCACGAAACAATATTGTGAGCAGGAACATGAATATATTCAAAACAGACAATAAAACTGGATTCAACATTATTAAACATATAAAAGTTCGTGTTGTTTTCAAATGTTTAATAATTTAATTTTTAAACTCTCTTATAGAAAACGGTATTTAGCAATTCTGTAAAATTCTATTATAATTTTTTTTTAAATATTATACAGTTGTTATGTATTCAGAAATATTTACATGTTGCATCTAAAAAAAAGGGCGTTAAGTAATCACGAGAATTGTCGGAACATACCAAAATTCGTAAATATTTACTATTTAATAAAGTAAAATAGGAAAATACTCTTTAAAAATATTATTATTGTACATATTTATGTAAGTTATGTAGTTTTTTTTTTATAGTAGCACGGTAAAATGACTGCACTGCGCCTGATGGTAAGCACAGTACAATCCAAAAACAACGGCGACCACCGAGTGATATACTATCCATCGCCGGTCGCCGCTGTCATGCCGGCCTGCGAAAAGCTGGATATACACAGGCTGATCCCGAAACGCGACTCGCAAAAGCGAGTCACTATGACGGGCTTTTTCGCCATATACATGGTGGTTGCGACCCAGTCACGCTGTAAAACCCTACCACCCCGCTTTCGCCATTGCCTCGTTCGTTATTCAGCAGGGTGCACCACGTGCAGGTGAGGTTGGCTTGGGTGTCTCAAGTCTTAGATGTTATTTGACACTACTTACACCCCAAGACACTCCTTACACCCCAATGACACTCCTTACACCCCAAGTAGTTAAACCATTATCTATTAAAATAAGTCAACCTGCAAGCTTAAACTTGCGTAGATCAGTCATATTATTTACTTTCTGAATACAAAGAACTACGGTAATATAATTTAATTGCATACAAAATTAAGGAAAACTTAATGTTGTTTTATTAACTTAGTCTCTAACATTAACATGAAATTTACAAGAGATATTCTTAAAATTATATAATTTTTCTAGCCGATTTCGACTACAGCGACCAAAAGCTTGGTCTGTTACGCAGGATATATTACAGTGCAAGATGTCTGCGCAATACATAAATGCACTCCCTCGTCCATACCCTCCTTGTTCCGATGGAACGGCGAACCACTACGATCAGAGGAGTGCTGGATGCAGTATCTGGTGAGCGGTACATCAGCTCCCACCGTCACCTTAAGGCCATTCACAGATGCCTGGCTGTCTCGCCACCGTAAGTGGATTGCATTGCTGCCGAGATAGACCTGCACTGATGCGGGAAGTAACCGTATAAACTCGAGCACCGATATGCTCGAGACACCTCTATCAGGTTTGGCCTACGAACCGACGTGGTTACCGGGGTGTGGCCGCTATGTGCAGGACAGCTACTAGGAGCCACTGATGAGAGTTTATGGACCATCAGCTATTTCTCATTAGATTCTACCACATTTATAAGGTCGGTCGGCAAAGTTTTAGCAGACAGTCCACTACGTCCCAAAATTAAAATTATAACCGACTTAAGACTATGGTATAGTTTTGGACGCAACAAATGAATAAAGTCATATTATATCAAAGCTCTAAGGAAGCTTCCCAATTAGACGACAGAGTACAACGTGCGCACTATCCGACTTTAGTGATGGTTTGGTGGGGTATTAGCTATGAAGGAGTGACTGAGCCATACTTTTGTGAGAAAGGTATCAAAACATTGGCACAAGTGTATCAAGATGCCATTCTTGAGAAGGTAGTGAAGCCCCATAAAAACAACTTGTTCAATAACCAAGAATGGTCCTTCCAGGAAGACTCGGCGTCGGGTCATAAAACTCGGTCTACGCAGTCTTGATTGGAAACGAACGTTTCGGACTTCATCAGTGCTGAAGACTGGCCGTCGTCTAGTCCCGATCTTAATCCGCTGGATTATGATTTATGGTCAGTTTTAGTGATGTGGTCCATAGTGGTCTATGATAATTTGGAGTCCCTAAAACAATCCGTACGATTGGCAGTGAATGAGTGCGTGCTTCTATTGATAACTGGCCTCAACGTTTAAAGGACTGTATTGCAGCCAACGGAGACCACTTCGAATAAGCTTTCTGTATATAAAATTGTTTTATATTTATGTATTAAACTAACATTCTGTTAAAGTAATAAATGTTATTTGCAATAGAAAAATATTATTTTCTTTGTTTCAGTATTTATGGCAAGACTAGGTATAGTATATTGGACTGGATGTATTTATACAGTGTTTCATTTACCGAAGGAAATCTATAGGCGTTATTATTATAAAAAACTTAAAACGTATTGTTTGTTACTAGACAGTTCTGATATTAATAGGAAGCTAATATAAAGCTAGAAATTGGCTATTTTGGTTTTACTAATTTCCGTGTTATTATTAATGCGGTTTAATTAAATGTATTTCTCGAATTAGTATCAATGTTTCTGTTGCATACTAATATGCAATATGGATTTTCTACGAGCTATAATTACTAATATTTATATTTTAAACGTAATAACGATCGAAAGTAATAACAACGCAGAAAATTAAAATAAAATTAAATCACTATTATAAAGTCGAAATAAAAGTAAATGAATTAATAAAATCCTATGAGAATGAATAGGTGCATGTGTGTTGTGATGACTTGACTTGACATTAATCATGACTCTATTATTTTTTCAATAAACTAGGAGTTGTTTTTTTTTATGAGTCAACGATGACCTGTGGCCGCCGTAAAAAGGGGCTGCGGGCGGCGGACGCGGACACGTCCGTTGCTCTAGCAGAACTTCTGCAAAGGCCCATGTGGTTGAGGTACATTGTGCCCATGCGCCTCCCACGATCGTCGGGGAGGGCAACCCTCGCCCTCCCCTGAGGGGACTACGATTCTGACCTCGACCGCGACGAGGCCCCCGATGAGGGACCGACACCTGCTGGGGAGTAGACGTAGTGCTAGTTCGGCAGCTCCTGCCTCCCGGCCTATAGGTGATTGAAGGCACCATGGGGTTATAGTCCGTGCAAGTCGGACATACCTCACCCTCATCTGCCCGGCTAGGGTGGGAAAACGTAGGGATTTCCCCATGTTAAAAAAAGGTTTTGTTTTTATAGATATTTGACCGTTAAATAAAGTTTAAGACGGTCAGTGATTTACAAAGAAAAACATTTAAAATATTCGACAAGTAGATTATATATAGCTGACAGGTTAAACTAATAAAGCTTAGAGACACGTGTACAAAAGACGCAATATTGTAACAACGTCGACGCATATTTCCGCTTGATGCATTTTTGATGTTTTTCTGATGTGGGTCTATCGGCCCTTCCTATCTAAATGTGATGAATATTCAACGTTGAGCTTAATAGAGATACGTTTCCTGTGCGTATAAATTGCTGTCATTTAAGTTTCTCATTTTCAATTGTCAGATTGAAGATTGTAGTATAATAGTCCAATCTATTTAGTTTATAAATGAAGTAACCTACTTACAAATTTTCTCGTTTCATGGGAATAACATACTTTATCTAAATAAACTGTCATCCGTATATTATTTATGTTGTTGTAATTTTGTTAATATTCATGATACTTTTTTTATGTCAAAAGGAGGCAAACGAACAGGTGGATCACCTGATGTTAAATGATCACCACCGTCCATAGACATTAGCAACACCAGGGAGTCGTAAGTGCGTTGCCAGCCTGTGTATGGGGAGGGATAGGGAAAGGAAAAAGGGGAAGGGAAAGAGGAGAGCGAGCCAACCCATTCATGCTGAAACTAGTAATAGCTACAGCGTGATTCTACTGCCTTCAAAAGTAAGTATTTATAGTAAAGCAAGATAATATTTAACATAGATAATAGTCTAAAAAGTCGTCGATATTCTTTACGAAGTATCGTCAATATTGATTTAGCCGTTCTGAAGATTAACCCCGGCAAACTACAGACACTCCCATTTAATTTATACGTATAGAATTCAATTCTGTTGTATTGCTTACTTATAATACTTATTATAGTTTCTGTTTGAATTTATATTCGTATTTTGTTATCTTATAGTTTGCCTATTTAAGTGTAGCTGAAACTTTTGAAAAAATAAAATTAGGAATATATACATATATGCAATTTGAATCACTTTCCTTACGTAACTATTATTTAATATAGAAATTCTCAAAAAATTAATAAATAACAAACCTTAAAACCTTAAAAAATATAATTTGCATTATTATTAAAAGACACACTTGCAGTAAAAGTAAATAACTGTAACTTTACTTAATCCATACTTTGATATTATTTTGGTGTAGTCACAAGCGTCCAAAAGCCTCTCAACTAAAGGACCTTTTGTGCATAGATAAAGAGCGATCAAAAGTCGTTGGCTAAATTGAATTTCGTAACGGTAACTTCAGCACCAAATAAATAATGTGTCGTCAAAAGATGAAGATAATGTTAGCATTTTTATATCTTCAGATTCGTTTCATTACAATTTTATCTTCGTTTATCTTGAAAATCATATTTTATTTAAAGTATACGAAAACTATTAAAAAAATTGGTTGTCAAAGTCGACATAAATTTTGCATTAATTTTCAGCGTATCTTTCACCGAGCAGTCTTCATACTTTGGAATGATACATCATCAGACTTAAGACAAAGTCTGGTCTCATCAGTAAACACTACTTGCCCTTCAAGCGTTTTCGTCTTCGATGCAAAGAAGTAATGTTGGATCGTACTACTTTATGGCATACGGTGAGCGTAGTGACTCTAAACAGCCGCTTTAAGTTTTCTTTTAAACTGTACTACCTGTCACTTGTCGAATTTCCTGCAACTTGTTTCGTACCTCAGAAGAAGTCAAAGTGCGGTTTTTGAGGAATCTGCTTACAATAAATATGTTGTCCCTCAGATTCTTATACGCTACGTATCAAAGTAATTAACGGATAGTCAAAAAAACAATTGAAAGTCGTAAGTAATATTCTACTCAACGTCTTCTTTTTTCAAATTACATATTACTTATAAATTACTTACTTACAAATTATATAAGACCAGCACGGAATAAGAAACTATTTTCAGTTACACTACTTTTTTTTCGCTCCTCTAAAAATGTCAGAGTACATAAATTCTGTAAAAAGTATTATTACATCAGCTTATAAAAGTGTCAGGATTATATTACCACTCAATAATATAGGACATATTCAGGTTTTAAAACCATAAGGAAATAACAAAAACGAAATTCTCAGGCATTACAAAACAGTCTCCTATGTTAAACTGTATATGCTGGTTTAACTTAAAATTACCTGAATATACTGATAATCAGTTAAATAAAGTTCAGTAGAGAAGCATTCATAGATTCGTATTTATATAAATCTTTATATCTCAGCCATGCAGAACGACCCGCACCCGGTAGTCACAGCACTCGCAACACGCCGAATCAAGAGCTGAGTCAACCACGGACCGTTCTCTATTGACTCGGCATACGAATGGAGGGGTCACTTCTCTTCGGTATAGGATCGTTTTTAATTATCTAGTCTAGTTTTAATTGCATAATTAATAGAATGTAAAAAAGTGTACTGTCAAGAGATCCCCGGAAGGAACAACGTTTTTTACGCTTTTTCCTCAACTTTGAATTGAATTTTATAAGGAGATTTAGATTATTTATATTAGGATATTTTCGTTACGTAAGGAAAAAGTGTTATTCTCCCTCCATGTGAGTCTCTCTCCTCTTTCTGTCTAATCTGTATATTTTCTTTCTTATTCTATTTTCAATTCTTTCTTATTCTTTTTCAATGTAAAGTGAGGAATTACTTCAAATAATTTGCTTTAATATTTAAGGAGAAATATTCAATTATTAAAAATAGAATATAAAATAGTAATTCATATAAATAAAAAATAAGCTTTTATAGAATTCCTACGTGGTTATATAACCTACAGTACACGATGCTCGTCTTCTAGATTTTTGATATTCCAACGCACATACACACGGACTGTATTGCATACAATACAATAAAAAGAGACAGTGACGGAGACAGAAAGTCTCATCTTATCATCGCTTTATTTTTCCTTAAGTAACACTTTCTACCAGCCCACGCATAATAATATATAGCATAAATAACACTTTACAAAATCCTCTATTTACTAATAAAAGTCATGAAATCTCATACAAATCGGTACAGGTTCCAAAGGTTGGCTTGTACAAAAACAATATAAATAGAGGTGGTAAAGCCACGCTAGAGGGGGTAGAGCCACGCTAGAGGTGGTCGAGCCACGCTAGAGGTGGTAGAGCCACGCTTTAGAAGTGGTAGAGCCACGCTAAAGCTATTACTGGTTTCAGCATGAAAAGGTCGGCTTGCCCGGAGTAGTACCACTCTCTCACAGAAAACCGACGAAGTAACAGTGCTTGTATTGTTGCGTTTCGTTCAGTCAGTGAGAGCGCAGATATCCCATCTCGCCTCCCCCTAGCACAGGGTGGCAACGCACTTGTGACTCTTCTGGTCTTGCAAGTGTCTATAGACGGTGGTGATCACTTAATATCAGATGACCAACCTGTTCGATTGCCTCCTATGATATTAAAAAAAATCAATAATTTAATTTATTTGTAGGTCGTTGTAACCATTTAATTCTAAATTTACAGACAGTTTTTCTAGATTCAGGTTTTTAAAGTTTAAACAAATTTATACACAAACAAACTCTTAAATATTATTCATTTTTACACAACACTAAATAAATCAATTTCTAAAATCAATCGAACGTTTTGTATCTTATAAACCTTTTAATACGTGATTTATATTGCAATATCACAACATAATTTGTTTAACTTATATTAAATAATCAGAAATTGCAATGTGTAATAAAATATGCAAAATATTTAGCACGAATATAAGAACCCTGGGAATGTACCAAGTAATATCCTACAATATATAGTATAAGAGATCTATAACATTAGGTGTTTTCTCGGTGTGCACGTGGGTTAATCAGAGATCTTGTAAACAAATGGTTGTAGTTAACCAAGCACCGCAGAGGGCAGTACTCGCGATTTATGTGGGAAGAGGTAAGTCCGCTGGGAGAGCATCGAGCCGTGACATAGGTGTTGCTCCGATGTATCTACTACTTCTATTCTCAAATACATCGTACATCAAATTAATCGTATTAAAGAATTATAGAATTGTGAGACTATGTACAATTACAGAAACGCTCTTTAAAGACAATTGTAAGTACGACGCGCATTCCACTAAAAGTAACATGTAACGTGTACAGTAGATATATAAATACAAAAAGCGTGCCAAATGAGGTTTGTCATCAGCAACACATTTGAAACCTTAACCCACCATGTAACTACCTCAGTGCTCACTTACACTGTATAAGGAACTAACGAAACAATAACTTAAAATATTATTATTAAGATTTACATTTACATTATATTTAATATACATTGCCATTATTATAATTAAGATTTTGTGACTATACAAAAAATAAACGCTTGTCTGTTCCGCAAGAAATTGTATTATGGAACACATTACGTAATATGTTTATAATCTAAGATCTCCTTAGGAAGACCTTTATATCATTAATGTTATTAATAATTATAATGTCGAATTGTAAAAAATAAGCTGATAATTATTTCTCTTATTAAAAATAAAGAATGAGTTGATATCTTGCTAAATTTCATGCAGACAAAGTCGCGGGTAACAGCTAGTCTAAAATAGAATAACCTCAATTACATTTTATTGGGTTCGCTATCTACCAGTGAAAATCCCGTGAAAATCTATGTAACCGTTTTGGAGAAAGTACTGTGGGCGAAGCCACGGTTAACAGCTAGTATAAACTAAAATTGCTTGAATTACTTTTTATAAGATCAGCTATCTGCCAGTGAAAGTTATCTGAAGATGGATCTAACCGTTTTGAAAATAGTACTACGGGCGAAGCCACGGTTAACAGCTATTATAAACTAAAATTACTTCAATTACTTTTTATAAGGTCAGCTATCCTTCAGTGAAATTCCTGTCAAAATCGGTCTAGCCGTTTGGGAGATTACCCGGAACAAACAGAAAGACAGACCGACAAAAATTTTAAAAACTGCATTTTTGTTATCAGAAGCGTGTATACTTTCATACCCAATCAGTCAAAAATGTTTATTTTGATATTACATACAGACACTTCATTTTTATTATATGTATAGATTTAGAATTCGATGTTGTATTCTCGAAAAACAATGATAATTCACTGTAATAAAATACAATTCTTGGATGTAAAAATGTTTTTTTTCTTCTTCCGAATTGACTACGCTATTGACCTAGTAAGGTCTTAACAGCTTTAACGGACTACTGTGTAAAAATGTAATGGACAAAAGCAACCCAGCAATATAAAGAGGAGTACTAATGATATAATTAGTGTCTTGTCTTAACGAGATAAGTTCTTTTTCTTTTGTTTTGCAACTCATCTTCTAGATTATCATTGCGATTATCGAGTAGGTAGTAATATTACAAGCGACTTGTCATAATTTCAGTGTTCTGTCAAGACTTCCTTGTTAAAACTTTCCGTGACGTTTATGTAGCATCTCAGAATTCATGCTCGGTGGTATTATTTAATAAAGTGGATAGCGTGGAATTATTATCTGTGTACAAATATCTAGCAACCAATATATTTAATAGTAGCCATATAACGTTCCTATGAATTGAATGACGTATTCGATTACATGTGGCATTCGCAGTGTCCGCCGAATGACCAAACATCAGTAATCGAACCGATATCGATCTGCCACTGGAAATAGGAGTACCTATATTGAAAAACATATCTGTCCGTACATTTACATGTGGGTATTTAATTTATTTATATGTGTATAAATAGGTAGTGGGGAATTGGTTGAGATCATTTCCCACCTTTGTTTCTCAGTCGATTTTACTGCCGAGCTAGAGCTTTAGCTGTTATTAAAAAAATGATTTTTTTTCTATAGTCGAAGTTCCACCACTGGACGAGCGCTCGTATATATATAAAAGAATAACTGGCTAATTGACTGATATATCAACACACAGTTCAAACTACTGCGACCATGAAAATTTTTATGCGGGTTCCATTTACACTGTAGGTGAGCACTGAGAAGGCTTTTTGGAAATTCAACCCCCAAGTTGGTGAACAATGGAATGAAAGTTTGTATGAAAATTAGTAAATTTTCTGTCAATCAGTTATTCTTTTATATCTAGTCTTGCCATAAATGAAACAAAGAAAAAAAAATTCTATTGCAAATAACATTTATTACTTTTACAGTGTGTTAGTTTAATACATAAATATAAAACAATTTAAAATATAATAAGCTTATTCGAAGTGGTCTCCATTGTCTTCAATACAGTCCTTTAAACGTTGAGGCCAGTTATCAATAGAAGCACGCACTCTTTCCATGGGAAAATTCTTCACTGCCAATCGTACGGATTGTTTTAGGGACTCCAAATTATCATGGCATTTAGAGCAAGCCGTACTTAAAACTGACCATAAATCATAATCCAGCGGATTAAGATCGGGACTAGACGACAGCCAGTCTGCAGTCTTCAGCCTTCCGAAACGTTCGTTTCCAACCAAGATTGCGTAGAATGAGCTTTATGACATGGCACCGAGTCTTGCTGGAAGGAATGGTCCTTGTTATTGGTCTTGGTTATTGAACATGATATTGTTAAGGGGCTTCAGTACCTTCTCAAGAATGGTATCTTGATACACTTGTGCCGATGTTTTGATACCTTTCTTACAAAAGTATGTCTCAGTCACTCCTTCATAGCTAATACCCCACCAAACCATCACTGAAGTCGGATAGTACCCACGTTGCACTCTGTCGACTAATTGGGAAGCTTCCTTAGAGCTTTGAGCATAAATACGGTCATTTTGTTTGTTAAAATGTTGCTCAATTGTAAAAAAAATCTCATCCGTAAACAAAAATTTTTTTTGACCTCCCTTTGCGTACCGCTTCAGTAGTTGTTTCGATTTTACCACCCTATTTTTTTTTAAATTATCAGTTAAGAAATGACCAGTACGTCTCTTATAGGCTGCAAGTCCTAAGTCATCTTTTAAAATACGCGACATGGTTCTAGGTGCTATCTTCATCTCCCGAGATAAAATCTTTTGCTTTCGGACAGGATTTCTTCGAATTCTTTCCCTTACTGCTTTGACCACCTTTTTTGTACGAACACTACGTAGACGGCAAGATCTTTTTCTGTCACAAACAGAGGAGGTCTCATTGTACCTATTAATAGCCCAGTAGACAAATATTTTACTAACACCAAGCGTATGGAGAGTTTTAAATATTGCACTTGGCTCCTATTTAAACCTATTTTATTTATGATGAATGTTAGTATTTATTCAGAATTCTATTTAATATTTTGTTTATTTTGAATTGTAACAATATTGATGGCCAGACTAAGTATATAGACTAGCGGCACGAGCGGACGTTGTCCTGCCTTAATAAAAAAAATCCTGAAAGTCTCCGTAGCGCCACCTACCGGGTGCATGTAAACCATTCTCGGATCCACTGGAACACTCACACAAAATTTCATCAAAATCAGTCCAGTCGTTTAGGAGGAGTAATGTAAAAGTAATGTACTACATAATTGCACATTTTAAAAATATCTATGAAAAAGTATAATTGACTGTAACCATATTTATCTTTTGCATATTATTAAAAAGTAATTGGTTATTTACGATGGTACTTCAATCAACATGGTATCAAACTTTATTTAATTACTTTACTAAATTACTCTTTACAGCATATCATTTCAATAATTATCTTAGAAGATATTACAGATTTAATACTATACGCAACATTAATAAGTCCTTCCTGTGAAGATTCTTATGTAGCTTATATGAATCTGTAGAGCGCTAAAAGTCTATCTAAACTCTGCTACTTATGACACGACATTAGTACATTGCATCCATGCAAAGCCAGGGTGAATCACTAGACTATATAAATTGAAAATAGTAAGTTAAAAGCTAGCTAATTACACTGCGTAGGCATCCCTCTGCACGACGCGAGCCAATTACTTGATGCAGTCACTTTATTCTCACAGGATTTCTACCATTACACTTTTAAATTAAGTAAAAAGGTACCTCATTTACTTGTCCCGTTTTATATGAAAATACACTACTACCAATGAAAATACAATATCACTAAATATCACCTTTAATGCTATTGGCTTTTAGTTCGATAAATACAGTACAAATTTAATAAAGTGCGACTTCTTAAAATTAAATTATTTTACCTGTTTAACACCTTTTTTTTTTTTAACGTGGGGAAATCCCTTATGGATACGCCACCCTCCCGGGGGAGAGGGTGGGTTATGTCCGAGTCGCACGGACTAAAACCCCACGGTGTACGTCTGTCGCTATAGTTGGGGCGGCACGAGATGTCTATAGACTTCATCGTGCCGCCCCAGCGGTTGGCCCAGTAGCGAACGCGCCGCCGCCGGGCCCCGTCTTTTTAGGAGACAGCTGGGTACACACCGGCCGTCTCCTCCTTCCGCCGGACCTGTGCAATGGGAAGATGGGTCCCCCGACCCATCCTCCCCGGTCCAGCTACGGTGGGAGGAGGCGATCAAACTGCCGCCTCCTCCTGCCTGTCCTCCGTTGGCGGAGAGGGTCACTTTGAGGATCTTGCTCACGAACCCTCTCCGCCGCCTCCTTCTGCGAGACAACTTCCTCGCAGAAGGCGGCCATTGCGTTCCACACTTCCTCACTACCGAGCGTGGCTGCAACCACGCTCGGCAGTGACAGATCTTGCCCTACCGCCGCAGCCAGAGTGCGACGTTGCTCCTCCCACGCAGCACACTCAGACAGAGTGTGCTGCGCGGTGTCCGGGACACGCCGCACTGATGACATACGGCAGTCGGCTCCCTGCGTGCTATCCGGTACAGGTACCAACCGAAGCAACCATGTCCAGTCTGGGGCTCGAACAGCCAGCGTCCGTCCAGGATGAGGCCCAGATACTTCATCTTGGTCCCCACCCTGACACGGATGCCCTCCACATAGATGTGGGCTCATGGAACATTAGGGCCTCGGTCTTATCGAGGGCCACCTCAAGGCCCAACCGTCTAATGCGCCCGACCACGAGGATCACTGCCTCAGTGGCCAGGCGCAATAGCTCTTTTCTTTCCCCCCTCGGGCTACGACTAGGGTGTCATCAGCGTAGCAAATGAGGCGCGCTCTAGAGGGGAGCGCACCGCGAAGCACCCAGTCGTAGCCCATGTTCCACAGGAGCGGACCCAAGGCCGACCCCTGTGGAACCCCGCACGCCGTATTGCGTCGATCCATCTGACCTCTGGCGTCCACGAAGGCGATCTCTCTCTCCTCCAGGTACGCCTCCAACAGCCGCCGCAAGTACGGGGGCACTCCGAAAAAGCGGAGCGCCTCCCGTATGATACTATGCGGCAGACTGTTAAAGGCGTTGGCGATGTCCAAGGACACCGCCAATATTCTTTCGCCCTGAGAGGTCGCCTCCGTGGAGACCTGTTTTAGGAGGGTCAGGGCGTCTAGCGTGGAACGCCCTGACCGGAAGCCGAACTGCGCGCTCGACAGGTTCGGCCCCACTTCCTCAAGATGCCGGACGACCCGGGAGGCAACGATCCTCTCGAGCGCCTTCCCGGTGTCGTCCAGCAACACAAGAGGCCGGTACGCGGACGCGCAGCCCGGGGGGCGGCCTTCCTTCGCCATCAGGCAAAGCCGCCCCGTCTTCCAGGGCTTCGGAAACTGTCCAACCACAAGACAGCGGTCAAACAGCTCCCGAAGCCACCCCCCTAGATGGCCCAACGCGATGGCCAGCACCCTACCCGGGACCCCGTCAGGGCCGGGTGCTTTTCGCCCGGCGGTGCGGAGGCGCTTAATCGCCCTTCCCATCTCCTCCTCCGTAACTGGGGGAGGGCCGATCAGCGCCTCCTCTACCACCTGAGGCGGAGGCATGGGAGGAGGGAGGAGCTCCGGAGGGTCGGGGAACAATGCTCCCACGATCCTCTCAACCACCTCCGGCTGGAGAGTCTCCGTTGCCGGGGGCGCCTGGCCGCGGAATTTCTTCCGAGACAGCCTGTACGGGCGCCCCCACGGATCCCTCTCCAGCTCTCGGAGCATCTCCTCCCATGCCTGCTCTTTCGCCCGGCTGATGGCGACCTGCAGCGTCTTCCTGCAGGTCCTGTAGTCGCCATACAGCCGGGCCTCCTCCTCGGGGTCCCTATTGGACCGTCTCCGGCGGCTGCGCCCGTACAGCCGCCGGGCCGCGGAACAGGCCGCACGAAGTTCAGCGATTTCGTGCGACCACCAGTACACCGCCCTCCTCTTTGGGCGGTGTACGCTCCGCGGCATCGACGAGTCGCAAACCTCCGTGAGAGCATCACGGAGGCGGGCTGCAGACGTGTCGATATCGCTGTCCGGGGGGGACAGTGACCAGGCCTGGACGATGGCCGCCTCTTCCGCTAGCTCCCGGTCGAGGCGGCTCATCGCCCACCGGGGGAACATAGCGCCCCCCCGGGGGCGGGTTACCGGCTCATTGTTAGAGGTGGAGACCTCAAATCTGATATATCGGTGATCCGATAAGGTCTCCACCTCCTCCATCACCCTCCACCCCCGGACACGGCGTGCGACTGACGGGGTAGCAAACGATAGGTCCACTATAGACCCCCCGTTGTGTCGCACGCACGTGTAGACACTCCCCCGGTTGAGGAGGGACAACCCATGCTGAGCTGCCCACTCCTCAAGAGCCTCGCCACGTGGGTTCGTGGTCACCGCTCCCCATGCCCTTGACTTGGCGTTAAAGTCACCCATTAGAACGATGGGGAGCGGCTCGAGCCGCCTCACGACCGGCCCCAGCGAATCCAAAAAGGACTCAAACTCGATGAGGGGCCGGTTCGGCGAGAAATATACGCCGAGGGTCGCAAAACCCCGTGAGGCGACAGCCACAAATCCAGCGCCCCTCTCCCTGATTGAAAGGGGTATTCCCCCCCCTGACCATATTGCCACAGAACCGTCCGTGTCTCCAACCCAGTAAGGCTGGTCCGGGACACGGTACGGCTCCGCAACCACCGCAACATCAATTTGCCACTCCGCTACCGCCTGCAGGAGCAGGTCCTGGGCAGCAGCGCAGTGGTTTGCGTTAGTCTGGAGGTAGCTGCTGTGGATATAGTCCATTGACTATCCCACGACAGCTACCTCCATATTCGCCGCCTTTAGCAGAGGCGGCTTCCCTTTCACATGGGGGGGTCGACAATCACCCCCCCCCATAACGTGGATCGCCGGCTTGCCGGCTTCCGCGCAGACAGCGCACCGCGGTTTAGTTGCGGTGCAGCTATCTGCGCAGTGTCCTCCCTCCCCGCATCGGAAGCAGGCCGTCTTTCGGTCTATGGCTGAAGGACACATTGGCCGGGTGTGTCCCAGGCCCATGCACTTGAAGCACCTGAGCGGTCTGCTGTCCAAGTGCTGGACCCGAGCCACACTCCAACCGATCAATATTCGGCCTGCTTCCACCAGCTTCCGTGCTGCGTCCACGGGGAGGGAAACAAACAGGGAGCTGCTCGCTCCACCGTGGGGACGGAGTTCCCCGATCCTCATCTGGGTGAGGGGACAGCCAGCCGCCTTCGTAATGGCCTCCACGGCCTCGTCCCATGATACCGAGTCGTCGATTCCGACGACTCGGATATCTGCCTTCTTGACGGGCCGCACCACAGTGGCCAGTCCGAGCAGCGACTGCCTAATCCTCTCAGCGAACTTGTTCACCTGCTCCGGGGCTAGAGTGCTTGGGACCGTCAGCAGTCGGGCTCCAGTGGCGCTAGGCCGCACCTTTACTGAGGGGATCCCGTATTCCGCCAGGGGCACCTCCATTCTCGCTTTCAGGAGGACGTCACTATACTTAGCCCCCATTTTTTCCGCCTCCGGCCGCATGGTGACGAGCACTCCTGCCGAGCGAGGAGGAGCGAGTCTGTCCCTGGCCCTCTTTCGCCTCCTCCTCCTTTTTTTAGCACCTGTCGCCTTGGTACTCGTGGCTACTGCAGCCGCCGCCGGAGTCGCCTTCTCCTTCTTTCTCCTGTGGCGGCGGACTACAGTCGTCCAGGCTTCCTCCGACGGGATCGAGGCTACCGGAGGTGGCACGGACCGTGGGGTCTGCTTGCGGGACTCCGGGGTGGTTTCCACCCTGGGGTCAGTTTCGGCTGCCTCCGTGGCGGACCGGCGCTCTGCGATCCTTTTTGCTGTCTTTTTTGGGCTGGGAGCGGCTTTCGCTTTATCGGCAGTGAGTGCTGGCCTCAGTACTTTGGGTGGCAGGAGACGGTCGTCCAGGGCGGCCAGCCTGGCATTGAGCATCTCTCCTACTGTGTTCAGCAGAGAGTGCTCAAGCCTGCCAGCCGTTGCGGACAACATGTCCTCCCATTCCTGAGGCCGCACCACAGAAGGCCGCTGAGAAGGCTGCTGAGGAAGCGGCGGAGGAGGCGGCGGAGGCTGCATTGGAGGCAGCACCTCCTTCTTTGCGTTTGCCTCCCGTCGCCAGGCGAGAACTTCCTCCTTTAGCTTAGCAACCTCAGCCCGGAGGTTGCGTGTATCGCGCTGGAGGCGCCTCGTCTCCTCCGCCTCGGTGCGGAGGGCCAGGATCTCGACCACCTCCTGGAGGGTCAAGGCTGCCGTCTTCAGGGCGCTCATGAGAGGCCCTTTGACGTGTCCTGAATTCGTGGCCACCTCCACGATGGTGGCCGTCTGCCCGCTGGCCAACTCCATAAGCCGGTCCGCATCAAGCGCCTTCAAATTAGTCACCACAGCCTTGGAGGGCTGAGGGACGGAGGGCTTCGGATTCGAGGGCTGCGGAGTGCAGGGTTCCTCGTTATCCTCCTGTGCGCTTTCCTCTGTCGCCGTCCGGGTGGAGCAACGGGAGAGGGCCCGGTCGTAAGACCCATCGGCCTCCCCAAGCACAGCACGCTTGGAAGAGCGCTTGTTAAGCGCTCTCCCTCTGCCCGCATTTGTTGAGGCCACCTTCGGAGCCTTCCCACTTCCCTCCAAGCCGATTAGTTCGGCCTGGCGCAGACGCTTTTTGGCACCGGTTTGGTCCAACCGCTTGTTGTCCGCTGCAGCACATTCCAAGTCGCTTGCTTGATCGGAGTCCTTATCCATAGCTGTGGTCGTCATGATCGTAGGATCGTACAAAATTGTGCCCCCCCCAGAGAACGAGGGGCTGCCCGAGTCCA
Source organism: Antheraea pernyi (assembly GCA_015888305.1). Taxonomy (NCBI): domain Eukaryota; kingdom Metazoa; phylum Arthropoda; class Insecta; order Lepidoptera; family Saturniidae; genus Antheraea; species Antheraea pernyi. Next base: position 193,308 of record MU159033.1, read on the forward strand.
GGGACTCGGGGAGGGATTCTCCACCCGCGGAGCGGGCGGTACCCTCCTGGGGTAATAATATTTCGAACTTTGTACTTTTCATTTTGCTGGTTTTGTTTCGAAGTCCATAAAGAATGCGTGGGTTGCAGTAAGAGAAGAGATCGAAGTCAAAAGGCAAGCGGGGGTCATCGTGAAAGGGAGAATCAGAATCCAGAATGAGAGCAATGGGTCAACAAGAGAGACGGAACCAAAGTCCGTTAGGCAAGCGTCATTGTGTCAGGTATCAGCCGCCGACCGAAAAGCGGTCGACGTTGCCCGGGGTGCACCACGCGGAGGTCCCTGACATCGCACCCCTACCTGTTTAACACCTACTCGTAATTTCAGATTTCTGTGTGAAAATATGGTCAGTTTTCATGATATTACGAAGCCACTAAAACGGATCGATTTTTGTTGTGTAAATCCAGTATAACTGCGTGAATTATTCTACTTTTATTTTTCTTTCTATTAATTTTTACTATAAACAGATGTTACGAATAAATTCAAACTCCTGCATAATATTATATTATAAGGGAGATAATTTGAAATGCCAATTTATATATTTAGAACGCACTAGTACCAACACGTGGGAAGCAAACAACGGTAAATTTCTTGAAACTATTCCTAGGGAAAAAAAAATAGCCCAGTATTATTATAAAAATGTTTATTGTCGAATATTATTATTTCAGTGATATAATATGACAAGTCTCGTGCTGCAGTAAACTCTACTTTACTACTATTTACTCTAAGGTTAAACACGCGCATATAGCATATTTATATGCAACAAATACAATTCCCAGTGCTATTACTATGTGAAATGATGCATTACTTTAATTAATTTATTAGGTATAAAATAAGATTTATAAATAATATAGAAATCTGTAAAAATACTTCATGTGTCCATAGAGTCGAAACGTTTTTATGGAACAATAAACTGGACCGATTAATTCCTAACAAATGGTTTGTATTCACAGATATTTCGTTCTATAGGCAATCGACATGAGCGGTAGAGCCTTCAGCAAATACAATAGCGATTGCAATGGTCCTTGAATGAGAGCAATCGTGCCGCGAACGGAGAAATGAGAAACGGGTAAATAATATACTGTTCATTTTTCTATGGGATCAAACTGTTCTCTCAAATAATATTACTTAAAAATAAACCTTTCCGTATAAGATTTTTTCTATAGCAAGGTTTAACGCAGCCGTTGGAAACAAGTAATTCCATATAAAGATAATGTTTCCCGTTTACGTAACATAGTATTACAATATAAGATATTTGTTGCGAAATCACCTGTAGCAATTCCCACATATTCTTAAAACAGCGTTATCCCGGGATCTGGGCGATGTGTGTTTTTAAATTCTTTTACTGATAAATTATTCTTAAGGATAATAAAGGTAGAAGTAAAAAATTATTTTATATATTTAGAATATTCTAATATATTTCTATATAAAGTAAAAAAATGTCTGTTTGTAATGTTAAAATAGCAGTTTTTTTACAGATGGATATGAAAGTATAAATAGTATTAAAAACAAAGAGCTAATTTTTTAAATTTCATTTCTTTGTTAGATCTGGCCAATCTCCAAACCAGTTGGATAATTGATAATTATTTAATTATTATCAATTGGTAATTAGCAAACTGGTAATTTAGATAGATCACAAGCAGACACCTGATATTATAAGAAATAACTAAGGCTATTTTTATTTTATAAAAATAGGGTTCCGCTCATATGCAGTCAGCTAAACAGGAATGTCCAGGAATGCTCGCATCTCGAGAGCGTGCGTTTACACGGAACAATTTCTTTTTGCCAAATTCATCTAACTAGTGGGCGCCCAGAGGTCGACATTCGACCATAGTTCATTGATTTTTTTAAGTTTGATTTTTATTAGGGTTAATATCATTGTTGAATGTAGAATGAAAAAGGGTAATTGGAACGTAAGAGTAAAATAATACATACAGTCGAATATTTCAACCTCTTTCGCAACCTTTTTTGAAGTTCTTTATTGACGGATCATGTCAAATTGTCTTTTTTATTTACATGTGTGTATATGTTGTATAAAATTGAAGCATTAGTGTGAGTTTTGCATATTTTAATTAATTTAATGTTCTTCTAATGCGTTTTATATAAAATAAATAGCTTTCTGCACTTCTCCTCCATATAAACTTTAACTATGCCAAATTTCACGTTCATCCGTTCGCGCAATTCCGTTAAAAAGGGATACAAAGTTTAGGCTTCACGTATTAATATAATGATAATATAAATCTAGTAATATCTAGTAGTATATTATAAAGAATTAATTGCATATAATATAATTATGTCTATATTGTATTAAAAATGTAAAACTTTGAAAATGTAATGAAAGTATTGTGTTATTTTAACTTTGATTATACCTTTCGTATTTTTCGTAACAAAAAAGTTTATTAATAACAAATCACATATACAATACAATACGATGTTCATCATTTGCTGAAATTGCTATTGTTAAATAAAAGCTTAGAATTTGTACAGGTGGTATGTGTTCAAACTTCACTCGCGGGCAAACAAACAGGGTTGGCAGAAAAACATTTACAATATCCAATATAATGAAAGTTGTGTATTTAACTTACTAAAACTAACATTATGCTTCATTTCGACACAACCACTTTTTTTAAGTGAAACTTCGAATGCGACTTCCAACAAGGTTGCGTGAAATATTTAACGCTACCATGGAGGGGGTATGAAAGCACTGTTGCGTTAAACGTTCAACGCTACTGGGGAGGGGGAATAGAAAGAGACAGAGCGATAAAAATAATCAAACATTTCGTATCTTACTTTAGTTATCATAATCCCATTGTAAATGTTATAGATTTGGATATTTCTCTACTCGAAAATGATAATTAAAAGATGCGATCAATTGTGATTTGTAAGCAATGTTAATGAAGTTTCTCTTAAAGAAACAATATGATTTCACTAAAAATCAATTTCTACCTCTTCCTATTTTCATTTCCACATTACGATGTTACACTTCTTCCGCGCGGAGGGACTCCACGCACTATTTTTTCTTACGGATTCGCTCGCGATAATGGAATTTTTCTCTATCCTTAGGAGGAGTACTTTTTTCTACATTAAAGGTACACTATGTTCATTTCTGTTCGACTAGCAACGTGTATGTAAAATTTCATGATGACCGGTTTAGTAGTCAAGACGTGAAAGCGTAGCAAACAAACTTATATTCGTCAGATGATGAATCTTATGACTGATGAGATTATCTCTATCAAAATTAACCAAAAACGATAATAACATCATCGTCTATATATTAATACGTGAAGTCTAAACTTTGTATCCCTTTTTAACGCAATTGGGCGAACGGATGAACGTGAAATTTGTCATAGTTAAAGTTTATATGGAGGAGAAGTGCAGAAAGCTATTTATTTTATATAAAATGCATTAGAAGTACATAAAATTAATTAAAATATGCATTACTCACACTACTGCTTCAATTTTACATAACATATACACACATGTAAATAAAAAAGACATTTTGACATCTGTCAATAAAGGACTTCAAAAAAGGTTG
>MU159033.1:197059-208609 GCA_015888305.1 Antheraea pernyi
TTTTTTTATATAAAATGCATTACAAGTATATTAAATTAATTAAAATATACATTATTCACACTACTGCTCAAATTTTACACAACATATACACACATATAAATGTAAAAGACATTTTGACATCCGTCAAAAGGTCCGTCACTCTTACGTTCCAATATTTTACCTTTTCAATATTTTTAACATGACTGACGTTGCATGCCTTTCATGCCCTTTGAAATCAACTGGTCAAATTGTAGGTTAATTTTATAATAATATTCATAATTTAAATAATTATCTTTAGTAAATTTATGGAACCACTGAAAAAATGATTATTCTATTTGGTCTTATTGAAAATTTTAGGTGACTGGACTGCTTTCACTTTGCTTCGTATTGTCATAAGAGTAAAGCAATATTACCAAAGTCAACGTCAATATTTAGTATGTTTATTTGTTTGCTCATGAAAGTACTCCACGACTTAGATTCTTAGTTCAACTTGATGTAGCAATTGTATTTATTACAGTTCATGATAAATTTTGAACAAAAAGGAATTCATTTTCTAAAGTTAATGGTAGTATTAAAAACTTCTTTGTTTTGGATTCATTATTTAATTCTATTGTGTATCCATTACTTTTCCAAACAATGATACTGGGTGTATCACTATTCCTTATAATTTGCATATTACATTTAATTCAATATCACCCAGAAATACCACCTACCCATGATATCGTGTAAAATTAATTGATAATTATCATGTCATGACTTGTGATAAATTTCTTTATTTTCGTAAAGTTATCTTTACTTTGAATGTGAGAGCCTTACCACTTTATGTAACCGCTTTTTATGTTTATACAATTTTAAAAAGTGGCTAATAACTGAGTAGCCATGATGAAAACCTTTGATTATAGATTATTGACAAAAGAACCCCAATAAAGTTCAAACTTTAAAAAATCAATGAATTATGGTCGAATGTCGACCACTGGGCGCCACTAGTATAAATAAATTTACGTGCAACTTGTAAGTGTTTAAGGTTTGATTTTTTTTTGTGGCTTATTGGAGGGACGTCAGTGTGCGATAGTTTGTTAAAATGGACATAGGTTTTCAATAAGGAAGATTTCTATTTCATCTTAAGAATTGAAAATTAATACCTGGAATATATATATAGAATATATAGCTGGAAGAAAATACCTTGCGGTAATAAGCTCGCCAGTCTACTCATAAGTGCTATAAAGTATTCACTCATTCACATTTCATGTATAATGTATATATTCGATCAACAATAATGTATACATTTTATTTAGTTATTTGGTTTACTTTATTGCTGAGAATCGTTATCACGTAAGTACTAAATATTACAGTGAAACGTGATGAAGTGTATACAGATTGAGTTCTATATCACACACTCTTAGAAAAAGATCGTCTTCATTTCCGCACATCGATCATGTGAGTGACAGGAAAAGGGTCTTTCTAATTCAAATAGATTGCAAACATATTCATTATGCGACGATGTAATTCTCTCAGATGTTCTAAAGATATTATGTCCATGTACTACGATCTTATAATGATAAAATGTGAAATATGTATTTTATTAGGATGTTATAAGTTAAAAACGAATGTAAAAAATGAAAAATAGTGCGTTGAGTACCTCCGCGCGGAAGAAGTGAAACTTTGTAATATGGATATGAAAATAGGAAGGGGTAGAAATTGATTTTTAGTGAAATCATATTGTTTCTTTAAGACAAACTTTATTAACATTGCTTACAATTCACAATTGATCACATCTTTTCATTATCATTTTCGAGTGGAGAAATATCCAAGTCTATAATATTTACAATGGGATTATGATAACTAAAGTAAAATACGCAATGTTTGATTAATCTTCTCGCTCTGTCTCTTTCTATTCCCCCTTCCCAGGAGCGTTGAACGTTTAACGCAACAGTGCTTTCATGCCCCCTCCATGGTAGCGTTAAGTGTTTAACGCAACCTTATTGGAAGTTAAATTTAATTTCACTTCAATAAATCATCTGTCTGTCCGTACGAAAATATATAATCTTAAATATGTAATAACTTGGAATTAAAATAAATAAATACACAAATAGGGATTGTGGCTTTTTTCCAATATTGGCTATGTCACGTAAGTTGACTGGTTAACAAAATTACATTTAGTATAATTTGCATTGAAGTTATTTAAACGACGACTTGTACATAAATAATCTGAGTTAAATACAAATTTTTCAATGTTGATAGATTATGACAAAATATAAAATTAAAGTGTTAAATTTACTAAAGCTAAGAGGAAGAGAAGAGGAGTAGAAAGAGGTAGAACATCTTACGGCAACATTCCTAGACAAATTAAAAATTAGAATAGATTACATGTCGAATGGTCTAGTATACCAGAAATATATTAATTACACTAGTTATTACAGGAAACTTCGACCGTAAGAAATTTAGCAAAAAAAAGAAATTATACAGCGTAAAAGTGCGCGTGTGGTGCGCGCTGTACTGGATACCGCTTACTAATTTTACTATTTTTTTTTATGTCATAGGTGGCAAACGAACAGGTGGGTCACCTGATATTAAGTAATCACCACCGTCCATGGACACTGACAACACCAGAGGAGTTGCAAGTGCGTTGCCACCCTTTGGAGGGAAGGGTTAGGGGAGGGAGAGGAGAGGGGAGTGGAGGTGGGCCTCCGGGGCTCTCACTGACCGGACAAAACGCAACAATGCAAGCACTGTTACTTCACGTCGGTTTTCTGTGACAGGTGGTAGCGGACGAGCCGACCCATTCATGCTGAAACCAGTAAGTTTCAGCGTGGCTCTACCACCATCAAAAATTATACTATATTACAAAAATTATATTTACAAGGAGCCCTATTTTTTTTCTAAAACTCACTGTTTATAACATTAGCTACCTCAAAGAAAGTCCCGTCAAAATCGGTCCAACCGTATCGGAGATTAGTCGGAACAGACAAAAAAGTAAAAAAAAATTAAAACGGTTTTTTTTATAAGCTACTAGCAGAATTAACAAAGATCGAGCCAACCACCGAACATAAGTAAACCAGAAATTAATGCTAGTATGAGTTCTATTTAAAATACGTAGGTTAATAATCTTTTAATAATAATACTGTTTTTCTTTGTGAATAAATAAAAACAAATACGCATTTATTAATTGCACTCATCACAACAGTTTTAACTTAAACGATTTTGCTTCTTTTGTTAGAAAAAAAAACTACTTTAGATGGTAAACGCCTGTTCGGATTTAAAAGGGCGAAGAAGAAATTGACATTGTGAATTTTCTGTAGTGCGGCCCGGTCTGTTTCAATTTCACGGGGCGTTTGTTGGGCGACAAAGATGCCCAAAGGTGTCATTTCACAGTGAGAAACCCAGAACTTATGAGATAAGACGACAATATTTACTTTTATAGTCCAAATAAATCAAGTAAATTGGCCTTTCATTAGCATGAGAATAATTAGTTAAACCAGTGCTCTAGTTAAAGGACTTCGTTTAGCTTAACAGCAATAATTAGTTAAATTTTCGAAAATCGTACCGTATCAGCTTTAACACCGATGATAATACTAGAAAAGTCTATGTACAAGGTAAACAGAATGTGATTAAAATTTTATATTCGAAATTTGATTAAATAAATAATACTGGGAATATATATCTATTTTATAATAAATTTATTATAATAAGCGTCGTGGTTCCCTGGTTGTAACCTCTACCATGAAGTCAAAAGATACTTACTTGCTTTGACACCCATGCAAGGCTGACTTTTATATGATGAGCGAGACTGTTAGTTTTGTGTCTAGATATTAAATATTTATGAATGTATAGACAATAATGTACTAAAACAATGCAAGCTACGCTTTGTTTGTTATTATATGTAATTACTAGCGGGCCCGCCGGACGTTGTCCCGCCCTGATAATAAAAAAAATACCTTGAAAAATGATATACCTAAAACTGCCTCGTGAATCACTGTATCTACTGGTTAGAACCGCATTAAAATCCCTTCAGTAATTTTTGTGTTTATCACGAACAGACAGACTGATATGGTAGAGGATTTTGCTTTAGTATATGTAGTGATGTATAGACAATTACTTACCAACAATAATGCAAACTACGCTTTGTTTTTAATTATATATAGTACCTTAAAATGTGTCCATATATAGGTATATATACAGGATGGAATTTTTTAATGCCACCTGGAGGGAAAGTACTTTAAATAATAGAGATAGCAAATTTTACTCCAAAGACACATTTCTTTATTTTCGAAAAGAAAAAAAACTGCATTCAAAAATTCTTTTTCTTTCACCCGGGAATCGAACCGACTAAACTTTGTATAAATTACACCATATAAATGCAGATTTGATTTCTTTTCAAAAATAAATAAATGTATTTTTGGAGCAAAATTTACTACCTCTATTATTCAGAGTACTTTCCCTCCAGGTGGCATTAAAAAATACCACCCTGTATTTACTCTACGTTAGGAGTAACTTTGTTGTTCTTAAACGATATACGAGAGTATTTTATTTACGAAAACCGAATTCTCTATCCGTTCATAGCTGTAAAGATAAACAATTCGTACACGATGTTGGCTAGTATCCACGTCTTAAAGTGTAAAACTATGTGAAAATATTGGCGTCGAGCGGCAATAGGGTACACAATTCTACTTCATCCGATGCCACTGTCTGAGTGCAAAGACATGTCGAGATGCCGGACGGGCGCCGGCCTCCGTGAAAATTCAACACCCGGCGGAAAATATGGCCGCTGATGGAACCTTAATGTTTCCGACTTGGCCTCGGAGTTGCGGTCAGCCGGCTACTTCGATGTTGTCTATAAAAGCTCACTTCTAATAAACACGTAGCGACAGCTCTGACACGTCCGTTTAGTTTCTTATCATAGTTTTGTGTAATATTCTGTCAACGCTTTTGTATACGTAGAATCAGTTAAGACATTAGATTAAATAACCGTTATCTATCTTCTATACATATAATAAAAATGAAGTGTCTGTATGGAATATCAAAATAACATTTTTTTACTGATTGGGTACGAAAGTATACATGGTAAGTATACTGATAACAAAAGTGCAATTTTTTAAATTTTTATCGGTCTATCTGTCTGTCTCTCTGTTTATTCTGGTTAATCTCCGAAACGGCTCGTCCGATTTTGACAGGAATTTCACTTTACAAAAAACATTTCTATAATTGTACAAGGTACCACAATTTTTTATTTCTTTAACACAATTTTAAAAAACGCGTGCGGAGCAGCGGTTACAGCTAGTCTTATATATGTATATAGGGTTATTGGTAATTCGCGTATCCCCGTTTGGATGTGATAGGGGTTACTATTTTAATCCCCATAGGCATTACGCAAAAGTAAACCATTTTTTTTGAGCTATCATTTTTCTTTTTTCAAAATAAGTCAAAAACGCAGCATCAAAAATTGATGTATAAAAATAAGTATCAATTTAAATCTCATTTTTTTACTGATTTATAAAGACGATTAAATACTGATCATTTATCAATATTAAAACAGCAATTATTGGTTCAAATTTAAAACTGCAGAAAAACTATATTATTCCAATATTTTTGACCTTCTAACGGGAGTACATCGCATTACCGACAGCCCTGTATAAAAATCAATGTACGATTGATAAATTCGTAAATTATTTTACAAAGCATTATAATTGTGCACACCTTAGTGTTCTTCATGGAAAAAATTATAACGATAAACATTTTACTATAAGATGCTACTAGATGTCGCTGCAGCGAATCAACTTTTGTACCGGTTGTTATTAACATTTGTGTCTAATATTCGGATACGAAGAATATTTACACAGCATATACTCGACTATAATTCTAGAACCTTTTAGTACAACTTATAAAAAAAACGCTCGATTTCACGGGTTCAGCTTGTATAAACTATTATTGTATACAAGGTAATTTAATAAACGTAACGTAACGCTTGTTTTCATTTTGTAATATTACAAACTTAAGCTAACTTTTATTAAATATACAATATTTTTTCGTATCCTTACAAATAATAGTAAGAAACAACTAGTTTCTGAAAAACAATAGGTTACGATGTGATCGGAGCGTTCCGCGAACTCATTAGTGACCGTACGTACAGACGGACAGACCGACGCGACGGGAGGGTTTGATTGACGCTGCGGAAATGATTCCCACCCACCACGCCACGTTATCTCTCAAAAAGCAATACTTACTCATTTACTGACCATATTTGATGCTTATAAAAGATATCGTAATACCGTAAACAAAGTTCGTGTTTATTAACCTCCGTTTGGCAATGAAATTTGTAATAAAATAAATGTATTTTCTATTTAAAATTCCCTAGTTAGTTGTCAAATACAAATCTTCAATTAGGTTGAAGTGTAATCTCACACGGTAACCTTAACCCCTGAACCATTTGTTTGTAAAGAATTACCAATTACAAAAACATTACAGGCTGTTTAATAAAACATCTAAATTTAAAAAAAGTGTGTGTGTACTTATATAGAACTTAGAAGTTATACTTCTTTGGCGTTCCAAGATAAAAATATTTTATCAAATTTTATCTTTCGCCTTATTCTACGTCTGTAGAAAAAACGAAACTAACAATAGAAAAAATGTATTTAATACATTGAAAGTTTTAATATAAAGAAATACAAACAACAAATACAAAGAAACAAAATGTTGACTATAGCTAACTTCAGGGTGTCGGGTTTTCGTGACGGTGTTAATTATTTTGTGTAAAACAATTAACTTTTACGACAAAGAAGATAACAACAAACTTACGGCGATTCTTTTTCTTGGCGGAAAAAATCAATGGAAACGATTTTCTAGAAACGACACCGTGGGGTGAGATAAACTGTAACAGCATGTAGGCTGACGTAGCTATAAAACGATTTCGTAAAATTAACCCCCTTGTCTATCGGTATATATATATATATATATACATGTACGTGTTATATATATATGTACGTATACTTGGTTAAAGCCTTGGTAATATCTATACCTGTGTCATATCAATACGATATGCGACTTCCATTTCCATTGGTTTGTTGAGATACTTTACTTATTATTGATAATATTAGGGACAGAAGTATTTGTTACACCATCATACCACACGGGAACAGCCAAGTTGCGACATACATAATTTAACGTTTACTTATAACCAGTGCGACACATCGGCCACCTACAGCATAAGGCGACAAGTACGAGGAATTGCGGTCTCCTCATCACCGTGGGATCGTGAGACGTGGGTACATTGAATCAGATTTGAAGGCACTATTCGCTAAGACTTCGAACAGTAGTTACATCGTTCAGGTTAGATCCAAGATGGGGTTTTAATAGATTAACTATTGTCACATACTTCGAGCAATAGACACTCTTTAATTTTACAGTTAATATAAGTTCAATTGTAATTTTTAATATTAACATATTTTATATCAATAGTGTTTTTTTTTACATCTCGCGGACGCGCCCCTCATAATTTATTCATCAATATTTTTAATGAGACTACACGTTTTTGTTTTCACTTTTACTTTAGTACGTTGCTATACGTATTGTGCTGGTAAATTCAATGCCGACTACCTCATAAATAAAGTAAAGAAGTTACATTTGACACAGAAGCAACGAGATTGTTAAATAAACTTTTAAAATTAGTAAGTACCTATTAGAGTTATATAGAGTTAGTTATGAAGAGGTATATAGAGAAATCTCAATATTATACAAATAAAACAAAAGTTATTTTAGTTTAGTTAAAAACATCAACGTGCGAACGATAGATATCTATATAACAATTTAGATTAAATGTATGTTTGATCGAAGGATTTATACATTTTTAATACCTTTAGCCGATCGGCTTGAATATTGGCGTACCTATGTGTTTTTTTATTAGAAAAGTTTATAAGATTTTACTATAAATCAACGCGTATTCCTTTCAAATATATTTGAATACATGAAGTATATTATTTAGAAAATAACCGTTATGTTACAACTAAACTATTTACTATAACAAGTTTGCATACAAAACAAAAAAATATAAACACGTTTCACGATGTACCCCAAACAACAATATCTACATTTAATTTCTTAACTCATTTTATAAAGAAATGTAATCAAACAACACTCAAAACAGATAATGAATAAACAGTAATCAAAGCATAATCTTTTTGGTGCTGCGGCCAAAACTTTGCTTAGAACATCTGAGTTGTAAAGTTGTTGGAAGTTCAATCGTACTTTAAACGAGTTAATCCATTTTATTAAATGTTGATGCTCATTGGGGCCACTGAAAATCTAATTTCGTTGTTAACTAAGACAACTTTACGTGTTAATTTATTTCAGATTTTGTTTCGAAAATCTGTCAATTTATTTATTCACTGCTAAGTAAAACATTAAATCTATGATTGTAATGCAAACACACACATATATTAGAAAATATTTGTATTATAGCCAACCATATAAATATACGATGATATTAAAAGTAAAAATGTGTAGATACCTACATGTTTACCTACATGATATTTTGACAAAACACATGGTACGATAACGCACACATACATAAATTAATATTGTAACGCCACACTAGCTTAGATAAAATGTGGAAGTAAGATGGCATACTGTTAATATTGGTAGTATAAAAGAGATAGTTATATGTTACTTAGGTCTGCCCGACAAAAATAAATAATAATCAAAACAGACATGACATCTTGCTTTATTTCTTTGACATCTTTCATTTCCTTGCGTAATATATTTTGGCTTCGTAATATTTGGCATTTGAAAAATATTCATTAATTCGAGGTTATAGTAATATAAATGACATGTGAACAAATAAACCGTAATGTTTTGCTTGCATAGTTTGTGCAATAACTCATAACACAGCATGGCGTTTGCCATAGTTTTGAGACGTTTACAGGACATGCTTCCATTAAAGCTGACACGATACTGAGATCACGTTTGCTAGCTAGCCTAGTTTTAACAAGGCGCTGTCGAAGCGCTTATGACGTATCTACACCTTTTTACTTATAATATCATCATTATCATTACATAGTACATAGTATAAAATAAAGTCCCCTACCGCGTCTGTCTGTCTGTCTGTTCGCGATAAACTCGAAAACTACTGAACAGATTTTCATGCGGTTTTCACCAGTAGGTACAGTGATTCATGAGAAACGTTTTGGTATATAATTTGTCAAGGATTTTTTTTATAATCAGGGCGGGACAGCGTTTGCCATGCCTGTTAGTTGAGTATATAGTAATAATAGTATCTAACTACTGTAAAATATATTAGCATAAAATCAGCTGAATATAAATGGCAACTTGCAATAATAGTATTTATACGTCTGTATAGTAAGTGGGTTTTATTTAACCTCATCGTAGAGTCAGCAAACCATTATCTGTAAACATTTAGTTGGGACGCATAAGCACCACTTACGCGTTCTGTCCAAACCGTAAGAAACACAATATTTCTTTGGTCCAAACAAATTGCGGTCGGGCGTTAGTTTGATTGTGGGTTCTTTGCTTCTTTTGGAATGTCCATTAGCCTCCTACTATTTCAGAGTTAATTTTTATGGTCGTTTTCTTTTCTGACCTTTAAGACACTAACACCGGTTTGGAAAATATTCCAATTATTGAGAAAAATCAACAAGAAACTTGATGCAATGTATCTTTATAATGTTCTTTATTTTATTAAAACATTACAAATACGTATTGTCCATAGTGTCTACTATTATTTTTAGCAGATGTACTGAAAAGGGGTATTTCTATACTGCTATCATGTAGGTATCTATCCTATTAGGCCCTTTTTATATTAAAATGTGCTTTACAAGGTGCTTGAAGTAATTGTTCCGTAAATCAATAATTTGTCTCGCTGACTTGTTGGAGATTCGTCAACATAACACTACTAGGTAAGAAAAATATTATTGATTCTTATTGAGTCATGTGGTGGCTAATATGTGTTATTGCCTTTGTAGCGTGCTGGCCATTAATAATGTCTCTGGCCCTTTTGAAAAATGAACGACATATTCGATGTTACCACAGACATACATATTTTTTTCTCGACAGACAATTCCATTATTTAAAGTCTCGATTGCAAAATCTGTGTTTAATTTATCACATTTATATCATATTGAACACGCCCCAAAAATGTTATAGTAGGTTATCTAAATGTTTTCAAACCTATACTCACTTCTCGTGAATGTATTAGCGGGGCAGAGATCAATGGATAATCTATTTTTAGGTTACCACGATATCGATCTAAGTTATGGACACTTCAAAACAAAGTTGTCTACATCTTGTGTATGAAACTTAAGATAGTGCACGTTGTTGATTTTAGAGCATGACCAATGAAAACTATCAAAATTTTACTTACAAACTGTCAGGTTTTTTTTTAACCGATAAATTAAAAAAACACTCAACTTCCACGGTTACCGGCCAACATTGTATTTTAAAACACAATACAAACATTATTGCGAGACGGTTTTACGAGAACAGTTTCACTGCGATCATTCTGCATCAATTTGAGAAGGGTGAGAAAGGGTAACTCACCCTAATATCTAAACATTAATGAATTAATAGACACGCCATAAGACAAGAATGTTGTGTCATATAGAACAAAGGTTGACTTATGAAAAGGGTTTTGATATAATTATTCTAATCACCACATAAGAATATATTTATATTCCTATTTACCTTACACTTTCAATCCAAAAGTAACGTATTACAATGATTATAATAGTATTATGCTATTCTCGTACCTGCGTGACAAAGCTTCGGCTACTTGTCGCCCTAAAAACGAACCGAAAAAATAATTTCGATAAAGGTTCGACAATATTTTCTCACACCTTTGTCCTTCTAATAATAACTCAAAATTAGCGTTCTAAAGTCCTTTGTTGTGTGTACAAACTGCAGAGCCAGTTATGCTGTTGTGTTTATCGTCTCGCAGTCCGATAGTTCGTGAAGCTTCCGATACAAAATACACATAAGAATTGTTGAGACATGCCTGGTACACATATATGTTTCAACAACTCATATATGTATGAATAGTTTAGCTTAACTTAGGTTAGTTAAGATAGGTCGTTACCTGCGGCGGCTGTTGGAGGCGTACCTGGAGGGTAGAGAGGTCGCTTTCGTGGACGCCAGAGGGCAGATAGTCCGACGCGATACGGCGCGCGGGGTTCCACAGGGGTCGGCCTTGGGCCCGCTCCTGTGGAACATGGGCTACGACTGGGTGCTCCGCGGTGCGCACCCTTCTGGAGCGCGCCTTATTTGCTACGCGGATGACACCCTAGTCGTAGCCTGTGGGGGGGAAATAAAAGAGCTGTTGCGCCTGGCCACGGAGGCCGTCACCCTCGTGGTCGGGCGTATCAGAAGACTGGGCCTCGAGGTGGCCCTCGATAAAACCGAGGCCCTAATGTTCCATGGGCCTCGGCGAGGGCCGCCTCCGGGGGCCCTAATTTATGTGGAGGGTGTCCGCGTCATGACCAGATGAAGTATCTGGGCCTCATCCTGGACGGACGCTGGCGGTTCGAGCCCCACTTTAAGGGGCTCGGACCGCGCGTAGTCAAGGCGGCA
>MU159033.1:214493-240197 GCA_015888305.1 Antheraea pernyi
CATAACCCACCCTCTCCCCCGAGAGGGTGGTGTATCCATAAGGGATTTCCCCACGATAAAAAAAAAAAAAAAAAAAAAGGTCGCGAATTGCATGTATCAGGCAACAGTCCAAACCGAGGTGTGGTGTGCCGTGCCCTCTTGAGCTAGTTGCCCAATTAAAATTGGGTGAATTCGTTAACCGCTCGCCTTAGTGTCCGTTGAAGCTGTTAAGACCTTGCTAGGTCAATAGCGTATTCTGTTCGAAAAAAAAATAGTGAAGAGTTCTAGTAAAGTATATATACAATGAGATAAAACGTATTCGAATGATCAAAAAACTATCTTTTGCTCGTGGACGCGCTCGCGTTAATGTAGTTCTAATCTAACTCTTGGAAGAGGACAAGGTACCCTGTGTCCTTTTTTGTATCCTTGGCAATGTAAGGCGTGAAAGTGTAATAAACAAACTCACTTTCGGATTTATTATATTAGGATATCTCTTCAATTTCTATTTTATTTTATAGACACAATTATTTTAAATATTTTTAAATTTTATATATTTTCCCTAACAATATGTTAAATAGTAAAATAAAACAAAAAGTCAACGTTATTAATATTGTCTCTAAGATCTAAAATCCGTAATCGATAGAAGCAACAGTTGATGCCGCCGTCTGATCCCATTGAGACATAAAGAGCAATTTCCGTTGGGGTCGCAACCGATACATCGGGATCACACGAATGTAATGTATTGTAGGAAATTACATACGATATCGTATATCGTTCGTATTTAGTTGTAAGTTGTATTTTATTTAACGCCCGATAAAGGGATCGACATCAACAATATGGTTCAGCAGCGATAGAATAATCTGAGTATCAGAGAAAACATATATTTCTCTATATGGGAACTTGAAATAAGTTTTCCTATGCTTGCTTTACAAACAAATTTAAAATGTAGATTAAACATAGTATAAAACAAAGTTCTCTGTCACGTCTGTCTGTGTGTCTGTTTTCATACTGTTTTCACCAATCGATAAAGTAATTAAAGAGGAAGCTTTTGGTATATAATTTGTCAAGGTTTTGTGTAAATCAGTTGAAGTACAACGACAATTGTTGAAAATGTCGGCAAAAGTCAAGCCGCCCGGGCGTTTTTATCGAAAACTCTGCCTAATCCTTTTGAGCAAAGCAATGTATGTTGGGATATTTCTTTTTTATAGATCTACAAAGAAATCTGTCAGGGAAAGAAATCTATCTTTTAAGGATAGCCCACTTTACTCATCATGTATTCCAAAACAAAGGATACATACAATTCGAAAGCAATTTAGACGGATACAGTATTAATAATTATCAACTTAAATATAGTTACGAGTACATCAAGCATTTCATGCATATTCATCTTTATATGTATAATTATTCTGTCTGTGTTTATCTGACTGAACTCTTCCTAGTCTTCTTTCGATTCGACAATGGTTTAGATCCATAATTGAACTCGATAGTTATATATAATGTGCGGCTACACGTGCGATTGTAATTTGTTATAACAAATAATTATGTCATGGTGAAACTCATCTATACTTATGTATCATTACATAGTATAAAACAAAGTCCCCTACCGCGTCTGTCTGTCTGTCTGTTCGCGATAAACTCAAAAACTACTGAACAGATTTTCTTGCGGTTTTCACCAGTCGATAAAGTGATTCATGAGGAAGGTTTTAGTATATAATTTCTGAAGGATTTTTTAATAGTCAGGGCGGGACAACGTTTGACGTCCCCGCTAGTTAATAATATAAAGCTTAAGAGTTTGTTTGCTTTAACGTGCTAATCTTAGGAAATACTGGTCCGATTTGCATAATTATTCAATTTTACATTTATCGAGGATTTAACGAGGATATAAGACTTTATTTATCACGCTTTACTGTTTACGTTAATTTACATATTATTTAAAAATATTTTCACCTTCTACGTAAATGAAGTCGCTAGTTAAAGTTAGCATTAGATACTATTCCACGTTGACGAAGTTACAGGCATAAGCTTGTATTACATAAATATTTTCCGTATTCAAATATCTACGCTTACCAAATTTCATGACGTTCTTTTGTTTAACGTTGAGGTTTTGTTTTGTTGATTTGTTACAACGCCACCTAGTGGTGGATAATTGAATGAAATAATAATGGATTAAATAAAAACCGTCTCCATAAAAAACAATTAGTTATACCAAATCTCATAGTGATCGGTCAAATAGCATTGGGCTTTATCCATCTCAGATGTACTTGCCAACGTCCATTTCCGTCTACATAAATCAAATCAAGAAAGGTTATATTTAAACACCAGTTGATACTTGTGACTTTGTCTGCGTTATCTCATATACCTGCACTGCTTGCGCTCGTTCGCCACGGCGAAAAAATACACAACAATGAACGCGATTTGTTTATAAGTGTCCAGTATTTTTCACGTGATGCACGCTCGACCGCACACTTTGTATCACTTTATTTATATATAAAGAGTGATAGGGTATATAATCTAATTTAGAGTACTCGAGCATTGGAAAACAAAAATGATCTAGTTAATATTAGTACCAACAGAAACAATCTAGACAAAGCGAATATTTTATAAAACGGTAGTAGATAAACTTCGTGGAAGAGAGAAGCGCGCTCTCTTATCCGGCCGATTATACGAAAGCACGTAGCCCGGATTTGTTCCGGGATAATACAAAAACGTATTATTGAAATTCAGTTTTATTAACCCTTTATTCATCCATATAATATCAATTGATTATAGTATAATTACTACGCTAATGCTAAACTCACTTCACGAAATTCTTAAGACTGAAGGACAACATATATCTTAAACCGTAACATACCGTAACATGCAATTTTGTATGAGTACTATGAAAACATTCTTGTTAATTCATCTACTAAAAGGGTTAAATACCACAAAACGCACAACTAGTATCATATCTTTACATAGTGTAAAACAAAGTCCCTCGTTGCGTCTGTCTGTTTGTCTGTTCGCGATAAACTCAAAAATTACTGAACGGATTTACATGCGCTTCCACCAGTAGACAGAGTGATTCATGGGGAAGGTGTAGGTATATAATTTGTCAAGGTTTTTTTTATTATCAAGTCGGGACAACGTCCGCCATGCCTTCTAGTAAAATATAATTAACACAAAGTTCTATCGAAATTATAATAGAAAATAAATAGAATGTTTCTATTATATTAAATTATATTCATATTTACTTATTCTTGTTTAGTGGGTATAAGCCTACAGATTATATCAAAAACAAGTAACTGGTCTCAGGTGTGCGTGGGATCCTGTAGCTAGGCCAAGTGTCAGCGCATTTCACGAACACTATTCATAGATCTGTAAATACTAGTGATTATGGTTATAACAGTACCTATGTTCATAATAATATTAATACTGAATAAAGACAATTTATTAAAACTAGCAACAATGCTAAAATTAATAAATAAAATATAAAAAAGCAAATTATTATAGAACATACCTACTTGAAAAAAATCGTTAGACGCTACTTATCATTTGACCCTATAGACTACCAATATAACTATGATACCTATTTCTATATTAATTATATTCAAATGTTATTTAATCATATACAAAACCTTACTTTATTACTTACAAGTCAACCTCCGAACACACTGATGTTAAAGGACGCTGGAACTGAAACCCTAAGTCTAAAAATGTGATTACTTGAGTTCAACGAACTATCGCTGATCGTAAAAAAAAAGTATTGAAATATATCTAGACAAGGTACCATCTGGTCTTAATTATTACTCCAGAATACGAATCATTCGTAATTATTAAAGATTGAGTAATCTATATTCTATTTTACGCACTTCATTGTACTGTTCCGAGAACATTCCTCAATGCATTCAGCTTTCTTCGCAATGCTTTACTTCACCATCACCAACTCAGTGTTGTTAATGAAATTAAATATAGTAAATGTACTTTTATGTACATACAGATGCTCAGTATCAACGGGTATCGAACATAAATTCCACAACTCGTTTCTATAGATCACAATAATAGTTATATTATATAGCAATAATGAATTTAATTGTTGTTATTTTAGAATAATTGTAGTTCTTAATCGTTGTCAATTATTTCGTTGTTTAGTAAACTGCTATTTTGTATCCTACTGCTAATAACAACGAAGTTAATGTTCGCTGTAGTCATCGCGACATTGAACGTGGTCACCGTGTAGTACTAATCCTTTCACTACATTTATTAATCGTATAACGGTACTTATTCGCAAATGGAAATTATAATAACAACAAATAACTGATAAAGAACAGAAGACTAATACCATTACTAATCAAATTCGTTTTATAATACATAGATATAATTCATTATATTATCAGCTACAGTGTATTCCTTTCTTACAGTATCCCGAAATTGCAACCTACACTATATACGAGCGTTTACCAAATCTCATTCAAGGACAATAAAGATCACCGATCAGATATAATTTCAAGCGGAATTAAATATTAAACATTAAAATTCAAAGTCACGTGCTAGACACCAGTGTGTTACACGTACGGTGCGCCAAGTGCCGGATGTACGCAATATAAAATGTCGACGGAAAAAGCTTTTACGAGCGGTTATTTCTACCGAGAAATGTAAGCGCGTTTTACAATCTGTACCGATGTGTTTGTCGTTACTGTGGATGTTGGTTTAAAAACAATATTTAATATACAAATAACGATATGATGTGACATTTATTTTTCTATTTCCGAATAAATACTTCACTTCATTTTAAGTACTTACATTATGCTAGACTACAAACGTAATTCTCAAAACTACACAGTATCGAATATGTATAACGTGATAAGTGAAATCAGTCATCGACACGAGTTATTTTTGCAATTTTCAGCACAATCTCTCGGTTATACAATTCTATTTAACTTCATCATTGATTCATTATCAAAGTGACAGCCACGACAATTTTGATTCATTATAAGGTCAAATCTAAGTATTTATTAATAGGGTTCACGCTACCTTCTGTTCATCCAAAATATGTAGGAAATGTATCTACCTTATTGCAAGCTTCAGGAAGCAATTTTATACCTTTAAAAAAAAGAAAGATCAATTTTTGCAACTACTGACTCTAAACAGAAGAACTAGGTTTGATTATTTTATCAGAGTATAAAGTGTACGTAATTTACGAGTTACTTTTAGATGTAACTCTATCAGAAAAGAGTAACCTGTGACCAGCAAGTCGCAAATAACCCGTATCAGTACCTCTAGCACAAGCAAATATTTAACATTTTGACCTTTGTAAATCTGATTATCTCAAATGCGATCGTTGTTAAATTTAGAATTTGCTGCTAATAAAATAAGGTTACTATTCCTTCATATAGTCTGTAATTATGTTGTTAGTCATTTAGTACTTTATCGTTTCGTACATTCATGTACAGAACCATATCGTCTGGCTGGCTGTACGTTGGATAATGTATCGCGCGGGATTCCCGATGTCAGGCAACTTTTATGTAATTGTCCACGAGTTGCCGCTGCGCTGTAATCCGGCTCGCATTCATTAGTGCCGATGTAATTGCAACATATAATACCCTGTCTGAGCCCTCTGATCTTGACTGAACACAAGTATATTGTAAGTAACTCATTTGTATACACTATATTGTGCAGTTAACTCAGTTTTGGTGAATTTGAAATTTAACGAACGTTTTGTGCCTTTCAATGCAATATTTTAAAAAATCTCAATTTATGTTAACATTTTCTTATAAGTATAAAATGATTAATTAAAAAATATCTAGGAATTAATATTAACATTCATCTAGCACAAAGACCAAAAAATTAAAACCATTTTTTTAAGCAACTAGCGGGCCCGGCGGTTTTTGTCCCGCCCAGATAATAAAACAAAAACCTTGACAAATGATATACCTAAAATGATTTAAAAAATGATGAACCTTCCTCGTGAATCACTTTATCAACTGGTGAAAACCACATGAAAATCCGTTCAGTGGTTTTTGAGGTTATCGCCAATAGACAGACAGACAGATGTGGCAGAGGACTTTCTTTTATAATATGTAAGGAAGTGTCTGGCAGCGCTCTATACTACTTGTTTTTATAATTTTGCGACACTTTACAGAACACTATAACTGTTCTTACTATAAAGTCTCATGCAACGAGGTTTGTCTTTCTTAACGAAGTGTCTCTCAGCGCTGTTTCATAATGCATTTATGATTTATTGCATTAGGTGTTTGCGAGCTGATTTTTAATACCTACTTTTCTGTTGATTAAACACCATTCCTACACAAATACTTTATTTATGTTATTATATTTATTTATAATGGTAAACTGCGTGTAGCTTCATTGTGTTCTTAATTAAGGTTTACAATTTTTATATAAGACTTAGCTGTGTGTTTCTATATTTTGTGTTGTAATTAGATTTGTGGCTAATGTTGCATTGTTGGTTTATCGTTGGGGCTAGTGTGTGTGGTGATAAATAATGCAGTTATCATTTTGCATATATTTATTATATTTGTTTAGTATATATTGAAGTGAAACTTCTTTAGAATCGTTGTGATATCAAACCGGATGCAACGGAAAAAACGACAGGTAAGGGACACAAATACAAAAATTAGTGAGCCAGAGCGGGAGAGCAAATGTCGTTGTATATGTATATTGCGCACTGTTTAATACTTGCTTGTATTTGAGCATTTAACGTGTGTTAGTATATATGAAAAGTACGTGAGCTATTACTACTGTACACTGTATGCGACTGCGTATTACAGCTTTTTAGGAAGAAGTCAGCGTGGTGTGTTATTATTTAATAGTGTTTGTGAGTATTTTTATATCTTATTGTGCTAAATAATAAATTACTTTTTTAAACAAATAAACCTTGTAATTATCCTACCCTTGTTATTTATATTCATAACATATATATGTGTATATTTGTCCGGACAAGACAGAGTAATGCAAACGACTGACGTCGTAGCGGGCCGCCGGACCGCGCTACTATATGTGCGGCGCCAGAGCCACAAAGGGATGACGGTTAGCGTGTTTGAACACAGCGTCGTTCTACGTAGGTCTTTGCTAATGAGCCGTGACTTTAAGTGAAGAACAACATCGTGAAGGAACCATAGCATAATGGTAGAGCTTTTCTGACTAACTACAATCCTCAATTTGGAAATCTGTCGCCGAGCATTTATAGGTGTGTTCCGACACTCGTTCTTGAGAATCAATCCGTCTCTAAATTTATCGTGTCTACCATCTTAGATCATATCGTTACCTAATAAATGAGATTGTAGCCGAACGCTAAAGCTCGTAAGTGTATTTAAAAAAATGAGTGTGTGTAACTGTCATACGCCATGGATGTAAAACTTCTTTGGCGTTATAAGATAGTAATCTGTTCGTACATTTTTATATTTTATTTACTTTATAACAAAGAGTTGCTAATAATATTTCCTATGTCATTATTAATCAAGTTTTGATTTAATTTGTTACTTACTTACATTGAAATCAGGTGGCAGCACGGTCATGCGCCCATATATACATAATTAATGCTATTGTATGATTTTTATTATTATTTAATTTAATGTTTTTATAAAATATTTTTTCAAAAGTTTTGGATTTATTTGTTTATGAACTATTTATTTATTACAATATCAAAAAAATTAAAAAACCGAATGGTACAGAAACGTGACGCCATATTGCCGTAACGGACTTCAGTTGCATTGTCGTCTAGTTATCTCCTAGTCGTGCCTAAAGAAGTTTTACTTCAAAAACGATATACACGTACCAATTTTCACGAAAATCAGTTAAAGAATTTAGAAGTTGATGTGCTGCAGTGCTACCTTGCGGCAAGTTATAGTAAAACGAATTTCATACAAATGGTCTACATTTATTATGCATAATGTGCGTACACAACACAATATACGTTAGACGATTCACTGAAAAATCGCTACAGCCTTTTCAGACATTCATGTTGTGATTTTTGTAAATATTTTTTATCGTGTAATTTCCACAATGAATGCCATATAATAATATTCCCTCGAGACAAACAAGATGTTACATAAACTGCATGAAAGGCGAATATCTGCGAAGTGAAGGTTTTTATGAATCTGACACGCTGAATCCTGAGATTAAATTCATGCCCCGAGGTACAATTCGCCCAGAATACCATCGCATCGTTGTCACTCTTGCCGAGATGAAAAATGGTACTATTATCTCGATTCTATTTGTTGGGTAAATGAAGTTGTTAATATCAATTTTGCTTATATGTTTTCTCGTAATTATTCAGTGTGAATATCTCCTAAAATAATCTCTTTAATTATCAATGCATGAATTATATGATACTATTTTCAATCAAGCAAATTACTTGACGATCATGTTCGATACAATTGGTATACTGTTAGTTTTATAATTTTATAAAAATGCAATAGCTAAGAAGGACAAGTGACAGAATATAATAAGGTTAATGAAATATTCTGAACTGATGCTCAACACTGTAATATACATAGGAAAAGCTTACACTAACTTTAAAATAAAAATTAACAAATTATAACAGAATTAATGTAAAAAAATAATACTAAAAAAAATACGATAAAAAAAACTGTAACAATCTATACTAATATATATAAAGCTGAAGAGTTTGTTTGTTTGGTTGAACGCTATGATCTCAGGAACTACCAATCCGATTTAAGAAAATCCTACGGTTTTAAAAAGCTCATTTATCGAGGAAGGCTTGCTTCTACATAACTCAGTGATTATAGCAACGTATAAGAATAACTTAAGTATATAGACAATACGGGCATATTATATCTATATAATAAATGATTTAAGATATATTGTTCGATAATGTATAGCTTATAATTTGCATTATTTTCTTATATAGTGTTGGTGAGCACTGAGTTTGGTATATGTTGTATATGGTTGAAGTCCCAGGTATGTTGGTGATGATAAATCCCATCCCATTCGATATACTATTTGTATTCATATATCTAAGTACACGTTACAGTTACGTTACGTTACAATTGGCGTGCGTGTCGTAGTTACAAATGTTTTTAAAAAGTTTTTCTGTAATACACCCACTCACAATTTTACACTTCTTTAATACATTTTTTAAAAAGCGCGTGCGGATCCGCTGGTAACAGCTATAATAATAAATATTTAGTCTCTTCAGTTAAGCTTACTCATAATGATCATAAGGTCTTCAATGCGAAAAGATAAGCACATACTATTACCTAAAGATACTCATAGCGACGAACTTTATATAGCATAGTAGACGTAAACACCTTAGTTTTGGAGATGTGGTTTTTACTATATGATTATATCGAACTGGTATCAACAGCAATAGTTGTGAGACGATGAAGTATTTATTATATAACCTATATTTTAGACTAGACAAATGTTTTATAAATCACGCGCTATAGATAGCGCTCTGTTAAGCTAGTTCATGACTTTACTGTGTTTACCTTTTTTTTATAAATAATAAGGCGTAAACGAACAGGTGGGTCACCTGATGTTAAGTGATCACCACCGTCCATAGACACTTGCAACACCAGAAGAGTCACAAGTGCGTTGCCATCCTGTGATTGGGGGAGGAGGAGTGGGGAAGGGGAAAGGGAGGTGGGTTATCCGGCACTCTCACTGACCGAACGAAACGCAACAATGTTACTTCACGTCGATTTTCTGCGAGAGGGTGGTACTACCCCGGGCGAGCCGACCCATTCATGCTGAAACCAATAATTGCTTCAGCGTGGTTCTACCACCTTTGAATATCTTTTTCAATTTCTGTATATTTTATTGTTCAAATGTAAACTATATTACTTACCTATGATAGATAAATGTATACACAAAACAAAATGGAATCAACAAGGAATTTAATAAAAGCTTTTCAGGAATTATCAAATATTTGTTAACGTTATTGCCAAATAAATTACACACAAAAAAAAAATTTGAAAACCTTGCAAACTTCTCGTTAAAACCTAAAACTATGTATTAAAATCAATAGAAATAACTCTTAATATCGAATCAAGGATAAAGTCTATACCTTAATATTCATAAGTATAAATATTCGCTCGGCTCAGCAATTACGCGGCGATATTAAAACTTAATTAAAATTTGTTTATCGCGGCTCGAAAGCGATTAAAACTTTAAACGAAGCTGCGCCGATGTAGACCGCCTTAACGAAACCCAGTTTATTTACCTAAATAGTGTTTCTCTTCATTACTAATATACAAGAACTCACTTTGTAGAATGAATTAAGGAATAAAATGAATGACGAATACATAAAATTTACAGTTCAAAGTATCTTTCATACATAGAATGGCAAAGATAAAAGACTTTTTTCCTTGGCATTGTCAATCGATTTTCTTTGTCTTTCTTTGGTTATTGGCTATTGACGAGCTTTAATGTTATCAATAAATTATTGGAGACTGGCAGTTTTTCCTTGCTATAGATCGACCTTTATGTAGTCTCTATAAGTATTTATTAATTACTAACTGTACCCGCGATTCCATCCCCGTGATACCTAATGTAAAAATAGTGAGTGTCAATGTATTAAGTCCATTTATTAGTCTACTCTTCGCTCGTACTTAAGTCACGTCGTCATTAAAATTACAATAACTTTTGATAGAACTAACCGATTTTAATGAAATCAAGACTAAATGCTACTCGAGGAAATGCTTTATGACTTTCTTGGTGAGGTTTTATCGTAAACGCTGTGCTTTAGCAATGATGCGAGTACTTTTCTCAAAAATCTAAAAATGTTTGATTTAGGTTCTTATTATACTTGACCACCCTGACGTCATCTAATCTATGTATATAATCATGTAGGGCTTGTAAAATTATTAATTTATTTTCAGTTTACATTCGTGTGCGTCACTTGGGGCACATTCGGAAGGGCCGTACGTATTTGTAGTTCACATGTTTGTCCAAGTTGTCTGAGAATTTATGTTAGGGCCGCACGAGGACCGCGCCGTGGGACAGTCTAGTGAAAATTAATTAGTATGTCAAACAGGGTTCAATACACAACGTTGTAAAATAAAACGGAAGAAAAACTTTGTTACACTTTACGATGAAGGTATTTGTTTATTCTTTATTTTTCACAATTGATAAACTAGCTGATGCTCGTCCGCTTTCTTATGCGCGATCTTTCATTTATATTGGCAGAAAAAAATTACACAAAAGTAAAAAGAAAAAAAGTGGCACAGGATCAACGAAATCTACGAAAAATTTGTCATCCATTGGCTATAGTCCTATGTCAATAAATTCAGTAATTTTTGATGAGGTGGAGCCTCAAAGGAACTGTATTTCCATTACAGTAGTAGAGCCATGCTGAAGCTATTACTAGTTTCAGCATGAACGGGTCGGCTCGCTCGGGGTAGTACCACCCTCTCATAGAAAACCGACGTAAAGTAACAATGTTTGCATTGTTGCGTTTCGTTCGGTCAGTGAGAGCTCCGGATAACCCATCTAAATATTAAGTAATCTTATTTGTTTAAAATACAAATACCTATTAACACAATAAGAAAGAGGATTTGAAAGTAACTTTAACATCTTTAAATTTGTTAGTGTAAGCAGCTTGCGCTCTTGACACGAACGATTTAATATTCATAGATAAAAACATGCACCTCGCAAATTATGACCTATGATTATCATATAATCTATAAGGCACATGGAGGTCGTGGTGGCCTAGTGGTTTGACCGGTGGAATATTATTTCGATGTCCGCAGGTTCAAACCGCGACATGTACCAACGAATTTTTCGGAATTCGCGTACATTTACTAATTTTCATTGGTAACACTATCGGCTGACGGTGAAGGAAAATATCGTGAGGAAACCTGAACCTGAGAAATGTTCTTGTAGTACTACTGTATGTGGGAAAAATATAGAACTATGGATTTCTCAGAGTTTGAAATCGCCAATATGTCGTGGGCTGGCGTGGTGATTACGCCCGTACCTTCCTTCGGGAGGAGGCCTATGGAATTGGCTTATATGGACGCCTCGCCACCGCTACAGACAAACTTCTATAACAAGACGGTGATAATCTTTTGTCAATTACCCTACTTATTTACAGTACGTTATTATTGACATAAGTGAAAAATAGTTAGCCGTGTACAAATGTTGATTATTCATATGCGACCTTAGTAACTGTTGTGAATTGTGACCAAACTCAACGTTAAACATCAAACTAGGAGTTATTGTTCATCGCCTCGAGCGGAAGGTATTTTCTTGTTGTTATTAACTCCACTGTTTGTCGTTAATAAACATTATACAGGCTCAGTTATTTGTTAGCTTTGTGTAGATAGATTATACACTAACAAAAGCAATTTAAATTAATGTTTATGCATAACCTAGTCTGTGTTTTGAATTTTCTAGGGGAAGTTATCTTTAGATAATAGAGTCCTAAGGCAAACTCGAAAATTTGTGTAAGCATATGTAAATATATAAATTGGAGGCCCATAACCTAATAATAATAATCCTCTCCTCTCCCTCTTCCTACCTTTCCCCCAAACCCAGGCTGCTAACGTACTTGCTACGCCCCTGGTGTTGTTAGTGCCAGGACGATGGTGATCACTTAACGTCAAGTGACCCACATGTTCGTTTTCCTCCTATAACATAAAAAAACCATATATCTTGATGTCTTAAATACTAGACATGGAAATGTAACTATATAGACTTTGAAGCAAAATTGACTCGGCAATACCTCTCCGTTTTTAAGCTACATTTATTATAGACACCACATACTTAGAGAAATTATTTCAATTAATTATTAATAAAAAAAATTAAGGTACATATATGCTTTGCTTACAAAATATCCTTAATCTTCTGTAGTACTTACAAATTTCGTAGTTTCTTAAAAAAATTATAACATTATATTAAATGAAGGTACTGTGATATATTTTAGGTAATGACTAAGCGTGTCAGGTATAAAACTTTAAAAAAGGCGAGGCGTCATAAGGACTGCCGATAGAAGTGAAAACTCAAAACAATGGAATAACTTTGTTCACATTTTAATTTTCTAAATACTTTGTCTCAATTATTTACATTTCATAATTTGCATATTAACATTATTATCATTAGGCTGATTTTCACATCTATTGATACTCCGAACAATAGTTATATTCATTTTTATATAGTTTATGAATCAATCAAACGTATAATGGGCTGCACAATTCCAATACAAAATATCAATATCAGATGTACACAGGGTCCTGCAACTCGTCGCTAGTCTGCCGCAAGACGCGGAAGCGCAATACTTACTGTAAACAAAATATGTAGACTGAAGAATACTGAAGACCACGCTAAAATTAGTTCCGTAGTTTAAAAGAATTAAGACATGGATTACTGAAAGTTTTTTTTTTCGAACTGACTACGCTATTGACTTAGCAAGGTCTTAACAGCTTCACCGGACTACTAAGGCAAGCGCTTAAGGTATTCAGCCGATTTTATTTTGACAACTAGCTCAAGGGTGAGCGGCACACCTCGGCTTTGGCTGTTGCCTGATACATGCAATTCGCGACCTATGTAAGCTAAGCTAAGCTAACTATTCATACATATATGAGTTGTTGAAACATATATATGAACCAAGCATACATAACTTAACACTCTTATATATATTTAGTATCGGAGATTACTGAAAGTAAATGTATGTAAAGCTTTAGCTAGCTCCACTATCTCTGTTTAGCCAAGTGTTTTGGACATATATCATAGACACTTCATATTAAATGAGCGATGATGTCGTGACTCATCTGCTCACAAATTAACTACTCTGATGAATGCTCCCTGACACACGACCAGCCTAAAAGAACCCTCACCGGTCTACCAATTACTCCCGTTACTACTGTTCCGGCAACGACTACAAGAGACGGGGGATGTCTGCGGAATCTGGCGACTTATAGGTAGGCGCGGTGAGGCTACAAAGTTGATGTATCGCTTCCATAACGGCCAGTGTTAATTAGTATCAAATTACAAAGCTAATGTTTTTTCGTACTTACCGATAATTTTGAATTCATATGCCATCTATTTTATAAGTGTTACCTTACCTTCAAGGTCCTAATTGTAATTTTACCCAATGTCAGCAATCGCAGCTTCATTTATCTCAATAAGAAATATGATTGATCAGTGGACCCGTATGTAGTTTCTTTTTACATAATGTCAAACCCCAAAAGGAAGTTGATATTTCTGAGAAAAACGAGACTGTGCCATGCTTGTAGAATATCGAAATAAACGAATGAGCCTATCCGAATCTTTTTTTTTATGTCATAACTGGCAAACCAGCTTGTGGGTCACCTGATGTTAAGTGATCACCACAGTCCATAGACACTAACAACACCGGGGGAGTGGAAAGTGCGTTGCCAGCCTGTGTTTGCGAAAAAGGCAGTGAGGGGGGAGAGGAGAGGGAAAGGGAGATTGGCCTAAAACACTAGCGGGACGGGAGGACGTTGTCATGCCGTGATAATAAAAAACTTCAACATCAATGCCACCTACCGGGTCCGATCTAAATCATTCTCGGATCCGCTAGAGCACGCACACAAAATTTCATCAAAATACGTTCAGCCGTTTAGGAGCAGTTCAGTGACGTACACACGTACAGAAGAAATTTATATATAAAGAATCATAAAGATATACAACGACTTCTTTAAAGCAGCGCTCGTATATTAATTATGAATTAATTAGTGTTATTATGTAGCTGATTGTAAAGGAAAACATCGCTAGAAAAACTGAGCACTTTTTTTTGTTTAGTGTAAAAATACAATTTGTCGACATTATACATAAATGATAATCTAATCATCATAATCCAGCATAATGGTTAAGTTATCAGACAGTAATCTAAAATTTATAAACGTATACCTATTGATATTATGTCGATATCACATTCAGTATGAAAATTTGTTGTCAAGGAAGCCATCATTTAGATTTACTGCGTTACCGTTTTCAATCCAATCTTGATATTACGTTAAAAGTTCAAACACGAATCTATAAATCAAACAATGTATATTCTGTACTCAATTATATATATATACCTTTCAACGTGAAGTATGAAATATTTATCAAAAGTAAAGGATATTAAAATAACAGTTATTTCATTTAATCCCCATCTCATTCGGAAAGTTTTATTGACTTTCGTCGTAGATTTATCCTAATGGCGTTAACGGATGCTCACTAAAGAGTTCTTTAACTTCAATCCTCGTAATTCAAGTGAGGATTTAAACCTTAGAAGAAGTAAGTTTGGGACAACAAAGGGAGGGCCGCTCCCGTCAGAGTAATTTATACGTGACCGCGGAGCGTTGGCTCGCGACTCCTCCGGGACCGGTCGGCGGTTCTTGCGTGCCAGACTGCCTTACCTGCATGCTACCGCAGAACTAACTCTGCCAATTTTTAACTTTCTTTTTGAGACAGCTGTACCATTTATTTTTGTTAATTCATTTACTATGTATACTAGAATTAAGATATCCGTGTACTCATATAACAGTACTTTCTAGTGTGACCTTTAAACATTTTGGATTATCTTTTACAGTCACGTTTCTCAGTTCGAAAACGTACCCAAAGTCAATTTTTTTTTTCATTTTAAACAAGGACCCAAAATTAATTAATAAAAAAACGAAGTAACCTTTTAATATTGTATAATAATTTATTAATTTTTCAATTTTTCAGTATAATAAGTTTACCTTTTGATTTCGTATTTTTTTATTATTTCAGCCCTTTGGCATTTTTTAAGTATAAAAACGATGTAGTCTTTAAAATTATAGATTCTTATAATATACCGATTCAGCCCGTTACCCCGTACGTGGTTGATATTCGATTATTCTTATATCTTGGATATCAATTTAAGAATAATATATAGATAATTACCTACGTACAAATTTTCACCGAAATAGATACATAATCAATAAAAGTTACTTTTTGTTTTAAAATTACCATTTTTTAAAGATAATTCAAACTATTATCAATAGCCGATGGCTGATGGCCAATTGGAGAATTAAATATTCTCTCAGTGTATATAATATATAAAGGCACACGACCAAAAAATCATTTTGTATTCCTTATCCTTTACAATACATATTTACATGACATACAGACAGAATTACAGATTTATTATTAGATATAGATGATACAAGGAATATTGTAGTTCATTGCTCAGGCGATCGTAATTATTAGTGAATACATCCGGTCAGTGAGCTAATGAGATTTCTACGTCCCGGGGATAAAATTTCTTATTTGTATTACTCTCCGAACCCCTAGAGATGATAGTAACTAACCGATATTATGTTAAAATGTTTTACTTTATTATCTTCATTTCGATTATATTTGTTCCTATTGAATACTGTCTATTTTGAATTAAACTGCTTTAGTATCCTTACCAATATTATAAGTAACTAGCGGGCCCGGCAGACGTTGTTCCGCCCTGATTATAAAATAATCCTTAACAATCCGTTTAGTCGTTTTTGAGTTTATCGCGAAAAGACAGACAGACAGACGCGGTAGAGGACTTTGTTTTATACTATGTAATGATGTGACTTTGTCTCTTTAGTCCGATTTCAAGCCGCAATTACTCAACAGGCAATAATGAAAATTTGCACAGACATTCTCAGAAGACAGAAGACAATTACCTTTCATCGAGAAAAAATGTACTTTATTCCAAGGGATACGGAAATCTACACTAACGCGGACGAAGCTGCGAGCAGAAATTAGGAACATATACTTTGTATTTGAAGAAATTATTGTGTAATGTTTCTTATCAATTTTTGATTCTTTTTTTTTAAGTCACAGGTGGCAAACGAACAGATGGCTCACCTGGTGTTAAGTGATCACCACTGTCCATGGACACTAACAACACCAGAGGAGTTGCAAGTGCGTGGCCACCCTTTAGGGGGAAGGGTTAGGGGAGGGGAAGTGGTCCTCCGGCGCTTTCACTGACCGAACGAAACGCAACAATGCAAGCACTGTTACTTCATGTTTGTAATAGTTACCTACTACAATATTATAAAAAACCTAAAACAATATAATAACTATGATCTTTTTTCATCCTATATTTAACATATCTTGTCACGCATCGACCAACTACAATGGAGGTGGACTGGACATATGTTCATATGCTCCGCTGCAATAAAGAAAAATGGAGCAAACAGGTAACGATTTCATACTCAAGGGATAGCGCTAGAAATAGAGGTCGCCTACAAAGAAGATGGGAGTATGATTTTAAAATTACCTTAGGACCCCTGTGGACAAGTGTGGCGGCAGACAGAAACCAATGAAAAGAGTTGGAGGAGGCCTTTGCCATTAGGAACACCAAATTTCGAGCTATATTATAGTTTATATTTGTATTACTTTACCTAAAAACAAATCGGCTGAGTGCCTTAAGCGCTCGCCTTAGTAGTCCGGTGAAGCTGTAAAAACCTCGCCAGGCCAATAGCATAGTCAGATCGAGAAAAAAAAAATTGTACTGACACGAATGTAAAAATTTCGGGAAATAAAGGCTTTATTATTTTTATTATAAATTGTATTTGTAAATTGCAAATTATTAATATTAGTCTGGTTGTCGCATTTGTTGACACAGGCAGCTTTACTACGCGTTGCTAGATTGATGCAAACGCAATATACACGAGCATGTCGAGGTCAACGATGACGCGAGCCCTTAAGTTTTCCCCTACTAAAAACGCTCACTGTGGCAAAAGAAGCTTTCACTCAAAAAAAAAATTTACAGGCTGAATTAGAATTTTAATAATGTCGATTATAAAGAATGCGAAAAATTCATTTTAAACGAACATATCCCTTATTTTTAAAATTTAAATTACTCTAAATATTATGCATATACACAGCTTTCATATAAAGTCGGTCTCGTTTGACACGTATCGTATCGGCGATAAGCGGCTTGTTTAATATCACCAGATCCCAACAAATCCGAATGTTAACGCTGAAAGTGCGCCAATGTTTCGTGAAAGCAAATCCCGCGGAATTTCCAGTTTGACTGTTTAATCCTTTATGCGACGGGACGCATCACCAACTCTATATTCCGCTTATTAATTATTTTCATATGCTATAATATGTTTAATGTTCACTTTTATATTAAAAACTAGCTGACATTCGCGACTTTGTCTGCGTTGTCCCACGTATACGCACCACACCCCCTTCATCCTCTTCTTCATAACTAGAAAACACATCGCTGAATGCATCATACTTATAAAATTCGTAGTTTCTTAAAACTTTTTTAGATAAGGACGGATACATATTTAAAACTAATTAATTTATACAACCATAAAATTATCCAATTACAAAAAAGGAAAATACTATCTAATATTATAAATATGAATGTTAGTTTGTTACATTTTCACGATCATCATGAAAGCTTGAAAACACGCTGTCATGGACACATTTTCATTCCAAAAATATACTTTTCCCGTAAAATAGTTTAAATCTACAACTTTACTATATTAACGATACGAGATATTTCAAACATTCTTACACGGTCAGTTAATCGAATCCGAAACGTTTATAACAAATGATGACGCCGACTCAAATAGCTTATACAACTCAATCGGTCGTAAGAAGATTAGCTACGATTGCTACATACATAGAAACATCCCATTTTCCCATTCCCGGTTTTGGGCACGCATCAACTTGATTTTACCTCGTTCGTTCACTGGATCCACGGGTAACTTCTCCCCGAAGCGTCATATAAATAAATTGTTGCCTGTCTTTATTGCTCTCGGTTTACAGATTCGTTTTTCCCGCCGTTTTATGTCTGGGAATTCACTTCTCATGTATTCGATTCCATTGTGTTTTCACTTATACCTGAGATTACCATATTATTTACTACGTGGAATCTTTCCAGTAAATTTTGGGTTTTAGATAAATAACGTTAAACCTATTTCAATAGCAAAAGTTTTAAGTCGCCCTCACTTATAACAAATAGGAGCATGGATATTCCAAGGTCGAAGAAATTCTTGATCTTTTGAATGTTTCAATTACCTGTATTCTTGTATGTGTGATATATATACTTTATGTATTTACGTAAAAAAACGGAATTTGTCCTGAAATCAAAATTTTCCCACGATTTCAGCCTGTATATCAGTATATTAATAATAAAAAGTAACCTATATCCTTCTTTATGTTCCAGGTTACATTTACGTCAAATTTTACTATGATCATTAACTGATACTTGTGTATTTAGAATATCATTTGATATTTTACAGACATTAGAATTTAAATTTTTGACTAGAAACAATTTAATGATGTTATTGTCAACATTCAATATACACCACGACTGTCAAATTTTTATTTTCATCCAAATAGTGTTTCCTCAGTCTTCGAAAACTTTTTTTTTTTTTTTAAACTACGTAGGATCTCTTTTTTACAGGTGGTAAGCCAATGGGTTAACGTAACTCGATTGACGTCCAATTATTAGTAAAAAAAATTTATTTCGTATTGTGATATTATCGATTTAAATATTTTTCAATAATAATATCTTTCGATGATTTTTGTCTAATGGATGCGATGTCTCACATAGTTCCAGTTTTGCTAAATATGTACATGTGATTGAATATTTTTTGTATCTCAGTCTTTTTAATGTGTTTTCAAAGCATAGAGTAACAAACCTGCGAGTAGAAAGCGGTTTCATAATTCTATGTTTCAAAGATACCTCTTTCTGTTTTATCTGTATGAAGAGTCTTTGCTTGAATATGTAAAATGTGTATGTTAAGAAAAGACTCGACTTGTTGAAACAAATTCTCACTTAAAAAATATAAATACATCTATTTCTAATAAAGTGCCCGAATCCAATTTGTTAAGAATTTGTAAAGAAATTGTATCTAATAAAAATGCATAAATTCCAAAGTATTTTAGACATTAAATTCTTTAAATAAACAATTTTACAAGTATTACCCTTAAAATTGTAGGAACAAAAAACTATAAATTGAGGAAAAGAATTTATCGTGAAAATTATCTGATGTCTGTTGAATGTCAGTTTTCTCAAGCATTTCAAAGATTTTATAATGCCAATAATTTTATTGGGAATTTGTATTTTCTATCAGGTATTTTTAGGACTTGCGAATTCAAGTATACAGTAAGATTTTATAATTAAAGAAAAGATTTTTTTTTTTCGAACTGACTACGCTATTGACCAAGTAAGGTCTTCACAGCTTCACCGGACTACCAAGGCGAGCGCTTAAGGCACTCAGCCGATTTTATTTCGACAACTAGCTCAAGGGTGCGCGGCACACCTCGGCTTTGGCTGTTGTCTGGTACATGCAATACATGCAATTTCGTATCGGGAATATTCTAAACTATTTCAGTTTGATAAGGGAAAAAAACCCTTCCACTTGCATGTGTAAGCGTGTATGCGTGTACGTGTGTGGAAGTGATATGTGTAATGTTGTCGCAGTGATGTAAGATTTTGTGTCACTGTATCGCGCGAGCAGCGTACTCAAGGGCTCTACGCCGAGGGAACGGACCTAGGCTTGAGCCGCTGCCGAGGGGGGCATAGTCTGGTGTGCAGGAGCGAAATTTACCCCCAGACCACGGCGGCGTGATCTGTGGTTACACGGGCGTGGGCGTGAGCACGCTCTGTTTGGAGAGACAGGCTAGTACTGATCGTTCACTGCCGTTATTTTATCGGGGGAAAGAAAAGAAATCCTACGGGTTTACTTCATAGCTTACTAACCTACTCATTAAATAATTAATATTCATTGAGTGACCTACATTTGAACCAGTGAATTTGAGAACATGAATTGTTTGTTGTTAAAAGAAGCAAACAAAGACTTTTTAAAGTCAGAAGGGTAAAAGGAAATGTAGATTAGAACGAGTGCTTAAAAATGGCTCGAATTAGCCTAATTGGAGAGTGTTATGCAAAACTGTAAAGAGAATTTCATAATAGAAGAGAATTTTAATTTCTCTTCCAACCGAACTCACGAAAGCGATATTGTCTCTCATATATGATGGCAAACATTGGTACAATATATTAATGTAACCTACATAAGCACTGGGCCGATTTAAGCACATGTGGTAGTTTAGTTAGCCTTGCCGCAATTTTTATCTTATACTTTATTCGCTTTAAAGTTTAACCACAATCTCAGCTGATAATAAATGACGATGAGGTCTAAAGTGGTAAAAAGGTAAAACCTAAAGGCAGACTGGTTCTTAAATGTAGCTGTCAGAATATAACTGTAGATGCTTTTCAATTTTGTGAATCAGTTATGTTGAAGTTCTATTCGTTTTTGTTCTGCTAAGTCGCTTTGTATTAATTTTTAAACATGTAATTCGATGACATCAAAGAAATAGTAGGAGACAAATGGCAAATAAAGGCAACAGACAAAAAACAATGGGCAAAAATGGAGGAGGCTTTTACCCTTCAGAGGGGTTATCATTCAGTTAATGAAAAATGAATTATATGTTAATGACAAAAATTGTTAATTAAGTAATTTTATAGTAAACAAAATAAAATGTAATAACAAATTATAAGATAAATAACTGTTATAATTTGTAAATGGACATTATAAAATTGCATGGAAATGAGAAATAATAAAAGGCTTATTTATTTATTTACGTTGAATTTGTGACCAATAAAATGTTATATACCTACTGTTAAGTGCTACTTTGATCTACATTACATGCGTAATGTAACTAAAATATTTTGTTGGATTACAACTAATACCATCTCGGCCAAAATAACGTCACCTGAATAACCCACTACTTTTTAGAGTAATTATAAGAAAAAAATGGCTACTATGAGTTATTCTTGGTAATTAGTCATAGGTCATTATAAGATTTTCCATAGGTTTTTTTGAGATGCATAATTCCGTAGTACATTATTTTGATGTATCTCATAGCATTCAGAACATTGGCTATTTTAGTGCTTGTAGATATTATTTGCGTTTAAATTAGAATACATCGATTTTTCTTCCACTTTCCACAATGTAACTGTTGAGGACAAATGAGTTGACAGAATTCGTATTTCTTGTTCTATATGTAAATGTTTTTTCTGTGTTTATAGATAGTTGTATAAAGGATCATTATCCTTTATACAACTGCCATTAGTATTAAAAATATATTATTGCACGGAACACTGTTACAGTAACGTGTAACCCTTCCGAAAAAGATCTTCTGAATTATAGTGGTAATCGCATCAAAACCAATTGAGTAGTATAAAAGCATTAATGACACAAACAGACTGACACGAATGGTGACCTTGCTTTATACTATTTATTATTATTATTAGTGGTCGATCAGTGGTCAAAACAAACAATGCTCGACCACTATTAATTATTTTTTGAGATTTTTTTTTAATTTATTTATTTATTTTAGGATCGTCAACATGACAATACATTAGTGAGTATATAAAAAGTAGGACTATTGTAACACATTATAAATGTAGTCATATTTACAGACAACCACGGCATGCTCCAACAATAAATTAAATATTAATAAAACAAAAGATTAAACTGTTTACATATTAAAAAAAAAATTACATGATAATACAAAAACGAGAAGATTGAAACCGAAAGAGAAATATAGGAAAAACTGAAAAAAAAAAATATTATAACTGTGTTTTGTGAAGAGACTGATATGTGTCTATCGTTGTTTTGAAATGATTTTGTTTAGTTGAGAAAATATCGCATGTTTTATGGAGTGAGTTATATGACCTAGATATTCTGTTGACCGGAGAGTAAAAGCCTAAATTAGTACATGAATGAGACATATAAAATGGAACGTATTAATTAGATCTCGGAAGTTTAGTAGGAATATTAAATTTGAAGTGATTAGTAATTTGTGGACAGTCAATTTTGTCATGAAATATATTAAATAAAAACATAAGTTCTAAGATCATTCTTCGATTATTTAAGGAGAATAGTTTGAAGTGGTTAAGACGGCCATTAAATAAATTAATAATAAATAAATTAAAGGTTGATCGTTATTAAGATTATTTTGTCAAAGAACGTGTGCGTGTGTGTGTCAATTATTTTATACTAGCTTCAGCTCGCGACTTCGTCCGAATAATTACTTAGGGGCTAACGTCAACTTTAACTCGTGACTTCGTTTACGTAGAAGATGAAAATATTTTTAAATAATACGTACATTAATTTTGAAACAATTTTGAAACATTCTTCATTGGTGCTCCACTCCTATTTATCTTAGCGTGATAATATATAGCTTTCCTTGATGAGTGAGCTATCTAACACTGAAAGAGTTTTTTTTAATCGGACCAATAGTTCCTAAGATTAACGCGTTCAAGCAAACAAACTCTTCAGTTTTGTAATATTAGTATGGAAGCATAGATATACATATTTTTTCAGCTTATTCTATTAAATGTTGCACCTGTTACACATGTGATACACATATTGCTGTTCTCCTGTTCAACATGAACTTAACTGTGCTTAACTCCGTATGTGAAATATAATTAAAAAGAATGTTGATTTTTTTTAACGAATTAATTTACTATTTTAATTGACTACCTATTGCCCGCGGCTTCGCTCGCGTTAATGTAGACTTAACCTATCTCCAGGGAGTAATACTATTTTTTGAATAACTTTTACACTATGTCCTTTGCTATACATATATCCCCCGGTTCTGTTCGACCATGTCGATGTGAGCGTAGGGGCTTCTTGTCCAGCAGGTGGACGCGTACGACGCTCCACCCGACCAGGAGCTTTCCGGCCTGGACAAGCTCCTTGGCCACCGCCGCGGGGAGCGTCACATGGACTGTGCCGAAGCCCCCCTAGTTCCTCATTATTTCGCCGGCCTTCGCCACCACGACCGTCTCGATATCGAGGGAGGACACCGAATCGTCCAGCCCGATGATCCGGATGTCTGCCCTCTTTGTTGGGACGACGACCGTGACGATGTTGGCCAGCGCCACGTTGAGTTCCCGGGCCAGATCGGCGGCCTTCTCCTTCGTCTGTCCCGGGAGCTCGATTTTCCGGGCACCCGTGGCCGTATGCCGTACCCGGACATCCTCCGGCAGGGCCACGGATTCCCGCGCCTTCACCAGGACCTGCCTGTAGCCGATCCCCCTCTCGGCTGCGGCATCCTGCAGCGTCACAATGACCGCAGCCGATTGGGGGACGGACGGCAGTTTCGGCCCTGGTGGTTTACTCGGCTTTGCAGGCGCCTTCGGAGGCACCAGGAGGTCTCCAGTAAACCATGAGGCAAAAGACCGAATCCGTACAACACGCGAAGTAAGTCAGAAGGCAAGAAAACAAATCCAGAAAAACGAAGCCAAGTCAAAATCAGATTAATCCACAAAAGTACAAGAAGCAAGCCAAGTCGGGTACAAAAACTAGTTCGGAATCCGTAAACAAGCCAAGTCAAAAGAGATAATCCCAAACCACTACAGAAAACCACCCATAAACGACGCAGGGCAAAATCAATCCCACCCTGCCACCACCTTAGTAAGAGCGATATCAGAGCGATTGGTAGCATTCTAGTGTCTGGATGGTAGGAAAATTTACTTAAACATTATAAAAATGTGAATAATAGCTCACGTTAATGATCCTTGCGAAGTACTTTCCGTTCATATAATTGTCCGTCTTGAGGAAGACCTCGCGGAGTCTGCTCTCCCCGATCGGGTTATACTTCGCGTTGAATTTATCAAACCGGTGGAAAGTGTTTCGGTCCTGCAAGAAAACCAACAATTCAAACTACCGCATAACTTAACCTGAGTGATTAATACTCGAATCTAAGCATTTCGATATCTTCTCGTAAGAGCACACAAATTATATAAGGAGCCCTTGTAATATCCTGCTCCGATGACGTTAACTATATGGCTGTTGACTGCTGCATGGATATCAATCACGGCACCTCATTGGGTCGTCATAATATGTATGGCTATTGATGAAGCTTAACCAGCTAAATTTAACATCTGCTTGCAGATGAACACAAATTATAAGGATCCCTTACAAAGTTCTTAATCATATACTATACTAGATGAAAGGTTTAAACACTTGCAGTATTATAGGATATGACACTTCATGGTCACATTTAACATATAAAATAATAATATCAAAACAAATACTAATAGACAACAAAAATAACCTTAGGTAAAGTTTGTTCTAAGAATTTCAGAAGTATGGGTAACTTAAATAAACCTAACCTAAGACTTCTAACGGCTATCAATTATGATTGAAAAATATACCTTGAACGTATACACGTAACTTATACCTCCGACCGATAACGTAAATTTAGCAATTAAATGGGTCCTTAATAAAGCAATATACTTACAGCATGTACATCCAGCATGTCCACGGTGAGGTCGTATGTGCTGAGGTTCATCGATTGGAATACAGCTTTCAATGTCATTGGGGTGCCTTTATGCAGAGTCACGACCTGGTGGAATCAACACATCACATATCGTCACCAAAACAAATCAGTCATAGGTCACGACAATTTTGACCAACTAAATTACGACCACAATATTCTATGTGTAAAAGCTCAAATAGTGTTGCATTCTACAGCCAACCAGTAATCAAGAGGAATGACAGGTAACAGACTCGATCGCTACCACCATACACATATTAATAAACAGGTGGCTTACTCTTGACGCTTTCGAGTTCTAAATCGAATCGAGTATCAGTCGATTTCATGCTATTTCGTACTCTTGAAATCAACACTTCAATCAACAATCAACATCACAACAACAACGACAACAATCAGCGCATGATCGCACTGTGGCTCAAATAGGAACTAACTTGGATCGACTTCGTCGTTAGGATCGAAAAATCGGTACTCTCCACACAATCTGACAGCTGTGGATCG